>OU383790.1:347805-460305 GCA_910950805.1 Acrocephalus scirpaceus scirpaceus | reverse complement strand
GTGGGAGAGGCAGGTTTCTGCCCAGAACCGAGGGCAATAACTCTCCTAAAGGCTACACCAACCTCACACTCAGAGCTGCTCAGCAGCTGGGGCTTCTGCATGAACAGTTGGCCATGGTGGGTTTGGGTTTTCCCATGAAGAAAATTCCCATTTCTGAGCTTGTACTCCCATCTCTGGCTGTAAGAAATTGAAATTTTTCAGCTGTGGGATTGATCAGGCTGGTTTCTGCCCTTGCCAAGGTGTTGTGATGCCCTTAGGTCAGTGACTTTCTGTTTGGGGACAGCCAGGTGAGAATGGGGAACATCTTGCTGTTCCCAATGACCCTTCATTAAGGATGTTGGGATTGCAATTTTTCTGGTCTCCCAGTGACACAGTAATTGTCCAGTTATGACTGACTTTGTCATCGTTATCCACACCAGGTCCTGTCAGGTGGATGGGACACTTGCTGGGGTGCTAATATGCACAAGCTGCAGCAGCCAAGGAGCCAAACAGCAGAGTCTAAAGATGCCAGCTGGCCTGGGAATTGCCATGGAGGGAGTCAATGTGCTCTTGAAGGAGAGAGTGGGGACCCTGGCATTCCCTGGGGCTGCTGCACAGGAGGACAGCTCGGGGCTAGATAGGGGTGCAAAACCCCTGGTGCTGCAGTTTAACCAGTGTGTGAATTACTTCTTTTGCTTTAAGAGGAACAAGGGGTGCTCCTTTTGGGAGCTGGAAGACCAGAGCTGGGGTTCTGCACAGCTGAATGGACAAGGGGCTGCACCCAAACAAAGTCTCACAAAGGCAGCTGAACCGTGATGAACTTCCCAGTACCCCTGCCAAATGGTCACCTATTAACTGACTGCCTGGCATTCCTTTGTGCAAACAGCCGGCACTGGAATGCAGGAATGCTGCCAGCGTGCTCCTGGGACAGCAGCTCTGCCAGCCTGAGAGCCAGTCCATGGGTTCCCCCTGCACATACCCACAGGGAAGGCCACGGACAGGCAGCAGGGGCTGGCTGGGAGTTGTGGGGACAGCACCCACCCTGAGTGAGAAAGCAAAGAAAGCAGTAGCATTTTATCAGGGGAGGCCTGCAAAGAAAACATTATTTCCTCAAATGTGTTCATCATTCAAAATTGTTCAAGCAAAGGTTTCCATCGTGCCATGGCCATTACTCATAATCTGAGGATGTGGATGCGTGGCTCTCCTTGGTAATTAGCTGCATGGCGTTCTCCCTGCCCTCCATTTGGTGGAACAGCAGTTGTGCTTTAGTCCCGGGGTGTCTCCACAGAACAGACAGGGCTGGTCCTGGCTGTGGGGCCTTGAGACAGGACTGAGGCCAGATTTCATCCCTGTACCACTCAACAGTGCCAGTGCCTGTGCACCCTGGGACAGGGGCTCCCTGGCAGGCCACAGGACACTTTGGGCCCTTGTTGTGGGGGCAGCTGGTGACAGTCCCTCCTCCTGGACCATCCCTTCAGGTGAGGGATGCCCTGAACTTCTTTAGGGGCTGAACCCCTGTCCTGGCCAAAACCACCATTGTGTGCTACATAAATCAGTTATCTCTGGTAGGATTGCTGTATATTGGTGTCCTGTACATCATAGCTGAAATACAAATGTGACGTTTTATCTAGTGCTTAGTAACAGCTATGGGGTAAGAAATTAATGGGAAATAGATCAAGAAGCTGTTTTTTTCAAAATTGCTTATGTGTTTCAGAGCAGGTGCCTGGGTTAGAGGAGATTAGGAGCTCCTCTCTTTTTTAGAATAATCAAGGTGTAAAGTAGAAATATAGAAGGGAAGTTCTGGCTGCAAAGAGATATTGTGGTGCACCAAATTAGAGGCAGCAGGTTAAACCTACCTTCAAGAAACCTTAAAACCAGATAGCAGCTGAGCCATGACCTGCAGCAACTCCAGCATGAAATGAGACTCTGGGCTGATTTTCCTCCAAAGACAAGCATGGTAAACAAGGCATGTGCAGCACTATTGCACTACTGTGCTAAATGTGGCTGTGGAGAGATGAATTCCTGCAGCACAAAGGATTTTAAAGGACTTTAGCTTACAGGCAGGATGAGGATGCAGGATCCTTTACAGCTTGTTTCTCCCTGCTAACTGGGATCCTTTTTGATGATAAAGTCTGACCAGGGCTTGCTGGGAGCTCCTGCTGCCCTTGGGAGCAGCATGTGCAGCAGCACTGGCCAGAGTCCTTGTGCTAGCCACAGGTCTCTGTATATTGTTTGTTCTCAGCTGAAACCTGTGCACTGTTACTCTTTAGAGGTGGGACCTGGGAACAGACAGATTTTGCTGTTACAAAATGCTTGAGATGGTGGGGATGGACACTGCCTCCTACCTTGGCCCAGGCTCTGACTGAGGAGCAGATCTGGCTGCTCAGCTGAGGTGCCCTGGGGCTGGAGATGCCAGCAGAGGGGCCCTGCCCTCCTGCACGGCAGCCACAGCCCCTTCCTCGCTGCCTTTCCCCTTGGAGAGTACGAGCTGCAGAGCTGGGAGCAGGAACTCGTCACCCCCAGCAATGAGGGCTCTGGCCACAGCTCTGAGCTTCCTCTGGAATGGCTGTGGGATTGGCTCCCCAGGAACCTTCCTCACCCCACAAATGCTGCCAGCAAACCACTGCGAGGGCCACAGCAGTGCTGCTGCCAGTATTAAACCCTGAGGAGTGGCACCAGAGCTGCCACCCTTCCAGCCACGCCGTGCTGTGGCTGTCACACGGAGCAGGGTGGCACGAACAGAACACGTCCCACACAGCTGGACAGACCCAGCTTGCATGCACAGTTCTTTGGAGCAGTGTTCTGGAAGGTCTGAGTTCTGGCAGCCATCCACCCAGGGATAAGCAAGCCGTGTTTGTTCAGCCACAGCAACAGTATCTGAGCCAAGAGTGACCAAAATTCCCCCTATTAGGTGTCCTAAAAAGATGACACTGGTATGAACTGGACAGCACGTACAGGACTGCAGGACTCATGAGAAAAGACATGTTCTGAAATAAAGAGGAGTAAATAAATGGATCTTGAAAAAGATGGATGTAAAATATTCAGAGGAAAGCATTATACTTGCAAATATTTATGCTTTTGAGTAACTTTACACAGATAGATTAACCAACTCCAGCGTAGCTATGATTCATGTACCCAACACCCGGTGTTTGCTGATTCAGAGCCCGTGTGTGGAAGAGAACAATAGGGCTTTTCCCAGCCCCAATCCTGCCGAGGTTCAAAGGTGCCTGCGGGCAGAGGCGCCGGCGCTTGCCCCGGGCTGTGCTGCTGACCGGCTGCACTCACTCCCAGGGCAGCAGCAGCTAAACCGTGTGGGAAGGGACTCCTTGGAAAACGTTATGGCACATCATGCCACAGACACACTGGGATATATGCTTGCAGTGAATCTTGGAATATTTTGTGGATACTAAGCAGCAATTAGAGCCTTCCTTTGGAATCAATTCATTTCCTACCGCCGTGGTAGCAGGGTGGATCTTATTGAAACTCTCGGATTTTTAATATTATTACACTAAAGACTCTCTCAGTATCAGCATCTCCGTGGGGGAGCATTAGCACACTGTAATGTGTAACAACTTCTCCAGTTCAGGAAATCTTCTTGTATTTGTAATAGGACATTTGGGGCATATATTATGTATGGGACATATATTTCTCATTTCCACCAGGCATCATCTTTTCTTCTCTCTAAATTACTCTCCAAATCAAAAAAATGCATTGTATTCCTTATCGCTCAAAATATATATATTTTTAATCTTTGGATGCAGAAGTCACTAACAGCCATCAGGGCTGTACTCCATAAAGCCAGAGAGCCTTGGCCAGACAGGGAGGGAATGGAGGTGCTGTTCAAAACACTCAGTTAATACCATGGTTCAACAAACACCAGTCTAAAATGCTTTCCTGGAGAGAAGCACCAGTCAGGACAGGAGGGAGGTTTGGTCCCAGCCCAGAGTTGTGTCCAGGACGAAGCAGGACACCAGTTTCTGTTGTTTGCTTTATGGACAGGAACACAAAACCACTAATGTGTACGTTGCCTGCCAGACAAACCTCTCAAACAGACTAACCACAGCTCAGAGCGTTTTGCTTGGTAGTTTGTCTGACCACACCAGGATGAAGAGCAAAGAGCTGAAACAGCCCTGAGGACTGGTTCATGTAATGATGGCTCTGGACCATGCTGCTGTCCCACGATGTGCTGTGATTCACATCATCTCATGTGATATGAATCACTCACATCAATGAGTGTGTTGCCAGTTTCCACACCGGGATGTGTTAAGGTTGAGCAGAACCAGACCTTTGCAGACCCTTTATTCAGGATGTTTTCTGTGCTGTGAATGGACCCGAAGGCTGCTGGTCACCCAGCCAGCCAGGCAAACCCTGACCACTTCGGACCATATCTTCAATTTGGTTTTCAGCCCATGGCGAGACAGAGAATTAAATATATTAGTGAATTGAAGGTAGGTCCCGCAACCACTCATCCCTCCCAATCCCAGGGACTTCTTGAGAAGATAACCAGCTTGTTTGACACCGTTTGCCCTTCCTCAGCCTCCAGCAGCTGCTGCCCACGTTCTGGACGCAGCCCGTTCCAGGGGGAAGGAGTTTACATTGACCAAACCACAACTATTCAGCCATTTGCACCTGGCACCTCCCGTGCGCTCCGGGAGGCCGCTCGGAGCACGCCGGGGCGCTGGGCCGGGCACTGCCCCGTTCCGAGGAAGGGGCGTTCGGCGAGGTGTGGCCGCGGGGCCGCGCCGGGGCCGAGCCGCGGTGCCCGGGCGGGGCCGGGCCGGGCGGAGCGGAGCGGAGGAGGCAGCGCAGCGCGGCAGCCGCGGTGAGTGTCCCGGGGGCCGGGCCGGACCGCGGGGCTCGGCGCGGGGGTCGCGGGGCGGCGCGGGGGCCGGGCCGGGCCGGGCGGGGCGGGATCTGGGCCCTGCGCGCCGCGGTCCGGCCGCGGTGGGCGCGGAGCGGCGGCGGCGGCGGCGGCAGCCCCGAGCCCTGCCGGGAGCCCCGGGCCCGGGCCTGCCCGTCGTCCGCTCCGCTCCCCGCCCCGCGCCGCTCCGCCCGGGCCCGCAGGCCGCTTCCCCGCCGCCGCTCCTCCCGCCGGGCCGCGCCGCGCCGGCTCCGCCGGGCGATGAGGAGCTGCTTCTGCCTGCGCCGGGGGAGCCGCGACCCGCCGCCCGCCGCACGGGCAACAGTTAAGTGTCCCCGCAGCCGCCGCGGCCGCGCTGCCGGCCCGGGCCCGCCGGTGCCCGCGGCTCCCGTGACTCGGCCCGGCGGGGCCGGCCCGGCGCGGCGGGAGGAGGCGGGGGCGCTCACACGGCCGCGGCGCCGGGCGGGGCGGGCGGGCCGAGCCCCCGGGCCGGGGCTGCTGGGGCTGCTGGGGCTACCGGGGGCTGCCGGGGGTGCTGAGGCCCGCTGTCGCGGGGACCTCGCGGCTGGGCCCGGCCGGAGCGCCCCGGCGGCCTCCGTGTGACCCGGCGGTTCCTCCGAGGCTGGGGTAGCTGCAGGAACGGCCTCGGGTTCCAGCCTTGGGGTAGAGCCCCGGTGACCTTGATCTGATCCGGAATTTGCTGTGAATTCTCCTTGGTGGTGGTTAGAGGAAATACGAACCCCCCGCTCTGTTTCTTTTGCTGCGTTTGTAGCATGGGCCTGCCTGACTGCCCGTGCCTTACCTGCGCTCAGTGCATGGCTGGAGCTGTGACACGGGCTGGCTCCTCACAGCCTGGCTGGGGCAGCGACACTGAGTTCCCTGTGCCGTAGGTACCCGTGCCTTGCATCACGGAGGTTTGCAAGCTTCCTCTGAGGTTTCTGGAGAGGTTTTCAAAGGTCCACCAGTCTTCAGTGTTGTCTGCACGTTCCCAGGGCTGGGATATTCTCAGCTTGGTCACAGTAACACTGAAACCAGACAGGCCGGGTGTCAGCAGGTGTGTAGCTGCTCGGGCTAAAGCTTGGGTTTCTCCATTTTGTGTTTTATTTTAACTGAGTGAGAACGTGCTCATCTGTTCTTTAGGGAGCCTGTGTGTTGTGCAGCAGGTTGGCAGCATCATCCCTGTAATTTTTAGCTGAGATGGCCTTCCCTTCTAGACAAAGGCATAACTTGAGCTTCTGGAGGTGTGAGATAAAACAGACAACATCTCACTTTTGTACCACATGCATCTCTGACAAAGCAAATCCCAGGCTTAAGGGTGCTGGTAGCCCCCAGGGACCTGTTCATACCTCTGCCAAGATAGAAATAACTGAACTGAATGTCATTTCAGTTTTGCTGCCCTGGTGCAAGGTCATCTGTGTATGGAAACCTATTTTGGTTTGAAACAGGACACTCTTCAGAAATGTGTGGCCATAGTTAGAAGTGCTGTGAAGCAATACAGGCTCTCGATTTTGCTCATTCTGTTACCTAAGTTCCTGTTTCCATTCCATTCAGTCACAAAGTGAAGATTTTGCAGCTGGTGCAGGGCAGCTGTCTCCTAAGGGAGCCTGTGTGCAGGGGTGATTCCAAGCATGCCTTCGATGGTGGTGAAATGTGACACTGAAATTCTTCCTGTTTGTGGTGGTGGCCTCCAAGGCCTGATGCTGATTGCCACTGCGGGCTCCTGTTTTTGTGCCTGAAGCTCTGTGCTGTTCCATGAGCAGAAATAGAAAGCTGGCGGGGGCCGTGTCCGGCTCTGGGGTGTGTTGTGGCAGAGTGGCTCCGGAGCAGCGTGCCTGTGCCAGCAGTGCTGCCCACCTTCCTGCAGGGATGGAGGGACAGCACGAGGCTTTGAGTGCCTGCTTTGGTTTGTGGGACCATTTCCCACAGACTGCAGGGACGCAGTCAGGTAGCTGGGTTTTTTTTTCCAGTTTTGCCTTAGCTCATACTTTTCTGCCTGTGGGAAGAGCAAGCCAGTGTCAAAGTGCAGGGCTTGTAGTTGGAGGAAGAAACAATAACACTATTTTCCCTCTAAGTCCCTGGCTATTTAACTTCAGAGCTTGACCTGCTTTACTGGCAGCATGATGTTTCTGTAGCAAATGCATTGAAAGGCCTGATCTGATCATATACCCACCAGCTCTTGAACTTGCTGAACTTGTTGAAAAGGAGCACTGAGAGCAGAAAATGGACTAGAAACTCACAATAATGCATTCATTTCTGAAAGTGAGTTCTTCTGCTGCATGTGTGTCTCAGCCAGAGCCCAGCAGTGTGTGTGGTCAGTCACCTCAGTGCAGCCAGCAGAAAAGTATGCCTAGGATAAACTAATAAAGGCGGATGAGCTAACAAGGAAATGGGAGAGAACAAGCAAAGAGGCTATAAACAGACAAACTTGGGAGTGCTGGCAGAGGGGGAAGTGTGTGTGAGTGTAGGCATGGGCTGTGGGAAGAAGGCTGTGCCAGAAACCAGTGGAGTCCCAGAAGGCCTCTGCTACAGCTGGCATCAAGATCCCTGGGACACTGTGCCTCCTGCCCTGAGGCGTGTCTGCTCCGAGGGTTGGGAAGGATTTGGGATAGAGCTGGCAGCATGGTGGCTGCTTGTCCAAGAGTGCATCCTGTCCATCTCATCCTGCCACCATCCCACCCTGCTCTGCTCCTTGGGGCTGGTGCTGGCAGGATGCACAGGGACTTTTTCTGTTTAGAGACACATTCCTTCCCCACTGGCTCTGTCTGGGCGGCCCCACAGGGTTCTGAAGCTTCTTCCTGCCCCAGAGCTCACATCCGGCTTCCTTTGGCTGCTGGGGACTGGATGTGGCCCCACAGCTGAAACAACTTCCAGGGAGCATGCTCCCAACTAATGGGAAAAATGTTCTTCTCATTGTTTTGGCCTTTGTTCCTGGAATAACCCTGCAGTGATCAGCTTGGCACAGGCAGCTTACTGCAGGATGCTGACGGGCTTTATCCTGGGCTGAGTGCTCGGCCACTGTGATGGTTGGTGGGCATGCAGGTCAGTTACATTGCTAAAGAGAATTAAAATAAAGAGCTGCCTGATAGAGGTATTTAGAGAGTCCTGCTCAATTTAATCTCCTCTTTCACTGTTTGTTTTTTCCTTTTCAAGTCAAAAGATGCAATAGAAAAAAGCCAAACTTTGTTGACACTCTCACGGAGAAGTGCAGAGTAACTGATCATCACTGTGATTGCCCAGCCAGGGACTCCCTCTGACCTGTGCAGAGTTCACAAAAACATTTACCCCAGTGTGCAATTGGCGTCTGCTGCTCCTTATCTGTTCCAGATGCATCCTCAGTGCCACCTGCACAGGGGGCAGCTGCCCAGAGTGACTGGGCTGGTGTGGCCGAGCCTGGCCGTGCTGCAGTGGCCGCAGCAGGTTTGCTTGCTGGGCAGGTGCTGTGCCATCCGTGCTGTGCCATCCGTGCTGTGCCATCCGTGTCAGCGACAGGCACGGGGCAGAGGAAGGTTCTGGGCTCGCTGGGCAGGGCAGCCCGGTGGCCCTTGCTGCAGCAGGTGCTGCTGGGGGCCCTGCACTGGTGCTGCACCGTGTTACCCCGTGGTGCCCACCCTGGGCAGGCAGAGAGCCCCACGCCCAGCACTGCTGCCATAGAGGGGCTTTGTGTGAGCCAGCACAAAGTGAGGATTGATGCTGAGTCCCCTCCCCCTGCCCTGCCGAGCAGGGCTGCAAATGGCTCCCACAAAGGTGCAATTCTTCCTTTGCTGAGGACTGGCTGCCAGCGGGCTGATGGGGAGGCACCTCACTGCGGGTGGGAGCACCCACTCCTGTGCTCATGCCGGGGATCCCCTAGCTCTGGGATCTGCTCAGGTTCCTGGCAGGGCAGCTGGGCTTTCCTGCAGCAGGCCCCAGCACGGTGAGACAGGCCCTGCACAGCATTCAGCAGCAGGCACTTCATCAGGGTGCATTTGGTGAGGCTGGAGGCACGGTGTGAGCAGATCTGCTTCCCTGCAGTGCAGCTGCACCTGTGTGGGAACCTGCCGTGTGCTGTTCTTAGCACGCTGGGGAATATCATCACTTACCTGGATTTCAGTTCAGAATGGCCTAAGAGAAGCTTATGTCAGCATTCATTACCTCCCAGCTCCTCCCAGTATGTCGTAAAAAGTCACCACACTATTGAGTTACTTGAAGAAGTTTCAGAAGACATTCGTGAAGAACAGACTGTAAGCTCTCTGTTAAATTCACATGAGGTTTGTTCCATGCTGTATGTTTGAGGTTCTGCATTATTTGCATTATTAGGATGAGCTGTGGGGTGGCGCAGGGTCTGTCATGGCTGTGCCAGCGTTCCTGCTGCAGGGTCCTGTGCTCCTTGCCCACCCTGAGGACAGGGAGCCTGCTGGGAGAGGAGGGTGAGCCCCTGTGGCTCAAGGCTGTGCTGACCATCATGCTCCAAGGTTTGAGCTGCTTTGGGAGTGAAGAGGGTTGGCTTTGCTCTGTGTGCTGGATGCGTGTCCTGGTGCTAAAGCAGAGCTCCCTCCTCTCTTTGGTTCATCACCAATAGTGTTTGCACCATTACTGGTCACTAGCACCTGTTGTTTTGGACTCCTCAAGTAGGATGGCTGTTCATGTGACATTATTATTATTCACATAGGGCCCAGACTTGCTCTTTTTTATTGCCTGCAGCACGATGTTTGTTCTGACTGGGCATTGTGAAGTGTAAACCCAGGTCCCACTGGCACCAGTACTCACCTCTGCCTTTTCTAGAAGCAGTAAGTAACCAGCCATCTAAATGGCCTAGAAATGCTGGGGTTTGATTGCTCTGAGGAGGGAATTGAATTAGGCAGCTCTGGTTCACGGCTTGTGTGGCTGTGCAGCAGTGATGCTTGTTTACACAAAGCACTGCCCTTTTGTCTTGGGGTGCGTGGGGGGCGGTTTCCTGGGGCACTCCTGCCTGAAAGCCAGAGAAGACTTGCTTTACCTGGCTGCCTCTGCAGAAGACCACATGCTGAGGCAGTGGCACCTTTCCCCATCCTTCACCTCGGTCGTTTCAGCTCCTTTCTTGTCCTCTCCTGCTTCCTGCAGCAGCATCCCTCCAAAATTAGTTGGTCTTACCTGCTTCTGTCCTTTTTGCATATCTCCCTCCCTTGACGTTCTCGGTGATGTGTCTCTTCTGGAAGATGCTCGGGCCTCCTCAAGGCCTCTCTGCTTTGCACCAGCCCACCCTGTGCTTCCTCTGTGCTCCCTGGTGTTGAGGCTCCCTGCAGCCAGTGCAGCTCTGCATCCAGCGCCAGAGACATCTGTGCTGCTCCTTGAAATCAGTCTGGCTGAGGGGTGTGATGGGACTGACAACTCCTGGGGGAACCCCCAGCATGTCTTAGCACCCACAGTGGATGGGGAACCTCCCCATAAAGCCATTAGGAGCAGATTTCTTGCTGTTTAAAATGACAGAGCTGCTTCAACCAGCCTGACTTGGGGATGAAATTTGTTCTCTTTTGGGAGAGAAGGGATTGAGCTTTGGTTTTCCTGTCATTGCTAGATGGAGACCAGCCCATGGAAGCAACAAAATGAGTCTCAGAGGCTGCCAGCCCAAATTTCAAACCTATTTGGCATTGCACAAGTGTACCCCCTTATCAAAAGCAAATGAAAGTGCAGAAGGTGTGTCTGGCCTAATCCTCTGTTTACCTTGGCCGTCTGTGGTGTGTCAGCACAGGCACTGTGGCATGCGTGTGTGCTCTTGGTTCTCTGGCTTCTGCGGGGTGTGGTGCCCAGCAGCCCTTTAATTCTGCTCCTTTCTTCCAGGATCAGTCCATAATGCCGGAGGTGCGGGACCTCACGGATGCCTTGCCCGACGTGCCCATGGATCCCATCACCGGCGTCGGTGTGGTCGCGTCCCGGAGCCGGGCTCCCACTGGATATGATGTTGTAAGTTGGGCTGTTTGAGCTGCTGCACTTTGTGCTTTGGTTCTGCACTAGTGAGGCTTTACTTTGTTGGAACAGCATCTCTTCCAGAGAGAACATGCCTTTGAGCTGTGCTCTGAGGAGCCATTTGGTAGCCAGCTGCCCACCTTCCAGCCCACAGCACTTCGTGCTTTCCTGCAGCAGAGGGCTGTGGGTGCAAATGTGCCACTTCATCTTTGCCAATCCAGAGGAGCTTAATTTCCTGGAGGAAAGGTTTACAGAAATAGCTGGCCACTGTGGCAAGCAAATTTAATAATCCTAGCAACATTCATCCTGAAGGAGTCCTAAGTATTGTACAAATTATATCTCTAAATAAATGGATCCCGCATCAGCTGTTTAATCCCACATATCAGCACTGCACAATGATGATGAGAAGCTCCAGAAAGGGAATCAAGGAGTTTTGCATCCAGCAGAAATTGCAGGGATGATTTTGACGGGCAGAATGCAAACCTCTGAACTAAGGTTTGGCAGGAGACTGGCAGCAGGAAGAGGCAGCCGGATACAGCACAGATAAATGTGTGAATAGATAAAGGGAGATCACTCTTCAACAGCTGCTTGTTCCTTGGATTAGCTGCTGTGTAACCAACAGCAGGATGTTTCTGCTCATAGATCAGTGTCCCAAACTGTGAAATATAAAATACTGACTTTGCAGAGATCTATAGAGAAAGATTTGGTCTGTAGTTCATCTGCTCGCCTTTCTATGTGTCTGCTCCAACTGTGCTACATCACACCTTGGGTTTCCAGAGCCACACAGCTTGTGTGGTGGGAGTGGAAGCCAGCTGACTCCAGGCTTTGCTCACGCCTCTTCAGATGTGGATCATTGCATACCTTGTTCAGTGTGGAGAAACAAAATGGATCAGGCTGAAGTAAGGACACAAGGGGAGAATTGTGAAAAGGCTCCTTAAAGACCTGGGAGGTTTTTACATTTACTGTGTTTTTCCAAGTGCTCATTACCTGTGTGAGCCAGGCTGTGTAATTAGCTGCTTGCCCTGATAAAGAAGCACGGGACAGTGTGAGACTTGTGATAACAGAATTGCATTTTGCCTAAATGGCTGGGCAGAGAGAGCGCTCACCCCAGATAGCCTGCCTGTGGCTTAATGGGGAGTTGCAGCCTAACGCAGTTTAAACTAAACAAGATAAAAGAGTCTTCCTGTGGCTTAATCCAATTATGGTGGTGGTGTAATGCTGCTGAATGTGGGTCACTGTCTCCTCAGGGCACAGTGAGGAGCTGCCTTTGCTGTGTCTCTGCTGCCTCCCTGTCTGTGCACGAGGAGCACTGTGTGCCCTTGGTGTGGCCGTGGGCAGTGCCTGCTGTCCTTCCACCACGGCTGCCACGTCAGCCCCGTGGTGTGCTGGGTGCTGCCAGCCACCCGTGCTGTCCTGTCCCCTGTGAGCACCTGGGTAGGTGTGACAGGGGACAGTGGCATGCAGGAGTGTGCAGCTCTTGCCTGGGTATTTGTGAAGCTGGTTCATCTGTGAGTCAGTGTGCTGGAGCCGTGTGTGGTGTGCCGGGTTGCCACTTCTCTGGAACCTGGTCTGGCCCAGCTGAAAGTTTGAAGCTGAATATGCACAAAAGCAGTGCTCAGCACAGCAGAGAAATGTTCTGTGACATGGGCAATGTGCAGATCTGGGTGGGTTTGGGGTCTGTATTTCTGCAGGTCTGTAATTTCTTTAATGAGACACTGACAGCTGATTGCTGTAAAGCCTTGAGGAAGGCAGCTGTGGCAGCTCCATCCCAGAAGTGTGCTCCCTAGAGCCCTCATAGTAGGAGGTGCACACTGCACCCTGGAAAGGGGAACCACACTCACCTTTTGGGAAGCATTAACAGTGGTGTTTCTTGGGGTGTTGTAGGTTCCTTAGGGATCCCATGGCTTTGTGTGTCACTGCTGCATCCTGCAGCATTCAGTTCTACAGCTGGATTCAGAGTTGCGTGGGAAGGTATTTCCTCATGTGATTTCACTGATGGTTTCAAGTTATGCAATGACGTAACCAGCTCTTTCTGAAACACGTTATTTATAGGCTTTACCAGTTTCCCTTTTATTTTTATCTTTCTCCAGTTAACAACGTAATTTTCCCTTTTGTTCTCTTTAAAAGAAATCTCCAGGAGCATGGGTGCTTCATCCCAGGTGTAAATTAAGTGCCTAGAGATGTCCAGGTCCATTTGCCAGGTTCACATGGAGCCCCAGGGCTCAGCCTCCTGCCCATCTGGAGCTGGCAGGCAGCAGTGCTTGGGGGGATGTTTGGCAAATGGGCCAGAGCCCTTTTTCCCTCTGCAGGACTTTAGTTACTCCATAATCTCTATTGCCTTTGTGTCTGCTTACAAAACAAATGCACTACTGGCACTTGTAATAACTGGCCAGGCCTTTTCACAGCTAAAGCACCAAAGACTTGATTTTGCCAAAATACACAGTGTGTCTGAACTTAGATTCCTGAAAATCCAACCAAACTGGCCAGACAGAGTGTCTGGGTGGGGAGGAGAGGTGGGAGGCAGGAGCCTGGGCTGGGGGAAGGTGTGGCTGCTGTGCTGCCCTGTTCTTTGCTGCAGGCTGAACACCAGCTCCGTGGTGGGGTTTGCTCTGGGGCAGTGCCTGAGCGAGCTGCTCACCCAGCAGGAGCAGCCCTGACTCTGCCAGAGGGGCAGATCACCCTGTGGGACAGGAGGTTTAAAGGAGCCTCCTGCCAAAGGCCTGGCTGTGGTGGCAGTGACCCCATTCTGAGTGCTGTGCAGCAGGGAGATCACCCTGCACGTGCTGGGGTCACTGCCAGGCCCATCTGTTTGTAGCTCAGTGAGGAGTGTCTCCCCCAGCTTCACAAGGAGCAGGACCATTTCTTGTGCCCGGTGCTCAGTGCCAGGTGCCATATCCTCTGTCTCACACGTTCCTTGCCTCTCAGCCAAGGGAGGACTGGGCTAGCAGGGGCTCTGGAGTGCCTGTCCTGCTGGCCAGCTCTGCTGTGCCTCTCCCACTTGGCTGCTGTCCTGAGGGCACACTGATCAGGCACAGCTCCCAGAGCTGCTGGGGCTTCTCCTTGCTTGGAGCCTGGCAGGTGAGGCAAGGAGTTTCCAGTTTATGCTGCTCTGTTTTCTTTCCCCATGAGTTTTCTGACAAGTTCATTCATGCTTACACTCTCCAGGCTTGGAGTTCAAGCTTACCATCCCTACATGGCAGCAGTTTTCCCAAGCAGACTGTTTCCTGAATGTCTTTTCACCAGGACTGACTTACCCCTCAAAGAGGAAGATGCATGTGGATTTTACATATTCCTAAATTAGCAGTTCAGGAAAGATTTGAATTCAAGGAATTCAAATAAGCAAAAAAAATCATTAAAATCCTATTCTAAAATGTGTCTGTTTAAAAATCAGGCGTGTTTCTTTGCAGAAGCCTGAACACAAAAGCTCTGTGTGTTGTACAATGGCCTGACCTGAGCTGGGGCTTGTGAGCAGCAGTTGCCAAAGTTGAGGGAGCAGTCAGTGCACTTTGCTGCTTTGATCAGAGTGTCTCTTGTCTCTCTGCTGCACTCGGGGTAATTGGAGGCCTTGTCAGCACACAGCTCTTGCTTCCTGTGCTGGGCGCAGTCTGTGCTCAACTAAACATGGGTGCAGAAGTGACAAGTGTCAGCTCTTTGTTATCAGGCTACTCTGGGGCCAAGGGCTCTCAGTGTGGTTCCAAGAGCTGCACTGCAGCAGTTTGCCCCATCTCAGAGGGTTTAGACAGAAGTTCAGCTTCTGTGGAGCTTCAGACCACGCTGGGGTCTCCTGTTGGAGACACCAGTTGGGTGTTTAGTCCTATGGGGTAATCTTGTTTCTTCTCCCCTTCTCCTTGTGTTTGCCTTCTTGCCTCCTCTCTTACTGACAACAAACATTTTGGGGCCAGGGCTCTTAGCAGCTTGCTCTGTGTGTGGTGAGTGCTCAGCTGCTGAGGGTAGGGCCCTTCCCCAGGGCATGGTGCACCTCCTGCCCACTCCCTGCATCAGCACAGGGTGAGGTTTTCTCCTGCCCATCATGCAGTCTCTCCTGTGGAGGGTGCAGGGTCTGTCCCTTACCCAGCACCATCATGTGCCGTCAGCTCAGCTGGATGTGGGTTGCACTGGAGAGGACATTGTGGGCTGTGTCCTTGCATGCTGCTGAAATCCACCAGTGACCAGGGATTCCCCCACCTGCTGCAAGCAGCTTTTTGACCTGGGAGCCAGAGTTCCTTGATGGCTTTCCATGAAAATAGTCCCAAGATGGGTCAGTTCCTGTGCTCTGTCTTCATGGACTCTCCCAGCATGCCCAGTGTGCCCCTGTGAGTAGGGTGGTAATGAATGCCTCAATGTGCTGACTTTTCCAAACTATTGTTTGGAGACTGTAACTGAAGTTGCAGTTTCCTCATTAGAGTAGCCTTTGTCAGAGCATCTTTAATCAAGGGTCTCCTGAGAGACAGCATTTTTAGAACTTCTTTTTATACCTCCTCTTGAAAGTTCTTTGCACTGCACCTTGTGAAGAAACTAATGAGATGCTGTGAAAGTTTGGGCTGCTGTTAATTAGGAGAGGTCTGAGGAAGAAGTACTGCACATGTATTAACTTTATCTTGGCTCACATGTCTCCTCTCTGTCTCCTCTTTGCAGGTTGCACAAACAGCAGATGGTTTGGATGCTGACCTGTGGAAAGATGGCTTATTTAAATCCAAGGTCACACGGTACCTGTGCTTCACCAGATCATTTTCGAAGGAAAATGTAAGTCCGTTTGCTGAGTGTCTGCATGATTTGCATCTGTGCCTGGTATGCTCTTACCCATAAGATGATTCATTTTATGGAGCCAATTATAATTCAAGCAGGCGTTTCGCTGAGTTCGGGTGAGTAAGGAGGCAAACTGCAATGGCAGAATATTTGCATTTTGTCTGTGTTTCTCATGGAAAGAAACTGCTGACAGAACCTTCTGCAATAAAAGAAGCACAAAAGGGAACGTTTGCATTTCAGCAGCCTCTCACATTTGTTTCCTGCTGCAGCAGTGGGTGCTGCACACTCATGGTCCTGATTGATGTCTAACCCAAATTCCTCAAGAAACAATGCAGGTAGTGTTGGCGAAGGAATCCAGGGGCATCACAGATATTTTATTGCAGGATCAGCTTGCTTTCTTTGTTGGTTTTGGTGCTGATTCTTGAAGATGTGCCCACACTGTGCATATGCCACTGCATTCTGGTAATCTGGTCTGACTATTAAGGATGAGTTACTTTGTAATTAGCAGCAGTTGTCTGCCCACACTTGCTGTGGAGGAGAGGAGACTGTGCAGCAAGAACTTCTTGCATTCTGCTGTGGTTTTGGTTGAGGCTACTGTGAAAACTTTCTTTTTTTCTGGAGGAACTGTTGACTTCTGCAATGAATGCACTCCATCTAGTGGGTAATCCTGCTTTTGGTCGTGCTTTGGATATTCACGGCGACTCAGTTGGCAGGGTCTGGAAGTACCATTTTGTACTTGTGCTTTCACTGTGACAGGAACAGAGAAGTGATGGCAGCTTCAGGGGCTGCTCACGGCTCCTGGCAGTGCAGCTGGGGGTTGCCAGTGCCCAGCATTTGATCTTTATTCCATCTACTTCCCTGCCTGCCTCTAGATTAAAGTTCCAGAGCTGTGGGAAATACCAGTTCCTGGGGTGGATGGACAATAATTGTGCTTTTCATCCCTGAGTATGTGCAGTTCAGGAATAGCAGCCCTGAAATAGGCAGGGAGGCTATTAAATAGGTTTGTGCTGATTTGAATATTGGGTTTATCTGTGGCTACCTGAAATGTGAAGTTGTCAGAAATAGTTACAGGACAGGAGCAGCTGCTGGCTCAGTGATGGTGTAAATACCCTCAGGTGGTGCCTGTTGGACTTTTGGCAGGAACCCTGGGCTCGGCATGGTTTGGAAGTACCTTGTTCATATTAATGAGGCATAAATTAAAGCAGAAGTTCCCCTTCCCTCAGTGCTCTTGGCCACATGGGATACATGATGTGCTTCCTGTTGGGGGCATCTGGAGCTAAGTGGCCTCAGTTCCCTCACCTGGGAGGAAGGGAGGTGAGAGGCTCCTCTCTCTCCCCTGGACACGGATGTGTTGCTGCACTTTGGGTTGGAAGTTTTACCATTCAGGGGTTTCTTTTGTGTTTAGCAAAACACTGGGAACTCTTTTCTGCTGAAGAACATACTATGGTTAGAAGAGTTAATGCATGTATCAGTTAGTTCAGATATCTGGGGTAGAGCAGAGTCAGTCTGCAGTGCCTGTTTGGCAGAATCATCATTCTCAGCAGTTCACAGTATCTGACAACTGCAAGGACATTGCTGTGTCTGAGTGTGGGGAGGCCCTGGGTGGTGGGTCACAGACTGGGGGGCTTTGTCCCCTTTTCCCCTGTGCACGTGGCAGAGCTGACTCCAGGGTTCCAGCACGAGCTCGTTGCAGACACCTCTGCTGCCTGTCTGCTGCTGATGGAGGTGTTCAGCAGAGAGTTGCCACTGATGTAACACACAGACAGCTTAAATAAATAAAACATGAAAGATGAGTCAGCAGCAACTATTTTGTCTGCTGTTTGCTGTGCCAGGACCACGTTAGCTGACACGTTGAGGCGTGCCAGCATGCAGCACTGCTTGCTCCAAGGTGCCCTGGACATGGGCAGTCAGGGGCACGTGGGGGCTGCCTGGCTTTGACCTCTTCACGTGAGCAGGGGATGTGTGCCACACTTGTGTCTGGTGGGACAGGCCTGCAGGTCTGCTGACCCTTCTGGTGAGGAGCTGACCATAAAATGCAGGACCTCCCAAAAATAAACTCAGACCTGACCTCTCCTTATTTCAGAGCCTGCAAATTTAAATATTTTGTAAGTAGTTCAGTGAAATAACCAGAGAGTACAGATTCTTCTGAAAAGCTCTTGCCAGATAAAAACTAAAGGAGGTACTTTGCAACCAGTAACAGTAAAATTCAATTACATGGTTTGATGGCTTGGGATGAAATTTTAATTGTTCTGTATTGTGTTTCTGTTTATAAAGACTGTGCAGTACCTAAAATGTGTTCTTCTTTCATATGTGACCCCAGATTATTGGCAGCAGTGCTGGTTGTATCAAAAATTGCAAGGAAAATCTGGTCTCCAAACCATTGTGGAGAATTGTCACTCTGAATTGAGCTCTGAGCTCTTCAAGCCTTGATTAATAGGATGAGGCAGGAGTTCAGAATTCATATGGACTCTAAATGAAGTTTGTTGTTCCAAATGGCCTGTGTTTCTGGAGTGTGCTGCATTTGGAGCTAGAACCCTGTCTATTCAGTACTAATTAGCTAATGCATGTAATAACTTTGGCTATGTGTGCATAAGCCATCATCCTGTAATGCTTTCTGCTGTTACTGTCGTGGAAATGTCATTTTGCTCTTGTAGAGTGTAAGAACTGCTCAGTGCATGGCTTGGTGAAAGTAGTGCTTGGAACTGCTGTGCCTACAAAAGGAGGAATTTGGCTGTGCTTCCAAGGGTCTGGAAGTGTGGCAGTGGATGAGGTGTTAGAATTTTGAATGCTGAAAGTCTCCTAGTCTGCCATTGTTTGGTTCCTGCCAAGAGGACACTTGCAGGGGTTGCCTTGGGACATTCTTATATTTTCAAAGTTGTGGTCAGATACAATGACAAGGCATCTCAGGCTTCAGCAGGTGGGAAAATTTGGGGTTTAATTTGGTGGCACTGTCGTAATCAACTGTTTCTTTTCTCTCTCCAAAGAGTCATTTAGGCAATGTCTTGGTTGATATGAAGCTCATTGATATCAAGGACACTTTACCTGTAGGCTTCATGCCCATCCAGGAGACCATTGATACACGTAAGTTGACATCTATTCCTCAGTCCCACTCTGCCAGTCCTTGTGTGGTCAGGCCATGGAGGGCACTCTGAGCACTTCTGCTCTCTGGGGTGGCATGTGCACATTTTGGGGCAGCTCTGGGCTGCAATAGAACAGTCTTTGGTTTTCTTGTCCTCCTCAGGCCATTTAGTAGGGCTGCCTGTCTGTCTCCACTCACCTCCTAGAGCCCCATTGCTGCAGCAACCCTCTTGTTAAACGGTAGAAATGAGCCAAGACACAGACTTCTTGTTTATCACAGCATGAAAAGGGCCCTGGTTTATTCCTCTGCACAGCTCAGCCATCCTGACTCCAACCATTCACTGACTGTGGCTGCAGCAAGCTCCTGCTGGAGGTTTCTCTTGCAGCCTCTGGCTGCTGGGATTAATGTGCAGGCTGTGACTGCAGGGATTGGTGTGCAGGGTGTGACTGCAGGGATTGGTGTGCACACTGACTGCAGGGATTGGTGTGCACACTGACTGCAGTTTTTACCCAGCCAGACTGTGACTGCAGGTTCCAACACCAGGCTCTAACTGCAGACCCAGGCTGATCTCACAGCAGTGATTCTCCCTCCTCAGGATCTTTATTCTTCATGATTCCCCCTCACCAGCTCACCCACTCCCTTTTGTCACACTTATCTTTGTTGGATGTAGCTGTGACTCCTCAGGGTGAGGCTGTATTGGGTAGTTAAGCTGTTACTGATCAGGGGTGAGGTCACCTGTATTCCCTTCTCCTACATCCCATGACTCTGGGGCAGAAAGGGAGTTTCATTTTTCAATTTGAAGAGCAGACTGGGCCTAGCAGGAGCAGAGCTGCTGTGCCAAGGGGTGCTCAGAAGTGCACTGAAAGGAAGGGGCTGTGCATCACTGTACATCTCCCACTGTGAGTGAACAAGGGCTGTCCTTCCAGGAGGTGCTCAGGGGGTCAGGTGTGTCTGTGCTTGCTGACACAAGTGCAGTGTCCAGGGGATGAATGCCATCCTCCTCTCTGCAAGGTAGGATTGCTTTGCTGCAGCACGTAAGTGAGTAGCTCCCAAACAGTGTGTTCAGCTCCCCTGGGACTGGTGCCAGCAGCAGCTGGAGCCACATCTGGTGGCAGCCCTGTGTTGTGCAGCAGGCACCGAGGGCACTGGGCTGGCAGGGGATGAGCCCCGTGGGAATGGAGCATGAGAGGATGGCAGGACTGGTGCTGGTGCCCGGTGTGCAGCTGCTCATCACAGAGGGGCTGGTCCCAGAGCATGCCAGTGATGAAATCCAGCCTGGCAATGAGCAGAAAGGGGTTATGTGAACCTGCTTTGCAGGGAATCATTCATACAGTGCATGAGGATGGTTTTTCAGTCACTGTGATCTGGTTCTGATTGGAACCTGTGGCCTGGAAGTGAACTACAGAAGACCATTCCCCCATTCCCCCTCTGCTTCTGGAAAATTCTTAGGCACGTGTGGTACAAGGTAGAATTGTTGACTTATCCTGGTGACCCTTGGGAGTGCTGGACCTTACTGTGTGCTGCTTCAATTTCTGTCAAAGTCCTGCTGGAAAGGTGGAAGGGGGCTTTGTCATTAATTTGAAATGCGTTGGGTTGTGACTGTGAGAGCCTTTAAAGCAGAGGCACTGCCTGCACTAAGGACACGGTGTGAAAGAGAACGTAGACAAAAGCAAATAGTCAGTTTTGTACTTGCAGAAAAAGTCAAATAAGAGGTGCTGATTTTGTTCAGAGTTAGTTTTGTGTGTCTGTGCCCCTCTTGAAGTGGCAGCTGACTCACAGTTAATACATTTAATGCTGTACTCCTTAGTAGGTCCTGAGAAGGATTTCAGGAAGCCTTAAATCCCAGACTCCTAAAATTAGTTTTAGGCACTTCAAACAGAAGCCCTACTTTTTCAAAGCAGGGAGGACTGGACTTCAGGGATGCAGGTATTTGCCATCTCTAAAAACACCACTGTAAGTGCAAGCTGCATGCACAGATGCTCTGTTGGCACACCTCACACTGTCTGTCTGGTTATTGGTGCTAGTGCAGCAGCACATTCCAGAGGCTGGAATGGATTGCTGTTTCCCAAGGCATGGATTAGGAAACAGGAGGAGCCTATGGAGACAGGGCTGCTTGCCATCTGTTGAAGTGAGCATATTTTAAGTTGGAAGATATTTGTTCATATTAAGATGAAGGGTTTTTATTTTGCAGGCACTTGTTTGTAGTTGCTGGTTGTTTCCAGATTTTCATTCAGCATCTGCTCCTTAGATTTTCAGTATATCAGCAGATTTCTGCCCTGCTTTCCAAGTGCCTGCATCCAGACAGGAACCTCACCTTGCTCACCCTGAGACTCCTTAGGGTGAGATGGAGCCTGGATTGTTTTCCAGGCACTGCAGATTCATGTCTGTGTGCCAGTGCCAGCCATGGTCACAGACAGCACCAGCACTGGCTGTGGGTTGTGTCTGTGTGCTGGTAAACAGCCTGAAGAATTCATGATACAGATAAGCCTGAATTCCAATGGGCTTGAGTTTTTCATGATGAGTAACGTGGAAACAAGTGGAATTGCTCTGTGACACACAGCAGGAAGGGCTGTGCTGTGCATTCATCCACCTTCAGAGCAGAGCAGCAGCGTGGGAGGTTCTGGCAGTTACTGCTTTGTAAATCTGGTTTGTCCTTGCAAAGAACCAGGGCAAACATGGTGGGAGTATCATTCCTGTGCCTGCTGACTTGATCAGGAGATGTCACTAACGCCTGGGATGTGTGAGATCTGGACAGACAGCTTTACACTCAGCCTCTCTGCATGGCAGGCCCTGGCTGCTCCTCCTCACAGGGGGTTGGAAGTGGCTGGTTGGAGGCACGTAGCAGAATGAACTGACTGGTTGTATCAGAAGCTTCCAGGTACATTCCTAGAGGAAGTGCTTGTGGGAGGAATGTTCAGATGTGGCTGTCCAGGCCAGTGAGGCAAAATGACCTGGGAAAGAGCAAGGGAGTGCAAGAGGAATGCGGAACTGGCAGAGTCACCTGCTGTTCTGTGCTGTGGGGCAGCACCAGGGCACACGTGGGAGCTGATCTCTGCAGCAGGCAGGAGATGTGGTTATTGCAGTGCCAATAACAGATATGATAGAGCATTCCTCTGTGAATGGCACTGCACTGACTGGTTTGTTGACATACATCTGTTCTTTGGCACCAGTTCTGCCATAATTACCTGCCTAATATCTGGAGAGATTATAAATAATGTTTATACTCTAATCTTGCATAAAACCCACCCTGCATTCTGGGTTGTTTTTGCAGAAGAAGTAGCTTTCAGAAAGAAGAGGCTGTGCATTAAATTCATCCCTCGAGATTCTACAGAGGCAGCGATCTGCGATATCCGGATCCTGGGGAGGTCTAAGCAAGCCCCTCCTCAGTACACGTTCATAGGGTAAGTGTCCCTCACTGCAGGGCTGTCATGAGTGCAGTTACACCAAAGCAAGGGCCCTGTGCTCCTATAGTTACCAAGCAGTGGCTTGTGAGAGGTGAAGCTTATCTTTAGAAAAGTCCAAGTAAGTCCAAGTGTTACTGAGTTTGATGTAGGAATTAACTCACCCCTCCTTATTTTTAATTACACTTGTTCTCACTGGCCAAGGTGTTTGTGAAGCAGGTCGGTGCCTGCTGCCCGTGCTGTGTGCAGTGCTGGCAGTGATGCTGTGTGTTGTTCCCCAGGGAGCTGAACAGCATGGGCATCTGGTATCGGATGGGCAGAGTGCCGCGCAACCACGACTCGGCACAGCCCGCGGCTGCTCCCGCCCCAGCGCCCGCCCCAGCGCCCGCTCCCAACCTGCCAAGGTAGGCTTTCTGCATTCCAGCCCCTTCTGCCTGATGCTGCATGTCCTGTGGTTACTAACCTTGCCTGGGAAACCAGCACCAGGGTGCTGCACCGGTATGGAATGATTGTGTCACAATCTGATAAGGGAATGTGCTGTTTGGTGAAGTATTTGCCTGCTTGGAAGTTCCTTTGCCTGTTGTTGTGTAAGGAAAAATGGGTGGAGAAGCCAGAGGAAAGGAAAAGGCTGCAGAAGAAGGGAAACAGCAAACTGTACCTTTCCTTTGCTTCAAAATATGCAGGATGTTGTGGCTTCCAGCACATACGTGTGGGTCAGCTCAGAAGGGTGAGCCAGAGCTACAGCCAGGCCCATTGTTCTCCTTGACCAGAGGGAGGGAGAAGTGTCTCTACAGACTTCAGAAGGGAAGCAGGTTTTGCTCATCTCCAGGATCAGTCCATTCATGGTTTGACGTACTGGTTGTTGGTTTTTTATTTTCTTGAACCCAGTTGCTGAGCTCCAGTTATGCAGCTGACATGAGCGTGCACAGCAGCCTGCTCGTCTGATGGTGACTGATGGGAGCAGCAGTGCTGGGCAGTGGTGTCTGTCCAGGCTGTTCTCCTTGTGTTACAGGCAATATTTCTGGGTGTGTATCAACAGATGTGCTGGTGTGCACACTTCCAGATACCAGTAGTGCTGTACTGCCAGCTGACTTGCTGGATTTCTCTGGACAAAACCAGGTGTTGTTAAACAGCAAACCAGCCCAGACAGTGATGGTGCTGAGAACTTTGCACTCCTGGAATTTGCTCCAGAAGGACCCAGTGTGAATTGTGCTGCTGCTGCTGAGGCTCACAGACTGGGCCAGGCCATTGCCAGGGGACAGCACATTGTCCTTGGGTCCCTTTTGCTTTTGCCTGTTTAAGTGTATGTGTATTTTTGCATTAGGCATTTTCTACACTGCAGATCCCTTTACAGTATTACAGTAACTAGTGAGAGCTAGAATTCAGAAGGAGACAGCCGAGAGGAATTCCAAGGTCCAGCTTGTGTACAAAAGTCATTGTATCACATGGCTGGAAGTTGTTTACGTCCTTTAGAGTTTGGACCCACAGGTCATTTCAGATTTAGGCTTTTAAACTGCTGCAGCATATTCCCCAAAAAGCTGTCAGGCACCTCCTTAAGGCAGGTGTGCACATTTGAGCCTTCACCCATGACCCAGACCAAAATCCTCTGTGCTGTGGTGGCTCTTGGAGCTCTCCAAAGCATTTGGGTGTTTCTTTCAGTGGGAGTTTTGCTTGGTCAGCTGCCATGCCCTGGCACAGTGCTGGCTGTGCTGCACTGTCAGGTGTGCTGCAGGCAGGCACGCTGTCCTGCTCCTCAGAGATGGAGGCAAAGGAGATGAAAAGCCAGCAGTTTTCTGGAGATTCCAGCCTGTCCCACTAGGATCTCAGATGTTATTCTGAAGCTCTGCTGGACATAAGCTAGATGCCAGCCCAGGCCATGTGAGATCAGAGAGAAAGAGGTCTTGGTTTTAGAGCACAGATCTTAATTTTCTTTCTGCAAGAAATTCTGTCTGCGCAGATTTCTACAATAAAGAAAAAAAATTATCATAGCAAAAGAATGTCAATGGCAGTGCTTAATCACTGAATGTGGAAGGGTCACTTTATAGCTGACCAAGGAAGGCTGCAGAGCAGTGTCAGAGCTGTTGGGAACAGGGCCAAAATTAGAGCTCAAAGCATCAGTGACAGTCTGAAAAGAAGTGTTTACAAGGCTTATATATTTTATAACCTCTTGTTGTGCAGTTTATGGTTTACAATGGCTGCAAGGAAATTGGATCAGTTTTGTTTTACTTGCGAAATAAAGCAAATGTCAAAATAGTCAATATAAAATGTATTCTAATTTGGCTGAGTTAAACCAGCCAGTATGCAGTGGAATAATTGAATGTTACATTAATGCCTTGTAGTAAAACCCACCTGTCTGTAGCCAGCTCCACTCTCACACCCCAAGTGTGATTTACAGGTAACTTTTACACCACCAGCCTGATCATTCAAAGCATCTTTCATGTCTGTTTTTTTACTCTGATTATTTATTAGTCAATATATTTTTTAAGAAATAGAAATGTATATAAAGGTGCATCCTGCAAATATTTAATTATTGCAGGGAACACAGACAACTTGAAGGCCTCTTCTAACACTGTCAGCAGTGTGGTGAGTTACTCAACACAGTGTTTGTGGAAGATTGTAGTCACAAGTAATCTCTTATTTTCACATCACCATAAGGAGAGGAGATTACACTGGCGTCCAGTTGGCTGCTGTATTCCCTGTGGATGTATCCTGACAGGAATGGCAGTGGGTTGTTCTGAAGGTGGCTCAGTAGGGTGGGCAGTGCTGCGTGGGGCACTGTGGAGAGTCTGCTGTTGGCCTGCTCAGATATCCCAGCTGCTCTCTTCAGTTCCTCTCTGCATTACAGGTGTGACTTCCCTTGGCACCTCTGCCCTGTGCACGAGGCTTGTGCTGCATGGCAGCAGCGTTTTGGGGAGCAGGGGGTGATCTCCCCCAAGGGAGATGGTGGTTACAGGTAACTCCCCTGACCTTTGGCACACTCTGGCTTCACCCACCCCTGTTCGTGTGCTGGGGGCTTGGAGAGCAGCACACATCACAAGTGTTTGAGCAGTGTCTCAGGGCTCAGCTCTGCTGTGCCTCAGGCTCTGTTGGAGTAGGCTGGAGCAGGGTTTGTGGGTGATGTTCTCCCCTTGGAGTCTGGTTCCAGCATTTTGGGAGCAAGTCCTTGGCTGCTGTGAGTGCACACAGAATCAGCAGTGAGCCATTTTGCCTTGCAGCTGCCTCTGTGGTGGCTCCATCCCTGCTGTGGTGCTCCATGAGCCCAGGTGGCTTCCTGGGAGCACGTTGTGCATCCCTTCCTGAGGTGCAGCCTGTGCCACTGTCACTCAAACAGCCTGCTTAGAGTTTGTCAGCTGTAAGCAAGGTGTCAGTCAGTGCTGTCCAAGTGTGTTTTACAGTGACAGACATAATTGCACTTAACTTTTTGCGTGGATGTTATCAATCTGTGATGGATACTTTGGGGAAAGGAGCACTGATTGCAGATGATGTGTCACAGGCATTTAATCCTCCTCTTGGAGAGACCAGGATCCAGTCACAACTTTCACCTGTTGATGTGAGGTTTTGGAAATGTAGATTCACACTGACCCTGGGAATTGTTCAGTCATTTGGTTTGTGAGGCTATCATCCACAAGGTTAATGATTTACCTGGAGAGGGAAGTTCTGGCTGCAATCCTTCTGCATTCCTGTGCTGTGTTGGTGCAGCAGTGGGTGTGCAGGTTCAGAAGGGCAGAGGTTCAGAAGGGACTGCACTGGGGCTCTGGCTGACCTGGGCTGCTGCAAACCAGCAGAAACAGCTCGTGGTGCTGCAGCTCAGCCCTGGCAGCTGTGCCTCCCTCCCTGCTTGGGGCAGGTCAGTGTGTGCTACCAAGTGCTCTGGGCTCCAAACACTGCTCTGGCAGGGCACTGCACCAGGGAAGGGCAGCTCTTTGATACACAGGTAGCAATTGCTCCACTTAAACACCTGGAATAAGAGCAAGATGTGTGAATTTTCCTTCTGAGACCCCAGTTACCTTTTCACTAGTTAAGCTGGCCCCTCCTTAGGAAAAGGAAACAATTTGTTCCTGTTCCCTGCTCCCAGCGGAGCTTCATATTGAGGAATGTAAGAATTTCTTTGCCAGGCAGAGAAGCCTGATTTTTCAAATTGATTTATTAATGTTGTTTGAAATCGGTGGTGTAAGCTTGGGAAGGGATCTGTCTGTGGCTTTCTGCTGCAGGCTGATGATGTGCAATGGAGACAGGTCATAAAGCAACACCAACAAGCCAGCGTGGAGACCCGAGCTGGGGCTGGGATGCACCAGCCTGACTCTGCTGTGTGGTAATGGAAGGGAAGCCTTCTGCCTTTCCTATTTTTAAATAGCTACCCTATTATTTAGAAGTAGCTATAATAATTTATTTCTTTAGTCATTTAAAATAGATTTTTATGAAGCATCTGTAAGGGAAAAGGTTCCAGGGCTTCAGTGCTGTTCTGCTCTGGTGTAGAGAGAAGCCAAACCCTGAGAAAGCTGCCACTGCCCAGGGGCAGCCACTGCTGGTGGCCTGAGGGCCAGAATGCCTCACAGAGCAGTGGGGGTCTGCCTTAAATCCCTCATCTGAACCAGTGCTGCCAGATAAGGAGTGCTCAGAGATGGATGTTGCTGGCGTGACTGGAAACTGTTCTGAGAAATGTTGCCCCTGGTATCCTTTCTGCAAAGTGCTGCTTTCTTGATGGAGTTGGATTTTTTAATGTTTCATCAGGAGAGCTCAAAAGTAAAACCACCTTCTGACTTGCAACTAACTGTAGAATCTTTTGCATTAGAAAATACCTATAAGTAAAAAAAGTAGTTATTAAAAATCATTATGTTTTGAAAATATTATGTGGCTTGAATGCTCAAATCACTTGCATCATGAAACACAGCACAATATCCCTAGTTTTTAAATTACATGCTTACCAGGAGCCAAGGATGTCATAAGGGCTGAGGTCACATCTCAGCAGGGATGGATTAAAACCCCTGTGAGACTGAAACAGTAAGTTGGAGCCTGGAGGGGGTATTTCCATGGATCCTCTCTGGCGGGGGGGGTAAGAAACAAGATGTAAGGATGAAATGCCTGTGATGTGTATGGGCTGTGCAGATCTAAACGTGGTGGTTTGGGTGGGTAAGGGGGGCTGGCACTGGTTTCTCCAGAGTCTGCTTCCCATAAAGGATTTGTTATGAAACTGCACTGACCGTGTGGCTTGAGTCCAGCTCAGCTGGATGAAGACGTGCAAAAATTGGTCACAGTCCAGTATGTTTTAGTGGTAGAAAATGATGATTAGGAAAAAATGTTTAAACAGTACTGCTGGTTTCCAGGCACAAGAGCCTCTTGCAGCAGCTGAGAAGGAAAGCCATGAACTGTAATTAGAGGGAGCCTGATGGATTTGGCCGATTTTGAGGATGCATTGAAAAATTTGTGGAGTGCTCTGAGTGAAGAGGCTTCAATCTTCTTAGAGTCATTTTTCTTTATAGAGAGCCCTCTTCCTGCTGTAGCAGTATTTCTGGAGGCATGTTTTCTTTGGGGCATAGCATGGGGTTGTTAAGTCCAAACCGGAGGTATCCATTTGGAGAAGCTGTGCTCTGGGTTGTTAAATAAGCCCTGCAGGGAAACTGAGCTTTTTTTCCCTAAAACTTGTGTGTTGTCTGCTATTTAATATGATCTCTGCCACTGCTGATTTGTAATCTGTGCTTTCACCCTGAAGTGCATGTGGTTGTGTTCAGATATTTCCTTTAAATCAATCACTTTCACCATTTTCCAAAACACTTCTTGAGTTTATTGCTTTTAGTAAAGTGTTTGGACTGTCATTATTTATTACTGGCAAAGTGCTGACAATGTGCTCTTCCCAAATGAGTCTTTATGTGGAATATTTGTTTAACAGGTTTTGCAGGGGAGGCGTGGATGTCCCTGCGGGCCGGGCTGTGCCTGCAGCTCTGCAGGGCAGCGGGGTCTGCCCGGGCAGCAGCCCCAGCAAGGGCTCCTCTCTGACAGGGGCTTTGCATCTGGCCTGGGAGCCCGGGCTTGGCTGCGCTGATTAATTTGACAGAATTTAAAATCCTAACCCAGGAAGCTTACGCCACGTGTAATTTATCTTTCTGGAGTATTTCTGCTGTTTGGCAATTTTTCCCTACTGCTTCATTATCTGAAAACTCCTGACTCTGGAGAGCAGCTCGTGAAGGATGTGGAAGCCGCGTGCTGCCGCCACAGCCTCCCGGGACACGGCGCTGCTCAGCTGAGACAGCCACTTCATAAGCACTTCATGCCTGCCCTGCGAGCTCCCAGCCCTTTGATGCAGCCTCTGCCTGGAAGGATTTAATGGGCTGCAGCTCAGACTTCCAAGCGGCGTAAATTAAACTTGTTGGGGTTTTTTTTTCTATTGTTTGGCAGCTGCGCTGCCCCAGTTACTCGAGTCCTCTGATCTGAATTAATCCCCATGCAGAGGAGGCTGCAGGAGCTTCATTGTGCATTAGGCCTTACGTTTTGGGTTGCTGGGCTGCAGCAGATCACACAGTGCCCTGTGAGCATCGCTGGGCTGTGTGTTCAGCCAGGGGCTGCTCCTGTTGGACAGAGGGCACACAGCATCTCCCATCTGGTACCTGGGGAGGGACTGGCAGAGGCACCCGCTGGGCCCAGTGCATGGAGTGTGTGCTGCCCTCCTCCCTTCCTACAGCTGGGAAAGTTAAACAGGGAGATGTGAATGTGGAAAGAATCGCTCACTCTCTTTTTCATTCTCTCCTGCCATTGGGCTTTTATAAAATCTGAATCTGGCACCCCCAGTTCTCATTGACTCTGAGGAAACAGGATATTTTAGTAGCTTGGAATGAGATGAAATGCTTGCAAAGCCCATATGTTGCTTGTTTTAGGGAAAGGGTCAGGAAGGTTTTAAAAAGTATTTAAACATTTGGTTTACACGATTAGAATAGATTGTCTGGAATGAAGTCCATTACCCGAGGTGATTCCTGCCTCGCAGTTTAGGTTTTCATTGCAGTTCTTTGGAGTATGAGGTAGGTGTTCTGGCATGGGAGTGCCCCAGCACAGTCAAAGTTAAGGGCTGTGAATAAATGCTGTAGCTGGGATGCAGCCACTGCTGGAGCCACAGATACCTGCTGTGGCAGGGGCTGCGAGCTGCAGCCTGGGACATGCCTCCTGCTAGAGGGGTGCTTGCCAAGTCCTCTGGTGCCAGCTCATAGAACCCCAGCAGCTTCTTTCTTAAAAATGTGCCTTTTACATTCTCCAGAAGCAAAGCTTTCATGCAGGATTACACTTCTTGAGAGCTGCAGCCTGATATTAACTAATTTTAGGTGTGTTTTCAGCTTTCTACAGCTTGAAATTTAATTGTTCTGTTCTCAATTTTTCATGAGGAATGATCTTTGCATGGTCATTGTTTATGGAAAGTGAGGTTGCTTTGTTTTTTGGGTTTTTTTTTTTGAAAGGTATTCCCATGAGGCTGCATGTTTTGTAGCACGACTCTGAAGGTCATTGAAAAAATCAAACTTTGCTGCCTGACGGTTCAGATGCTGCTCTGGGTGTCACACTTGTACCACCCCAGTCTGTCACTGTTGGGTCCAAAGCCCAAGGTACCACTGGGCTTTTGCTGTGCGTTGTTGATATTTTTGTATGAATTATGAAGCGTCCTTTGATTTCTGGCACTTCTTGTGATCCTCTGTTCATTTTTATGAGTACTTGCCCCCTCACTTCAAAAGCAGTTCATCACCTTCCTGCAGACAGTTCCTAATAACAGGTTTGGAGCTGTCGGGCATTCCTGGGCCTGTTTTATGTGAGTTTCTCTCCAAAAATGCTGAAAAAGTGGCCATAATGTGCACAGACCTCAAATCCCCTTTGCCTGCACGTGAAGGATCTCCTCATCACATGCTCACTTGTTCTGTGGATTTGCTGAATAAAAGAGCAACTGAAGTGAAGAGGGTGATTAAACTTGCTCTAAATCGTCTTGAAATTATCGTATGCTGGGGAAAAGTATGTTTGGTATTGGGGCAGTGCTGGAGCAGCAGGGGTTTGCCTCCAGCTGGGGAGGGAAAGGCTGGAGCCCCGGACCTGGCCTTGCCAGGACCATCCATCCTCCCACTGTGCCAAACTGCCTCATTGCCTATCCTTGGGGAGGAGGAAAGCTGCTGCTGGTGGCAGTTCAAAAGGCAGATAATTGGCATGGGGATAGTCTTTGTGAGTTGCCATTCCTTAACATCAGAGATTCGCTAAAGTACTAATAATTACTGTTAATATCTTTCAGTGGAAACTTTCTGGGTAAACGAGTGCTGTTGAGGCAGCGTTTAACGGCCGCTGCTGGCATGATCAGAATGCAAATAAGTGTTATTAGCCTAATGATTTTGCTGTCACCACCGTGTGCAGCAGCAGTGTTGTGAATATGTCATGCAGTACCCGTGAATTTGGAAAGTGTGTCAAAACACAACTTCAATTAGTTTGCTCTAATTATGACTCTAGAGAGTTCATAAGTATATCACTCCTCATTAAAAGAGATTTTCTTATATGGATTAATACAGCACATAAAGGGGTGTGTGAGTGGTTGGAGGCAGGGCTGTGCACAGGGAGGATCCCCGTGGGGTGCTGGAGGTGCAGCAGCTCTGGAGCAGCACTGGGGCCCAGCCCCATCCCAGGAGCTCCTGGGCTGGGAAACCTCCCAGGCAGGAGCAAGTGGCTGTGCCAGGTCAGCTGTGGGGGCAGCCAGAGCCTGGTAGATGGTTCTGGACAGGCTCTTCATTTAAAAATAACCAAACCAGCAAGCCCCAAACCAAAAAAAGCCCTAGAAGGAACCACACTTGATACTGAATAGAGATGTGGCCCAAAAGCTTTGCTCTGGTAAAGGGCAAGGAGCACAAGCTGTGCCAGCCTGGCCTCTCCAGAGAAGCCCTTTGGATGCTGGGTGTCTGTTCCCCTTTCCCAGGATATTTGTGGTGCTTACATCCTGTCCCATCACAGTGCCTGATCATGTTCCAGCTTTGCAGAGCAGGAAAAGATTGTTGTGCTCACAGGTGAGCAGTTGGGTAAGGGTTAAAGTAGTAATTGTTTAAATCTTTTAGGCTTTCCTCCCAGTTCTGTGATAATTTGATGAAGAACTTCACCCTAATTAAATATTCAAATTAGGAATAAGTGTCAATATGGCTTCCTGGTGCCTGGAATGATGATTAATTGTATTCAAAACTCTAGTGGCCGCTGTAATCTAAACCAAACCGTTGTTCTTGATTATTTGTGCAACACATTTACCATGTTTTTGTTTTAAAATTTAAACTAGTAATTGATTTGCCATATGCCACAGAACTGCACATACTTTCACGATATGTGTTTAGGAACTTGGGGACTTTGTAATTGGGATTTTCTTGCTTTTCAATGGCAGCCTCTTTTTTTTTTTTTTGTCTTCTACAATGCAAAATGATTTGGCTCTCACAACACATAAGGAAAATGCATTATGCAATCAAGTTTGTAGGTATAAGCTATATTGATCCTGGCCAAAGTTTACATTAATTTAAAATAAATTAGGCTTTGTTTCCCATTCCTCCCTACAATGTCATCTTTCATAAAAAGAAAGAGGGAAGGGGAGAGCTGATTTCCATCCAGCAGTCACTGCCCTGTCTTGTGCAGCTGATGTTCTTTTTGGAGACATCTCTCTGGCTGTGTGTAGCAGCTGGAGTGATGGAATGCCTGGTTGTGCTACCTCAGGGACGGGCAGGCCGTGGTTTCCTGACACCCCGGGTACAGCCACAGTGCAGAGCCCAGTGTCAGACAGGGCTGGTCTGCAGGTGTGTCCATGTCACCTTTGTCACCCCCTGGCACAGCAGCGTTCCTGCTGCTGTCCGAGGGTCAGTCCCTGTGAAAGGAGAGCAGCCAGGATCCCCCTGGGGTGGGGCAGTGGGGGCTGGCCTGGGTTGGTGTGTGTGGTCAGTGCCTCGCAGGGGAGTGCTGCCTTCTCGTTGCACACCTGGGCCTTGCACACCTGGCCTTGCACACCTGGCCTTGCACACCTGGCTTTGCACACTTAGTCCTGCACACTTAGTCCTGCACACTTAGTCCTGCACACTTAGCGCTGCACACCTGGGCCTGCACACCTGGGCCCTGCACACCTGGCCCTGCACATCTGCAGCACTGCTGCTGCCTGCCTGCTGGAGCCGAGGGCTGCAGCGTGGCACTGGGCAGTGCCCACCTTGAGCCAGCTGTGGGATGGTCCCTTCAGTCCTCTGGCTGGGGACGTGTGTGCCAATTCCCTGGAGTGGGACTGGGCTGTGGTGGAAGGTGGGGGTCAGCCTCTCCTACAGCACAAGTGGTACAAACTTCTAAAAAATGCTCTCCTTAGAAATGGGCCTTTTAAATAGACCTGGTTTATTTAGCTCCAGAACAATTTCTGTTGAGAAGAAAGCAGTTCCCCATAGAGGGCAGGGAAATTCAGCCTTTCTACTGGCTGCCTTTGGTGCCTTGGAAAATATTTTTGAATACTTCTGTTAAAAATCAAATGAGAAGCATTTCATGCCCACAGGCAGTGGTCTCCTATTTTAGTGTGTTCATAACAAACATGCCTCTGCTGCAGACACTCTCATGTGGATTGTGTTTTAAACAGCAAACTGATAGCCAAATTCAAATATATTTTCACACCATCTTTTTGTGGTTAAAAATAGCTTTGGAAAGCACAAGCAAACTCAGACTGATGTTTGCTTTTTCATATTTTATCTCTGCTGTTCACCATCATCTGCATCAAGGGCTAAAAATACATTGTTCTTTCCAAAACGTGTCCTGTTTTTGGAGGCAGATAACTTCCAGATGATTCGTGTGGTGGATAAAACCTGCTGGCTGAGGACACGGGTTTGATGCACTGCTGGAGAACACACAGGGCTCTGTCTCACACACGGGGTGCCCAAGGGGACACAAAGGCTGCCTGGTTCTCCTGGCAGGAGGGGATGCTCAGTGTCTGCCCAGATTCAGGAGCTCTCACTCGGGTGAGGTGGGAGCTGCTCCCTCTGCCTCACGCTGCACTGAGCCCCTCTGTGGAGAGGAGGCATCTTTTTTACGTGTGGCAATGCGCTCCAGAAGATTAATGATAACATTGTATTAAATTTCACACAGCCCAGGGATCTGCATTAGGAAAATACAGATTAGAATGAAAGGGCAGAGCCTGTTCATGGGTGCTGGCTGGTGTGGAGCTGCTGTGCCTGGCTGGGGTGATGGTGAATGCCCTGCTGGGGGTGAGTCCCCACTGCTGCAGTCCCTGGTTGTTGGCTGAGCCCAGGGCTCCAGGGGGTGAAGGGGGCTGATACTGAGTGTAGACAGTTAGTAAACAGTTTTGGAAGCAACGTTAAAATTGATGTTTGCTGCTTAACCTGTCTGAGTGGTTGGGCTGGAGCTGACAGGAGCAGCACCTTCTCTGCAGTAACATTTCCCCATTCCTCCCTGTCCCTCAGGCACATCTCGCTGACGCTGCCTGCCAGCTTTCGGGGCAAGAGCCACAGCACCCGCCTGGACCTGGAGCACCAGCACTCCAACCTGTACGCCATCTCAGGTGAGCTGCCCCTCGCTTCCTGCCCGGGCCTTCCCTCACTGCTGCTGGCCCACAACAACTTTCCTTTGGCTCTTTTTGGTAGTACTATTACACCTGAACAAATATTGTCACAGGCGTGGTGGATTCACACTTAGCACAAGTTTTGCTCTGTTCCTTTGTTTTTGCAAGAGGAAAAAGATGCTGGATTTAAAGCTGACTCTGTCAAAGCCTAATGGAAGTCAAGTCCCTTCATCTGGCTGAAGGAGATTTTAGGACAGTTTGGAAATCCAGCAGTGGGTTCAGTAGGCTGTGCAGTTGAAACTGCTTGTGCATAATCAGGGAAGAGAAGATGGCAAAAATGTACCATCCACAGGTTCCTCCTATTAACAGTGAGTGACACTTGTAACATGGGAACGTGGCATTAATTCATGTACCATAATCAAAGGGTTATTTAAAGGTAATCTCTGCCTGAAACTGCAGCTTCAGGTTCCTAAAGAGATAGAATATAACCATTGTGTAATCCTTGTCAGTCCTCGTTTTTCTTGTTACTCTCCTGCCCTAATACGTTTGGAAATGTAAGGAAAGGTGAATTCCTGTATTTCCATGAGACAATTCTACATGGGGATGGGAGGCTGTGCTTTCTCTCCTGGGTAGGCACCAAATGCACCAACTGCAGCAGCTCTGTGGGTTGGGACTGCCCTGCTACAGGATGTGCTGGCCTCTGCTCATGGTGCAGCCTGAGGAAGTGCCTGCCTTACAAAGAGCCTGAACACTTTACCAGATCCTCACAGGCAAAGCACAAAACAAGGCCTTGTGGAACTGGATAGGGCATTAGTTCTTCATGCTTGCTTGAGCACATTTTCAAGTATCTAACTCTTTATTTTTCCTCCAATTGCACATTCTCCCCCAGAAACACCGTTATGAGCTGTGCACGTGTTGTAATGGCTATTACAGCTGTGAGCTCTTTCCAAAGAAAGGCTCTTGTCATAGACACATCCTGTGCACTGACAGGATTTTCGTGCCTTGTCAGCAGCTGCAGGGAGGTGCCGCCACAGTTCTTTGTGTGCTCAAACCTTGCCGAGGTGGATTAGCCCCCAGACGCTCTCTGGGAGCCATTCCCAAGTTTCCTGTTCCGTCGGTGTGCTGTGCAGGCAGTCTGGGCTCTCTGCAGTGCTGCTGCAGTGCCATGGCAACAGGAGATTTAGGGGCAGGCTGCAGTGCCTGGGCTGCTCCCTGTGCCAGCCCTGGGTGCACAGGGGATGTGGGGGTCAGGGGAGCCTCCAGCACACACAGCATCCCCCTGCGTGTGGACAGCCCTGGGGGCTCCCCCTCCTGGCTCCCAGCTCAGGGGAGGGGTGCTTGGGGCTGCAGAGGGAAACAAAAGCCTTTATGAGCAGTCTCTTCTGGTTTTGGTGTGGCCTCAGTCTGCCACAGGCACAGGAGGAGCTGCCTGGGAAGGGAGGGCTGTAATGGGGGTAGAGTGAAGAGCTGCAGCGTGGTCTCTCTTTGCTCTCTGTAGACACCCAAGATTTTCTCAGTACTCGATGAAAACAACACTTCCAGCATGTTTGAGGAAGATAACATGAATTTTGGCTGTCAATCCTACTTTGTATCACAAATATATTTTGGCAGAATGGCTGTATCTTCACTGGAACTGCCCATTACCCCTTGGGCTGTGTAATGCAGTTGATGTTTGCACAGAACTGGAGTCAAGGAAAAAATAGTCTTGAAAGCAGCAATTGCAATTTTTAACCAGTCTTTTGTCACGGCCAGTCTTGGCCATGACACTCTGGGTGCCATAAAGTTAAGGAGACTTCTCTGGGCACACAGTAATGAGTGAGTCCCTGGCAGGGTGCAGGTAAGGGGGCACTGCCCAGAGCCTGTCACGAGCCATGGCAGCACAGCACTGGCACTGCTGGCATCACCCTCGTGCCCAGCAGCCTCCCTCGTCCCACCCCATGCCATGCACCCAGACCAAAAGGCAAAATTCTCTAAGCTGATGTGCAGAATGACTGTGGGTGCTGCCGGGAGCAGGATGCTGAGGAGCTGACAGGTTTAATGTGCATGCTGAGGCAGGCAGCTGCTGGAAGAAGAATGCCTGGCTCCAGACAGACCTGTTGACAGACACAGCTCAGTATTTCACAGCGCAGTCTTTCCTCATGGCCTTCAGTTTAATTAAGATGTTGTTGTGACTACATACTGCCTTCATTTCAGACTTGAGCATCTTCTGCCAGCATATTGCTTTGGCTTATCAGAGGCACAAGCACGGTGAGGGAGAGGCAGCCCTCGCAGGCAGGCACAGATAATAACATACAGGGAAAATTCCTCAATGAAGTGAAAAATTATTTATAATAATGGTACTCAAATAGAAGGGAAATAAGTCACTCTAAGGGTATATAAATTTTTATGATAGTGTATAAACAGCCATAGCCTGCCTTGTCTCCCATCTATTCCTGCAGAGAATGAGGGCAACATCTAGCATAAAGAAAAATACAATAAGAAGATGAAGAAATGAATGGGAAGAGCTGGAGGATTGATCACCCAGTGTATTTGTATATCCTGATGTAAAAGGTGCTGCTGACAGGTGGCCAGGTTTCTCCTGTATAAAACCATGTGTGTGCTGTCAGGGCAGTGTGAGCAGCCTTGTTTCGATTGATGAATTGCCTGCTTTCTTGATTAAACCTTCCGTCACTTACAAAACAAAAAGCCTGTGTTTCAATGGCAGAGTGGGACATGTCAAAAAAATCTGTCTGCTTTACCTTTGTGCAGATGTTGGGCACAGACTGTAACATGTATTATTAAAATGAATGTGGCATTTACTGTGCATTATTTCTTTCCTGGGAGAAGGGACCTGTAAATTATATGCTAATAATAAGCTTTAACCCTTTCAGGAACCAAGAGATACAGTAGTGCAGATATTCTGCAGGCCTCACTTAATTGGATGGGCTGTAACCCCACTGCAGCACTGGGAGGTTCCTGAGCAGTGGCTTCCAGCCCTTGCTGCCAGTGATCTGTGCATTCTGCTGAATAGGATTGTCTCTTCTTTTGCCCTGAAATCTCCCTGTAGCCATCTTCAGCGTTATATTACAGAGAGATGTGTTTTGGGACAGCAGCAAAGTTTGTGTAATTTGACTCCAGACAATCTCATCCCCTCTCTTGGCCTGTTCTCAGATTGAAGAATTGTGTTGTATGGAGTCTGTCAGTCTGAACAACCCCATCAGGATGTGTGCATAAAGCAATTAAAGCCTCTTTACACCAGTTTTGTGCAGGAAACCACTGTATGAACTTCCAGATCTGCTGCAGCTGGCAGTGTGTAGCCAGAAACCCAACTTCAGTCATATGAACATTTCCAAGGGTATTTATTCTGGCAGAAATTTGGAGATAGCAAGGTGGTCATTTACCCTTGGGTAGGACTGAGCTTCATCTTTTGAACAGTTAAAGATGGAAACTGTGCTGGGAAAGCAGTACAACAAACACAGAACATACTTTGATATATGTTTGTTGGTAGTATTTTCAAATACTCTGTGGTCTATAACATTTTTTGCTGTTTGTTTTGCTCAGGAGCAATGGCTTTTCCTGCAGTCATTTGATGCTGAAATGCCTTTGCATGTATTTCTTACCTTAGAGGTAGTTTTGTGGTCTTTAAACACTTTAATTGATACATATCAAGTTACTTGTGTGAAATATTTTTCTGTGAGAGGCTGGGCTGAGCATCAGGGCAGGGAAGTGCCCAGTGCTGGCTGCAGCCTGTGTGCCAGCCTGCCATGAAGGAGGAGGGGTCTGTGTGCAGCCCTTGCAGGTGCCAGTCTCTCCACAGCTCTGGCTTGTTTATTTTGGAGTCACGCACCGGTATTTATGACCTTAGGGAGGTAAATATTTACTTAAATGGGTATTTATTATATTTATATATAAATAGGTTTTTATGGTATTTAAATATTTATTGCCCTCTTTAAGACACTTTGTGTGAAAGGTCAGAGCAAACTGTGGTCTGAGAGTTTGGAGAGGGAAGCGTTTGTGAGCAGAGCTCCAGTCCAAATTCCACCTGCTGGGTGGCAAGGGGAGCGTTCCCAGCAGGAAGGCCAGGGCAGGGCCCTGCTGGGGAGGAGGCAGAGGCTCTCAGCTGCTGCAGCCCAGCCAGGTGAGCTGTGCCAGGCTCTGGCCGTGGCTGGGTTTGTCTGCAGGAGGGTGGGCTGCTCCTGCAGGCACTGCAGCGACGTTTGGCGTTCGCTCCGCGCAGGTTTCTAATCCGGCTCTCTGGAGGCAGCACAGAGAGTGGGAACTGATGTTAATGGTCTGGAAAAACATCAAAGCCAGTGGATTCCTGAAAAGGAAACCGAGTTGCTTTTCCCTGCTGCAGGCTGCGGCCCTTGGCGGGGGGCAGGTGTCGTCTGTCTGGGCAGTGACTGCCCCTGAGGCAGCAGTTTGCTTCCTGACCCCTCCTGGTCAGGAGGGGCTCACTTGGAAATGCCTTGGGGTATCTACCCCCCCACCCTTTTTTTTTATTTGGTAGTGACAGAAGAAGTCTCTTTCAGAGGACTTTCTAGATTTACATTTTGTTATATTTCAGTGCCCATGTGTCAGCTTCCTTCTTGTTGCAGAATGCCAGGTTGTCTGGCCACATGTGCCACTTCCTTAGTTGTCTGTTTCCTTTTAAAAGACACAGTAGCTCTCTTCTGTATATAGGAGGACAGGTGTTTTAATCAGAGGTTAATAATTTATTTTTACAAACTATTGTTTTGCTTCATTATTTTTGTAAAAAAATTATGCACTTGTCACAGTGTGCTTACTGAAACAGGTAATTTTGAAAAAAAAATAATCTATTTTTTGGATCAGTGCACAAGGATTGCTTTTATCTTCATCTTCTAGCACAGCTCCTGGTTCTGCAATTGCCTCTAATGTTCAAGGGTTTTGAGCCCCCCAGCTTTGGAAGAGGAGGTCCTGGGCTGCATCTTACAGTTGGTCCCCATCCCTTCACTTACGCTCTTGGTGCTTCTGAAGAGTAGAAGCGGAACTAAATACATATTTTGTGACACTGAATTTTAATCAGGATGGTCCAAAAGCCAGACAAGTTGTGACACAAGCTTTATTCTGCACTGAAACCTCTTTCCTGAAGCTGAGATTAAAGTCAGCCTATTCTTTACCCTATTGCAATTTCCAGTCTTTGGACTAAGAGACCTGGATAATCTTCCAGCTATGAAAGGCTCTATTAATATCCAGCAGTTCAGGGAGGCTGGAGTCTCATTTAAAATGCTGCAGCTGCATATTTCAGAAAAGGAAGTGTGTTACTTAATACTATACTTAATGAGACTCAAAAAGTATGTTTCTTATTAAATTATCTCATCCGTGCTGTAAAGACCCTTGGTGTGCTGTGTCAGTGTGCCCCGTGTGTTACCCAGCAGCCCCAAATGGGGATGATGGAGCCATGAGCTCTCTCACAGGTGACATTTTTAAGACAGACAATTTTTTGATGAACCTGCTGTAGTCCAAAGTACCATTTGTTGTTTTCCTCTCTCCTGTCATGCGCTGGTAGGGGAGGTGGAGGCCCTGGCAGGCAGGCTGTGGGCTTCACCCCTTTTCCTCAGCTCACACCAGCTCACACTTCACCTTCCAAGGAGGCTGCTCAGCCTCTGCTGAGAGGATTATCCAGCTCTAACCCTGGGCCATGAATTATGGATGAGCAGGTGTATGGGCACAGCCTGGTGGCACATCCAAAGTCTGCAGGACGTGATGGAGGGAAGGGGGATCCCTTTGAGCTGACCTGGATCCCTGGGACAGGGGTGTCCTTGCCCTGCAGCAGCAGTGGGTGCAGGCCAGTGGCTGATGGGGAAAAGGATCCCTTTGAGCTGATCTGGATCCCCAAGACAGGGTTTTTCTCACCCCACAGCAGCAGTGGGTGCAGGCCAGTGGCTGATGGAGGGAAGGGGGATCCCTTTGAGCTGACCTGGATCCCTTTGAGCTCTCCTGGATCCCCAGGACAGGGTTTTTCTCACCCCACAGCAGCAGTGGGTGCAGGCCAGTGGCTGATGGAGGAGGATGAGCATGCAGGACTGGTGCTGTTCCCGTGGAGCACAACCTTGGGGTGGCCTGCACTGTGTTTGTTTTGCTTTGCCGAGTGCCAGAGTTTAATTTTTTTTAAATAGGGAGCCGCGCAGAGGTTTGGATATTTAAACAGTTATTAACCGAATGACAATTAACAGATTGCAGAGACAGATTTTCTTTTGAAAACCTCCAAAATTGAGTACAGTTTGCAAAACTATCACAGCATAGTAATGACAATGAATTTTGATTTCCCGGAACTGATATTAGACTCCTTATTAAACTATGTGCATCTGCTTTTAATTTACTCCAAATAATTGGAAAATGCAATGAAGCTTTCCAATTAAAGCTTGGCTTTATGCTGTTTAATAATACCCCCCATAATATTATAGCTTATGAAGTGACAGGTGAGTTGGTGTATGAATAAAACATAAAGGCAGCAATAAGGGACAGAAAACCAGAGACAGTTGTTGGGGATTTTAAATGCTGGATGTAATTTGCATATATTAATCTCTTCTTTTCAGCCTTATCAGGCGTTCTTCAGTATTTGAAGTTAAAATAGCATTGACAGGCGGGAGTACGCTTAGTTTTTTCAAGGATTTATTACTTGTATAATTTCTGATCTTTAATAAGCAGATATGACTGATCCTCATAGTTCTATAGAAATCAGTTAATTGTTCCAGATGGCGTGTACTGATTATGCAAAATTACTTTTCACACCATTTTTTTTTTTTTTGATGGAGTTTGGAGTAAAATTAAATTTTTTATGGCCTTCTTATCATGCTGTTTTACAGTGGGTTTTGCACAGAAGTTGAATTTAATCTACTATATTACATTGACCGGCAGAGTTATTCTAATGTAGCATTCTGTGATTTGACAAAGAATAATAGAACACGTTACTCATTGTGCATTTCTGTGCTGCTAATAAAAAGGAGTTGCAGTGCAGCAAACCAGGCTGTTATTTATGAAGAATGCTTAATTCGCACAGTTAAAAATGCAAAATTGTTACAATGAGATGTTCGCTCTTTTGGAAGGCTTGGGCAGAATAAATATAAACAGTCTTGTTGGTACAGATTCCATCAAATGAAGCAGGGGTTTGTAAAAGCCTGGTGTGGCTGGGTGGGATGGGACTGGGAGGAGCAGCCATCCAGGCAGCACGCTCCAGCTCCGAGCAGGAGATGTCACTGGTGTTTTCCCTGATTATCACCATCCAGATATCTCAATGGCATCATTTCGTAATTGAGAACATTTGTAAAGGTTGTTGGGCTTCATTTATCTAATGAAAAGCTGTTTATACAAAATAACCCACACATAAAACCCTCTTGCTAATAAGTTTATTGCAGTTTGTTTTGGCAGTGACTGGGTTGTCTGGGGGAGGTGTCCCATGGCCTGGCTGTCCTGGCTGTGCTGCCCACAGAGCAGGCAGGACAGTGCCATGGGCACTGCTGCAGTCTGTGCACAAGTCCTGTCAGGCCTGGGTGATTTTGGTAGCTCCCATCCCTCGCTGGGCAGCACAGGCACACAGAGCAAGGATCCTGCTGGGATCCACCCTGGGGGCTGCACTGCCACCACGCCAGCCTGATCCCACTGATCCTTGAAAAGCAGAACAGCAAATGTTCAAAAATGACCTTGGTTAATGGGTAAGTGGGGGCACCATAAATGGGCTTAATTGAAGAGTGCACATTTTTGACTCAGCCATTAGAAAGCTCAGAATTTCTCCCATCTCCTCTTGAATTGGAAAATTGTTTTGTGCATACTTTTGTATGTACATATAGATACGAATATATAATATATATGGAGACAACTAATGGCATAAATCAGAAATTATTAGAAAATATTTGTTCTAATGAAGTAATAATTTGGTGGTAATGTATTTCATCAGTGTAGCTTAAGGCTAAATTAAGTGGACAGACTTTATATGGATTCTCTAATTTTAATCTTCAAAATGCTATCTAATGTCTCATTAAGACTTTCATATAATGTATCTTAAGTACAGTCATTAAATATAGTTTAGGGAGATGTATGTTCAGATATTGCTTAAAGATGTTTTAATAGGCCCATTTACTCTGATGATATTAATGAGCTCTTAACACATATTAAGCTTCTAAAACTAGTGGTGTCTCCTTGCAGTGAGCAAATAAACATAGGAATTGCAGAGGAATTGGATGCTCCAACAAAGCCAGTTTTCCAGGGATTCTCCAGGGCTTGGCTCCCTCCCTTTAGCTCTGTCAGCACGGGCTGGTGTCCCCATTCCTGGGGTGGTGTCCCCACTCCTGAGGTGGTGTCCCCACTCCTGAGGTGGTGTCCCCACTCCTGGGGTGGTGTCCCCATTCCTGGAGTGTCCCCACTCCTGGGGTGTTGTCCCCACTCCTGGCATGTACCTTGGGTGTGTGGGTGCTTTGAGTGGGTAGCTTTGCCTGGGTGGCTTTGCCTGGGTGGCTTTGCCTGGGTGCTTTGCATGAGTGGCTGCTGCACCATCCAGGCTTCAGAGCTGCATGTTGGGAGCTGGCCAGGCCCATCTCAGGGTCAGGGACATGTTAAGAACATTTGACTGCATATCTGTTAAAATAAACAAGTCAGGTAGGTGAAGGGAAGAGCCAAATACGGGCCTGTGTTGAGATAAATTCTGCTTTTTGATCATCTAAAGTGAAGATGCAAGAGTTGTAATTAAGATAATAAAAACTGCTCGTTCTCTGTTGTCACTTCAATTCCAACTCAGAAAGTTATTGCAAAGAAAATTCTCTGGTTTCATCACTCAGCTCTTCTTAACAAATCCTTCTGAGTTCAGAGACTTTTATAATTACTAAATTGGTTTGTTAGAGGGAGATAATAGCAAATTTCTTCTTTTCATAATTGGACATTTCTTCCCTGTAGGCTAATGCAGGCGCAGCACTCACATACACAATGAGCTGTGATTTTGAAAAACCATAACTGGCTAATAAGTGCCGCGGTGTCATCGGAGAGTAATGGTGTGCTGATTAGCATAATTAATGACAAATGGTGGTGCAGAGTGGGTGGATTGGTTTAGCAGATGATGAATGCGCTGCGCCAAGGCCGAGCCCAGCCGCGGTGGCGTGGCAGGCTGGCGGTGCTGCAGCTCACACCTGCCACCACTGCCGCCACCCCTGGGCACAGCCACGTGCTGGGGTGGCTCCGGGTGCTCCTGCACCTGGCTGGGTGGCACAGTGTGTCCCTGGGTGGGGTCCCCACGGTGCTGGGAGCTCTGCAGTGCCCGTGTGAGCAGAAAGGAGCCAGGGGATGCTGTGGGCCACGAGCAATCCTCGTCCTCCGAGGGCTGGAGGGCCACGCCAGGCACTGCCCGTGCTACAAGATGGGCACATTAATCTGTGGCTTGATTAATCAGGGCTAATTTACATTCACAAATGAGACTGATAAAAATGGAGTTACCTTTTCACCTTTAGGGAGGAGGAGGGATTATTTCTAGGTTGTCTCTTTTTTAAGTGATAAGCAACTCTTTTACCAATAAGGATGAAAATACTTAATTTGCATTAGCAAAAGAAGCTAATTATTATATAGTTAATTAGCATCTGGAAATGAGGATTATCTTAATTACAAAGCACAGTTTCCTTAATAGCTACAAAACTGTAAGTTTGATGTGTGTGGAGATTGGTGACTATTATTATGTAATTACTGATCATATTAATGGTGTGGTGTATTTAGATATCATTTGCATATGCAAATGAAATTTACCTGATAGAAATATGTGGCTCCTGTAATGATTTTGAGCACTTAAAAATTAAATCCCATTAGAAGATCTGGATCTTGCGTGGCACAGTGGATCTCCTCCTGCAGAGGAGCTTTTGGCTGGGCAGGGCTGTGGCAGGTGCCTGGCTCAGGTGTGGCAGGGCACCTCCCGTGGCTTTCAGCCCCCAGCCCAGGTGTCAGGGACCTTCCCCTGCAGCCGGGCAGTGCTGTGTGACTGTGCCACCCTCTCCAGCACTGAAGGCCTTAGCTTTGGGGCTGTGTGGAGGCTCTTCTGGCTGGGTGACTGCTCCATGGGATGGTGGGAGCATGTTCTGTGCATCAGTGAGCTCCAGGGCACGAGGTGGGTATCCCACATCCTTCATTGCCGTGCTCATTTTGAATTTCTTTCCACTAACGTGCAGGCAAGCTAACAGAGTGGAGAGCACGGTGTTGTCAGGGCAGCTGTAGCTTCTTTCTCCTGCTTTTATTGGAAGCACAAAGCTGCTGTGTGTTAAAAATAACTTGAGTCCCTTAAACCAAAACCATGTAGAGAGAGGGCTGTGAGCATTGTCTCCCCTGGGAGTCCTGTGGGACAGATGTTGGTCACTGCTGGGGGGTGTGGGGTGCTGCTGGGCAGGATCACAGCATCCTTGCAAGTGTGAGCATCTGCCCCTGGCCAGTAACCTGGCTGCTGTCCAGGGAGGCTGGGGAGCCTGGGACTGCCATGGTGGCAGCAAATCCCACCTCACACCGTAGGTGGCTCAGCAAAGGAAAAAGCTTCCGGGGCCAGACACTGTAACAATATGCAGCGTGTGGGTTTAATACCCCCTGCTCCTACCCTGAAGCGCTGGAAGCCGTGTGGATGTTTCTCTCATCAAGCAGCAGGAATTTACAGCTGCCGGCCAGGGAACACTGCGGCCATTGTGGGGCTGCCTGAGATGCTTTTTGCAACTGCTGCTGCAGCCTGCGCTGCCCGGCCGCCGTGGCAGACAGACATTACACGTTTAATGACTTCCAAGGAGTCTGTCGTTACAGCCAGGGCTGAAGGGAATGGAAAAGTGTCTGGGTTTCTCTTCAGCACACAGCCGTGAATGGATGCTGGAGGGGTACCTGCCTTTGCCTTTTGCCTTTTGCCTTTTGCCTTTTGCCTTTTGCCTTTTGCCTTTTGCCTTTTGCCCTTTGCCTCTGCCTCTTCCTCTGCCTCTGCCTCTGCCTTTGCCTTTGCCTTTGCCTTTGCCTTTGCCTTTGCCTCTGCCTCTGCCTCTGCCTCTGCCTCTGCCTCTGCCTTTTCCTCTGCCTCTGCCTCTGCCTTTGCCTCTGCCTCTGCCTCTGCCTCCCCATCACTGCGGGCCCTGTCCCAGCTCTGCCTCAGCCTCATGCGAGTGCCCTGGTTTGTATCTGCTCTGCTCTAATTAATTAAGGCTTGTGGCTTGGAAACAGCACATGCTAAGGTGTGATCTTTGAAGTTTAGTGTGGTGCAGAGACTTCAAAGGGGACATTTTATTAAAAAATAATAAAATCAAGAGCTCCTAAACACTTGCAATTTGAAGAGCTTGTTTGAAGTCTCTCCATATTCTCTGGTGCTGATGGAGTCCCAGTGCTGAGGTGCTCCTTAGGCGTCACCATGCAGTACTTAACCTTCACTTTATTTAAAAAAGAAAATAATCAAATCCAGGGGTATTTTTTCAAGTGTTTTCGTGGCTTGATCTTAGCAGTAAAGAACTAATTGTGCCATGTCATGAGCTATGCAGGAAACAGAGAAAATCAAGGCTGACAATCAAATTAGCAAAAATGAAAACTTAGTCCAGGTCTGTTTTTTTAATCAAAGTCATTTCAAGACGAACAGGAAAGCTGTAAACCTTTCCCAAGGCAGAGGTTCCTTCCCCAGCCCAGGAGGCCCCTGCTCTCACTCACTGCCCCAGGCGTTGGGTGGTTTGGTGCTGCTGCCATCCTGCAGCCATCCTGCAGCCATCCTGCAGCCATCCTGCAGCCATCCTGCTGCCATCCTGCTGCCATCCTGCAGCCATCCTGCTGCCATCCTGCAGCCATCCTGCAGCCATCCTGCAGCCATCCTGCAGCCATCCTGCTGCCATCCTGCTGCCATCCTGCTGCCATCCTGCAGCCATCCTGCAGCCTGGGCACGGGGCACAGGGCTGGGCATTCCCAGCTGGCTGTGCCCTGCTGCCCCCCTGCCCCACACAGCCCTGGGGAGAGCTCCTGCTGCCCAGAAGCCACGGGACCTGCAGTGCAGCTGCCCCCAGAGCTGCATGAAGGGCTCTGGGCTCTCGTGAGCTTGGGCTCGTGCCTTGGGCAGGCAGAGCTGAGCCCTGCACCCCTGCCTGCACCTCTGTCCTTCTCTGTATGACACAAAGATGTTGTATTCATGTTGGGGTTGGTGTCTGCAGCTGGGGAGCACAGCTGGGGCAGCTGCAGGTTCCCTGTTGCAGCTGGCTTGGCAGGAGCTGTCAGGAAAGGCTGATTTTGGTTTTGGCTCTGAGATTTTGCCATCAGTGATTTGGTTCTATCTGGGCCTTGGTGCCCTGGCCAGCACCACGCTGTGCCTCCAGTGGGGTGGCATCCAGGGCTGCTGGGAGCTGGGGCTCACCCACCACTGTCAGTGGCTCCTCGGGTGGGCACCTTTGTTGCCCACACCAGACAGGGGCTCGTGTGTCCCTCCAGCCTGACCATGGCTCCCCTCCAAGGGCTGCTGTGCCTGAGCTCTGTGACAGCCCCTGGTTCTCCGTCTGCTTTCAGATTCCTTTGGTGCCATTTAGCCAAAAATCAAGTTTTCTCTAAGCAGGGGAGCTCTTGTGGTTTTATGGTGTTGCTGTAGGCTGGTTTATGAGATATTCTTCTTGGTAAAGGATGAACACTGTTAGCGTTCAGGTCTGGGGAAAATGGGAACAGTTCTGCAGCATTAGAGAAAGCCCTTTCTAAAATCTTAAGGTAATTTAAATTTTAAAGGTGGCAGTAATGCACGCAGTGTAGGGATTTTTGTTGGTTTGGATTAACAGTTCTTCATTTGCAATCATGCAAGAAAATGTTTTGCAAGGGATTTATTTATTTATTTTAATATTTTTAATATCAGGAATTGAAAATTCAAGTGTAAAAGGCTACGCAAAAACAGCAATAAAGAAACCCAAAGCTGTAAAAGCTTATGGTGAGAATTTAATGCAGAAACAGCTGTTACTTCCTTGGGAGTTAAGGTGTATAAACTCTTGTGGGCTGTGTATCCCCACAATGGTGGTGTGAGGAATTAGCGCTCACTGCAGTGTGCAAACGGAGCCCGCCAGGCTCTGAGGCAGCGATTCATCTGTACCCAGGAGTTAAATATGACAATGTTAGCATTTTTCATTTCCCTGACGTTACCATTAATAAAGCAATGATCCAAAAGAAGCTTTGCTGAGTCTGTTCTTTATGCTTCCATCACTCACAACCAGATAATTTCACACAGGATCGTTTTTAAATTAAATGACGATAAAAGCGCTCTGCTGTCCTGTGCTCACTAGTTCATAGAAGTCTATCAAGTCATTAATGTGTCATGACAAACTGTGAGTTGGATACAAGAGTAATTAATTATTTGCATAAATAACAGGTTGAACTTGGTGCTTTCAGCCACAATGACACACGTGTCACATCGTGGACATCCTGGAACCTGTGGCAGAGGTCATGGCAGGGTGAAGGCTGAGCTGGCACACGGGTGATCCCACCTCACACGATTCTAGCAGACAGCAGCTTGGAAGCTTTTGTGTTTCCAAGTTCTTCGCTGATGGTTGCTTCAAGAGAGCAATCTGATCTTTGGAGCTTTAGCGAACAATTATACAGATTTTCATAATCACCATTAATCACCACATATTTTTCAAGATAATTACAGCAACTATTATTTAGATTTCTCTTTTATGTGCGCATTGTAGAAAAGAACAAGTGCTTATTACGCTGGGTAGTGTAGAGAACTACCGTCTGAAGTTCTTTGTCATCCAGAAACTCATTATGTTAGCTGATGCTGCCTGTGAAAGTTCGTCAGCATGTTTAAATTAGGGTAGCATTGGCAGGTCTGATTATTTAAATCTGGTAGCTTGGCTAAAAATATAGTTATTCAAGAAAGATGAATTACTAATTTGACAACTGAGATTTAGTTGGAGTCTGCAGCACAGAAGGCAGCATCTCCTGTGTGCTTAGAGAAGGGTGACAATACTTTCACAGATTAAAGAGAGGATTTCTAAGCGAGCTAGCAAGTTGAATTATAGAGCTTTGGTGTCACCTCCACCAGAGCCTGAGAGCAGGTCTTGGTAAATGACAGTGAAGAAGTGGCCACCAGGTAGAGGCCAGTTGTGTGTTCAGTGGTCCTGCACCGAGGAAGGGGCACGTCTGCTACACCTCACCAAGGCATCCCTCCACCTCCTGCCTGCTGTCAGGGATCCACGGGAGCACTGTCCTTTGGGGCTGGGCTTGGCGAGGCTGCTTTGGGCTGCTGGCTCCTTTCAACTCTTTTAACTAATTGCAGTGCCTGAGTTAATTAGCTATGACCCTTAGGAAGGAGCTGATCCTAGGAGGCAGCAAACAGCCATTGGAAACAGTTTTTCTTCTGAAATCCAATTTTATTTTGCTCCATTTTGAGGGAGAAGAGCCCAGGCACCTCCCTGACCTGTTGCAGGTGCTGTGGATGTGGTGGCACGGAGAGAACCTGCTGCCTGCTGTGCAGAGCCCCTGGGTGCAGGGCCCTGACAGGCAGCTGTCCTTCTGGCAGTGAGGCTTGGAGGGGCAAGAGCAGCTTTGCCTGCACAAGGAGGCTTTAGTCTGCAAGGTGCAAACATTTTACAGGTCTTTAGAAATATTTTAAGTCCCAACCTTTAAAGAAATTGAAGCCTGTGTGGGTCAATGTCTGAGCTGCTCATATGGTAATATGAGTAATGCTATAAAATTGGGACCTTGCCCACCGTTTCTGTTTGAGTCAGCATGTGTACCTTTGGAAAGAACTGTGCTCTGTCATTCACCAGAAGCAGTTCCTTTATCCCCTGGTGTTGCTGTCTGCTGGTCTCAGATTGACAAGGAGGAACCTGGTATAGCTTTTGGCCACACTAGAACAGGAGCTGCAGCCCAGGGCCAGGCCTGGTCTGTGGGTGTGACACTGCCCATGGAGCTGGTGACACAGGGCAGGATCTCAGCACAGCAGTCACTCTTCAGAGCCTGCCAGGAATGCTTTAAAGGCAAGAGAAAAAAAAAATAAAAAGGGAGAAATCAGATGCTGCTGCTGATGTTTATTTACAGAACATCAAACCAAGGGACATGGAATTAAAATGCCCTCCTAGACTCCTGGTTTCATTTAATTTTATTCTTAAATGAGCTGCTACTGTGAGCAGCAGTTGTGTGCTGCCTCACAGTGTGCAGGGGGAGCAGTGGTCCCTGTGGCCAGTGCCTTGTGCTGGACACCCCAGGGCTGGACAGCGGGTCAGGCATGGCCATGGCAGCTCTTTCCTGCTGTTCCTGGAGTTGCCTACCCTGGAGATGATTGTGAGTCTTCATGAGCTTCTGTGGGAGTGGGGGGCCTCACCTTGAACTCCTCATGAGTGTGAAAAACCCATCTTGGGCAGCAGCAGCTGTGCTGAGCTGTGGCTCGTCCTGTGAGCAGGGCACCCCAGGGGTGAGGAGGGGGGCACAGAAGGGTCCTTCCCCCAGAGCATCTGCCTTGTTCAGGGCGTGTGCTCAGCCCAGGAGCAGATGCAAGGGGGAAGTGCTGCTCCCCATGCACCTTGTCTGGGGGTCCCCACTGCCTGCCTGCAGCCCCTTGGGTGCCCAAAGGGCTCCTGGAGCCTCGGGGTGAAGGGTGAGGCTGCTGCCCTCCTGGTGCTGGGCAGGCAGTGGGGCAGGTATCCTTTCTGTAAAGTTTCCAGAACTGGTGGTACTTAAACCCTCGTGACACCGGTGCCTGGCTGTGAAAGGAGACGCTGAATGAGCACCTTGTTTTTGCTTTCTGCCTTTAATGCATTTTAGCAGCAGGCTGGTGACGGGCCTGACACGGCGGCTCCGCACTCGCTCCCGCGCTTGGGGAGCGCAGCATTAATAACACACTTCCATGCATCATGCCATTTTTAAGCATGATCGTTATGATAAAGGGCATATACTTAATTACAGGCCTGCTTAATTACAGCTCTGTTGAAGCTCGTTTGTTTAGGAGAGTGCTAATTGCGCTGCGGAGCCTTTGGCTCACCCTGCTTTTATCTGCTGCTTGGCTCTGCAGCTCCGGGTGGCCGAGGGACGGGGGGGCTCTGGGGCTGGGGGCACACGCACACCCAGCCCAGCTCAGCCTTTGGATTACTTTACAAAAGCTGGCGTGTGGCTGATCAAAGAGGGTTTCTGTCGGATAACAAGTGCAGATGGTCTTTCAGGTTTAAAACTTCCTGGATTTGGTGATGCTGCTTTTCATCTGTTTCTTTTTGTTTCCCTTCGCGCTGCGGCTGCCGCACAGCACCTTTGATAACAAAATTACTCCCGTGGAGGCGGTTTTTAAATCTAAAATAGACAAAGCAAATGTAAAAGGCTGAGTATTCTTAAATGACCCTTCTTTAATTGCTAACATGGTAATTCAGTGGTGCTGTAGAAGTTAGAAACAGCAGACAGAGGAGCACTGGATTTGTGGGCTCGGATGCTTTCTGAAAGAAAGCTCTATTTGAGGATCACTGGAGGGGCTCTCAGGGCTTAAATTTGCTCTAATTTGAAGTTTTTATTTCTTTCAGAGTTGAAATTTAAAGACTTCCAATGTTAAAGGTGTAATGCAATAAAGGGGGCGTATCTGGGGTGTGTGCTGCCTTAGAAACGTTCCCTTTTCAGTCTTGTGTGCAAATTGCTGAGTTATGTTGTAAAAACAAGTGTCTCCCTTGTACTACCACATCTTGTGGGAGGCTTCCTGTGACACGGCGATAGCAAGACACAAACACTGAACATCATTGCCCTAGGATGAATGTACAAGATGGTGTAAAGGCAAACAGTGCCCTGAGTACCATTTAGGTTATGCTACAGAAAAAGTGCTGTCATGTCCTTGTGCCTGTCTTCATCTTCCACTGGTTTACATCCTCCAGATGTGGTTTGCAAGTGTTTGAGCTCCATTGCAAAAGACACTGTTGAGTTTACCCTGGCAACAGCCAGGCCAGGGAGGGTGCTTGTCCCCAGGTGTTTGTCATCATCCTGCCCAGGTGGTGGCACTTTCTGCCTCGTACACAGGGGTGGTGTTGCCTGCTTTGGGGCTAAAAGTCCCCTGACCCAGCTGTTCCTTATTCTCTTGCTCAGACACCACTGAGTACGCTGAACTGGTTTGGTGAGGAGATGCTAAAGAGAAGTGTGTCCTCCTTCTAGTTTCAAATACTGTCCTGCTTTGCCAGCTGCACAAAATTGGAAAATGCAAAATTGAGGCCATGAAATTGTATATGGACAGAGCAAGGAGAATTTGTTGGATTCCTGGTTTGGTAGGGACTGACCCAGCTATGTCTTAAATGGAAAGAAACCACTGGCAGTTTAGAGGGAGGAAAAGGCTGGCAGTGACGTGTGGGAGCAATCAGTCATGTGTCAATGCTGTGAATACTTGATCTGTCACTGGGAATGTGTGAAGCTGCGTGTCAGAAGCCAGCTGGAAATGTCACATGTGATGTCTTGTCCCTTTCAGCAATGGATGGAGTGCCTTTTATGATTTCGGAGAAGTTTGCCTGCGCTCCTGAAGGGGTGAGTTACCTTTGTTGTTCTCTGAGTGTCTGAAATTCGTTGTTTCATGGAGACTGGTCACACAACATCAAGACAAATTACCTGCTTCTGTTGTGGGGCCAAACATGTACCCAGTGCTTGAGATGGGCAGAGGTTGCGTGTCACAATAGCTGCCCATTAGGGGGGAAAGGCTTTTGCCAGATTGCTTCTAAAACTGAATTGTCCTGGGATTTCAAGGTTTATTGCCATCAAAAATAGGAATGGCAGTGGGAGTCCCTGGTGCTGAAAGCATTTCTAATTTCTTAGCCTAGATTGTAAAGCTGCAGATGTGGAGTTCTCCTGGAGTTACCTGCTGTGAGGATGGCATAGTGCCAACAGCTTTACTACTTCCTGTTGTCACTGCAGAAGTTCAGGGCAGTGGTAATGGCACAGTGCACTCCAGTGCCACCAGCTGCCACCAGGGTCCTGCCTGGCTGCGGGTGAGCTGGAGAGGGCACTGGTGGTGCTCCACGCTGGGCACTGCAGGGCCCTGCCAGCAGCACGGGCAGGGCACGACTGCTTCACACAAACAGAAACTGCTGCTGGCTCAGAATGACCTCTGGGTGTCACTGGGCCAGTGCTTGTTAAAGTTGATGATCCAGAGCTCAAAGATTCAGCATCCCACTAGCAGTTCCCGAATCCATCTGATGCCAAAGCAGCATCTTTTTAAAAATCAATTTACAGGAAGCTGTTAAGGCAAACACTGGGCCATCAGCTGTGTGTGATTTTTCAGCAGTGCTCCAGCTTTGTGCTTTCTTCTTCCTGCTGACAGGGATTTTTCACATCCCTTGCTTTCTGAGAGGGTTGTTTATGGGCCGTTATTCCCAGAAAGCTGAAGTCCCTGCTGCGAGGACAAATGCAGAGAGATTAGGTCGTGCTAATCCTCCCCGCGGATCCTTTAGACACCATTGCCACCATATGGTCAGTTTGGTCAGGGCTTCCCGCAGCTGTGCTCTCACACCTCGTGCTGCAGGCAGCGAGCTGCACGCGGTGCTGCAGCCCCGGGGAGGTGGCAGATGTCCCCGAGCAGAGCAGCACGGAGGTGAGTGTCAGCTGTCGTGCTGAGGGAGAGCAGTGCAGGAGCTGCTAGCCCCAGCCCACCGTCTGCTGCTTCACTCTCCTCCTGGAATCAGGAACAGGATCATGCCTGTGTTTACAGATGGTGCCTCTAAATCTCTGGTGATAGAGTGTTTGCTGACTTTTAACAGAACAAAACAACAAACAAACAAACACACACCCCCTCCCTGACCCTGAGTTTGACATTTTTGTTTCTTTCTTGCCAGATGCAGCCAGTTGATCTCTTGGGTATCACAATCAAAACCCTTGCAGAAATTGAAAAGGAGGTAAGTAGCCAGCCAGGCACTGACCAAATCACGAGGGCTGTGTTCACTTCTTTTTAAGAACCCTTCTCTTATGGAAAATACTTTCCTTGTCTCTCCCAAGTCACAGAGGATGGATAAAGTCAAGCAGTAAGCCCAGGGTCCATGATGAGTGAAGACACTTCAGATCGTGAATTTAGTGGCAAAGTGTGGGGCCTTCTGTTTATTTCCAGATGTCTGTCTTGGTTAGCCTTTCTTTCTCATGTATTAACAATACATGAGATACAGGCAGGACACTCTTAGGTGCCTCCTGCATGTCAGGGAGGCAAATGGACTTGACTCAGCAATGTCAGGTAAAGACCTTAACCAGTTCTTAGTTTGCTGATGCTGGGAGAAGGGGGCTGCACTTCAGTGGGAGTGAGTGTTTGAGGAGTGCAGGGAGGAGGCAGCCACCAAACCCAGGGTGGTTCTGAGGGGGCGTTCTGGCTCATGCCTGACGTGTATGGCACAGTGCCAAGGAGCTGTCTGCTCTGCAAAGGTCGCTCCACATCCAAAGTCTCAGACTAGGAGGAAACTTGTCTCAGCAGCACATGCTTTTTCAGGCACCATTGGTCACAAAGGCCTCCTCCTGTGCCATCTAGCTGGGTTCAAGGGAGAGAGTAAGAGGGTGACATTGCAAAGCTGCCAGATTCCTCAAGGCTTCTCCACTTTTTTATTCCAGTTGAGTCCAGTTGCCTAAACCCACCCTCTTCTGCCTGAGAGTTTAGTCTGAGTACTAAGTCAGATGGTCAGGCCCAGTTGCCAGGGGTTTTGTAGGCACTGTGGGACTGCAGTGGCCACAGCAGTGGATCTGAAGCTGCTGCCTGACTGAGGCACCCACTGCCTCAGGCACTGCAGCCTGCCATGTGGCACACATGCCGTGTCTCTGTAATTTGTTTCTGCATCATCTCTGCGTGTTGCCTGGTGTGGGAGAGGTCTGGCAGCTCGGGGTCTGGGCTGCACAGCCCTGCTTGTGCCCTTGCAGGCCTGTGGAGTGTGGGGACACCAGCACTGGAATCATTTGTGTGGGCCAGGGAGGAAAGGCCAATACCTGCCTGCTCTCCCCCAGCTCCTGCTCTGTAGCAGGCTGTGTGCGTTCCAGCGTAATGAAAAGTATGATTATGCAGCCCATATTCCTTGATGAAGCATCTTGTCTGCACATAGAGAGCTACACATATAAATATTGTGAATTTCGGCATGGCTTTATTTCCCTTGCAAGCAATAGCACCATTACAGCAAATCTTCTGGATATCCAAAGCAGCCAGAACATTCTCCCTGGAGCGAGATGCCTTGCAAAAAATATTCCCAAAGAATTCCAAGAATTACTGTTCTCTGTCACCACATTTGCAGATGTATGCACCCATCCTCCAAGCTGCAGGCAGCTGAATTTTGGGAGTCTGCCGTGTCAGGAAAATGATGGAAATAGGTGCATATCCTGGACTGCACCTGAACTGTTCTCGTTTCCCCAGGATGGCACAGCTGTGCCCGGGGGAGTGCACAGAGACCTGGGCTGTGAGGAGGTGATGAAGTGCAGGTGTAAGCTGCACATGCCATCACTTCATGGCTAATTTGGGGATATAGGACAGACAGTGCTGCTGCCAGGTCTCCCAGCAGGGCTCTGGGGGTTTGTCCTTGCTACCCCTGCCTGTCCTGGGCAGGGTAGAGTCACTGGGCAGGTGCAGGTGATAGCAAAGGTGGTGGCACTGTCACTGCTCACAGCCCTGTGGCGGATGCTGTGGCAGCAAGGGCAGTGGCCTGGCTGCTGGCAGGGTGCACCCTGTCTTCATTTGTGCTTGGTGTGGTGCAAAAAGTCCAGAGAGACTTTAATTAGTAAAGGGAGCATCCAATATTCATCATTCCTTTTTAACTGATAAGGAAGGCAGCTCATTTAACCACTGAATTGCTACAAGTTTTCATGGGCTACTCTTTGCAAATATGTTTAATGAAGAAGTTGTAAATCTAGAAGAGCTTAAAATTTTAATTTTACACAGAAATATTTTTCCTTGTTTGCATGTTTGTAGTCAATTCTCCTGAGTGCAGTCACATGAAATGTTCTTTAAATGAACATATTTGCTAACTGGCATGATTTCAGATTTTAAAACATTGGTTCCAGCAATTAGGAGTTTCCTCAGTTCCCCAATGACTGGAGAGATTCGTCTTGATTATAATTGCTCTTAGCCACGCATATCTAATTTGTGTCTTTTTAAGTGTTAATTAGTAAACAGTTTGAGCTGACATCTTTATGCGTTTGGGTGTTGAAAAATGAGGCCTATTGCGTGCTGGCGGCTGCGGCATCGCGACAGGGAGGTGTGGCCGTGGGGAGAAAAGGCCCGGCACAGCCTGGGTACAGCAGCCTGGGTACAGCCCTGGGTACATCCCCGTGTACAGTCTGGGTACAGTCTGGGTACAGCAGCCCAGGTACAGGCTCTGGTACAGCCCCAATATAGGCTCTGGTACGGCCCCAGTACAGGCTCTGGTACGGCCCCGGTACATCCCTGTGTACAGCCCGGCACAGCCTGGGTACATCCTTGGGTATATCCCTGGGTACAGCCCAGCACAGCCTGGGTACATCCTTGGGTACATCCCTGTGTACAGCCTGGCACAGCCTGGGTACATCCTTGGGTATATCCCTGGGTACAGCCCGGCACAGCCTGGGTACATCCTTGGGTATATCCCTGTGTACAGCCCGGCACAGCCTGGGTACAGCAGCCCCGGGTATAGGCCTGCTACAGCCTCGGTATAGGCTCTGGTACAGCCCGGTACAGCCCCAGTACAGGCTCTGGTCCGGACCCGGTACATCCCTGGGTACAACCCGGCACAGCCTGGGTACAGCAGCCTGTGTACAGGCCCTGGTACAGCCCGGTACAGCCTGGCCACAGGCTCTGGTAAGGCCCTGGGTACAGCCTCGGTACAATCCGGGTACATCCCTGGGTACAGCCACGTTACAGCCCCGGGTTCAGGCTCTGGTACAGCCCCGGTACAGCCCGGGGTGCCCCATTCCCGCCCGGCCCGGACCGCCACGAAGCCGCGGCTCCCCCTGCCGGCCCCTCGCCGCCTCGCCGGGCCCGGGCTGGCCGCGCTCGCCGGGGCCCGCCCTGTGTGCTGGGCAGGAGCGGTTCTCCCGCACTCGGTGTCACGCCCGTGTCCCCCCTGGCCGGCACCGAAAGGAGATCGGCGTTGTGTGAAGTGGCGCGGCCCTGGTGCAGCCGGCACGGGCCCCGCACCGCCGGCACGGGCACCAGCACGGTTCGTGGTTGCCCGGGCCGCCTCTGGCAGCGCGTCCCGTGCCCCAGGCCGGCTGTGAGGGGCGCACAGGGGAATGTGTGTTTGTGACACTCCAAGAGCCGCAAATGCCACACTGGGCGATGCCTGGGAGGACGGTCCGTGTGCGGGGCCGTTGCGGTGGGTGTGCCAGGGTCGTGGGCAGCTCCCACCCCAGCAGCCCCAATATACAGGGACACCCTCCTGCCGGGGGAAGGCACCGCTCCCCGGCCCCTCCAGGGTCACCGCGGCCCCGGGGTGCGGCTCACGGCGAGCCACGAGATGGCACTGCTACAGTGCACTGCGAGGGATGTCCCTTGTCTGCAGTGACATCGTGGGGCCGCAGGGATGTCTGTACAGGGATTTTCACCCGCTTGCCAACCAAAAATGCTAATTCTGATGGTACTGGCTTATGTAAACCTGCAAGGGGGGATGTTTCTGACTAGCTGATTTATGGGCAGGATGAGTGTGGTTATGTTTGTGTTAATGCTGGGTTTTTGGGGAGGGGGTGAACCCACCTGGGGAGGGCACTGATGTGGGGTCAGGTGGTACCAGCAGGTTCACCTGGCATGGCCCTGCCTGGGCCGGCTGTTGTCAGGCCCGGGTTTTCTCTCATCCTTCTGCTTCTTACATTGTCCCAGCCCAGGCACGGGCGGTGCTCTGTGCGGGTCAGTGCCCCACGGTTCCCTCTCTCTGCTTTGCCCACAGTACGACTACAGCTTCCGGACGGAGCAGAGCGCGGCCGCCCGCCTGCCGCCCAGCCCCACCCGCTGTCCGCCGCTGCCGCCGTCCTGAGCGGCCGCGGCCCGGAGCGTGTGTGCGTGCATACTACTGAGCGGGACCGGGACACAGCCAGGAGCCAGCCCGGCAGCCTCCCCGTGTCCGGCCACCGCCACCGCCCTGCGCTGCACCGCCCCTGCACACACCGCTCCGCTGTGGGACCGCCACCCTTCGGCAGCTGCCCCCTACCCCACCCCGCTGCTGCAGACCCCTCTCCACGTGAGTACAGGATTGGGAGCCTGACGCAGCCCCTGGCTCATCCCCACTTTGTAACCCTGCTGCAGGACAGTCACAGAGTGCAGAGCTGTAGCAAACCTCTGCCAACACAGCCGGGAGCTTGTGGAGCATCGACAAATCGTAGCCCTGGAAGGAACAATACGAGGCACAGCTGGGTACTGCCACACAAGCTGCCATGGAGCGGCTTGGCTCCCGACACCTTGCAGCAGGAGGCTCCTGCAGCACTCAGTCCAGCACAGAACTCAGCTGCAGGGAATGCCAATCCCCCTGCCAAGCTCTGGGCACAGAAGTTCCATTGGGGCTGGGATCAGTCTCAGATCCACTGTGGTCACTGGATTTGCTGTAGGCTGGGGGAGCCAGGGCCCCTGGCTCTCCCTGGGCACTGGCAGGGCAGGCAGGGTGCCCAAGGTGCACCCTGAGATGAAGCACCTTCGCTTTGCACAGGGTGTCCATATGGATCCAGGGCAACAAGCATCCTGTGTTTCTTTCTGGATGGATGCTGGCAGCGACACCCTGGCAGTGCCCCACTGACCCCGGCCAAGCTGCTTATGGACCTGCTGACAACTGGGATGTCATCACCTGCCCATCATCGAGACAGTTCTCTAACATGTTCCCCGCTAGCTGCTAAAACAAAAGAGATGTGCCTGTTTCCTGGGCGTTCATGGGGAAGCACTGAACTCTGACATGGCACAGGATGAGTGGGATGCATTAAACCCTGACCTCTGCCTCCCTGTGATCGCTGACTGGGCTTGCTCCCAAGCCAAACGCATGTCTTGGAGAAGTCCGTTGCTGTAATAAGTTATTTACAAGTGCCCATCTGACTCTGTGCTGCTCTTTCAAGTCTCTGCTGTAGAACAAAGATACATCATGACAGCAAAATAGCGATTTTGGAGTAAGAGTTAAAACGTACAGTTTTTTGTATTGTAAAATACTGATTCCCTGACCCCACTGAAATGCAATTGCCATGGTAACAGTAACAGTGTTGTTGCTCTCAGCCTGGGTCCTACATGTGCCCCGACCCACTTTGCACTCCCGTGGATTAATCTGGCATTTGCTAGTTGCACAGTGTGGTAACTAACAGCAGTTTTTGTACTGTTGTACTGTTGGCTAATATTTTTTATTTGTACATAAGTAAAATAATTCTTGTCCAAAGATTCATTTCTGGTTTTAAGGCACCACGCTGTACTGCTGGGATAAAGAGCACAAAATACCGTGACATTTGGGACAAACTGAGTCCAGATCTTTGCTTCAGCTTCTTCCAATCAGGTAAATAATTTTCTGGAGCTGCCTCTGTAGAGTGGCCATGTGGTTGGAGAGCAGAGGCCAATTTGGTTGCATGTTTGTTGTTTTTGGGCAAAAGAGTTAAAGCTGTGCACCAGCTCTGGAGCCCTTGGGTGACCCCCTGGAAGTGCTCATTTACTTGGAGCTTGCACCACCATTTTTAGTTGTTATTTATCCTGCAGTAAAGAAAAGCCAGACCTCACTGCCAGGCTTCACAAAGGCCAGATTGATGATGCCGACATCGACAAATGAACATACCATGGCAGCTTGGTCATTCGGCTCAGGTTCACTTCAAGTTCAAATCCACTCTATGCTGTAGTGCTGTGCCCATCTCATCCATCTTTTGTCTTTCTATTTTTCTGCTTGTAATTTGTTCTGTAGTTTTCTGTGACATCCATTTATAGCTTCTCCTGTGGCTCAGTGCTCACGACAGGTAGGCAGGAGCCATCTGCAGCAGTGCGTTCCTCACAGCTTTGGGATGAGAGCTGACCTTCCCTGTTCACGGTGCAGGAATGAGGGCTCAGACTAGCACAGGGCACAGCACAGCCAGCACGGTCTGCAGAGCTCCAGGGGCAGTGCCTGCCCCTGGAGATTGAGAGGCAGCTGCCCGGGGCTCCTCCTCCAGCCTCCTCTTCCCGTGAGGGCAGGGTTTTCTGCACAGCAGCAAGGAGCAGGTTCTGACACTGTGTGTCCCATGCTCAGTGCCACACTCCCTGGGTCTGTCTGGGAAAATGGGTGCAGAGCTTCGAGCCCCTTATGTCAGAGAAAATCGGTGCTTTAATATTTATACCAACTCCTAGGTTTGCTCAGCCTTCTTGGAGATAACAAGCTCAGCTTGCTCTGCAGCGACCTACAGGAAACACTGGATACTTGAAACACTGGCAGGATACGTGGCTGGGACAGGCATCTACATCTTCAGGATATATTTGTATTCTTACTTCTCCCTCTCTAACACTGGGCCAGCAAAGCTGCTTCAGGACTCGCCTGCAAAGAACCTTGAGAGAAGAGTTTGCTCTCCGTGGTGTGGTCCTGCACCACCCCTGTGGGGACAGCCTGTTCAAATGCAGACAGGACAGATGCAGTTCCTGTGGGGCAAGCACAATGAAGGTGTTTCAAACAAAAAGCTGCACCTGCTGAGAGCCAGCTGAGCTCTCAGCCCTGCTAACCACAGGCTGGAAAGCTAGGCAGCTCCAAAAGGGAGAGGGCTTGGAGCCAGGGCTTGGAAGCACAGCGAGACCCAGTGCAGGGTGGTTGTGTCAACTTCTCAGTCCACTGATCAGAGGAGGCTTTTTTTATTGCACTGCTGAATTCCCCAGACCAGGGGTGTCAGGTCAGCATTTCCACGGGAAGGTTTTATTGGCTGTTCCATAACTTTTATACTCATGGCAGCTCATTGCAAGGCTGGTCCTTGCATCCTTACAGTGAATCCTCCATGCTGGCATCTGCCATGTCAGCACCGGCATCTCTCTGCATCTTCCTCTCTGCCCAAGAGGTGACTGTGGAAGAATTTGCCCAGGCAATAAATGTTTGGGGAGTCTGATGTGGATGTTGTCTGGCTGTGGAGAAGCCTTCTGAAGCGTAAGGGGAGGGGAGGAGTCAGTGGAAAGCAACAGAAGTGAATTTGCAGAGCTTTACCAGATGTTCTTGGCTACCTTGCCTGAATCTGCAGAACAAAACTGGTCTCTAGGTAGTTTAATCTTGTGGCTGATGGAGAAGTTAGTTTGCCAAATTATTATACATCTGCACCAGAGACAGAAAAGCAGCAGTGAGGGGTTTGCTTACTGTAAAATACGCCTTCTGATGTGAATTCATAGTGACACGCTGCCTCCTGGATTCCTCACGGCAAGGAGCTGGTCATGTGCCGAGGTGACTCGTGGCCACCCAGGCCAGGCTGTGCTGTCTGCTGTGTTGATCATGGAAAGGCAAGAAGTTAGTCCAGAAAGTGATGTAGAGTGTGAACTTTGTGGTAAAATTCAAGTGTGAATAGTTGTAGCGGGTGTCTTCCCTTATGGGAGCACCTCGTATCTGTAGTTCCATAGGAGTAAACTGTGTCAGACTTTTCCTGTGACTGTCCCTGCGTGTCCCCACGGTGTTTGTCGGAGGTTTCCTGGGAGCCTGGCGTGCAGTGGGAGGTTGTTGGTAGTCTGTAGCATTGGGCTTGTTTGGTTTCACACCCACCACTGCCCCCTCAGTGTCCCGAGCTCTCCAGACTGAACCCACGTGCTGCCGAGCCTGGAGAATTCCTGTCATGGGCACTGCACGTGCCAGGTAGGTGCTAGTGGCAAGGGCATGCCTTCATGGGCCTCGGCACCTCCTCTTCTCTGGGGCCCTGGAATCTCCTGGGAGGAGGGAAACGGGACAGAGCTGGCTGGTCCCACACTGGCCTCACCTCCCCGCTGCTCCCCAGGTGTGCCCATGGCAGCCCCGGGAGCCCGAGAGCTGTTCCTGCTCCTCCCAAAGGGCAGGCACACCTCGCTACATCCAAATGATTACCTCAGCCTTGGAGCCTTGACCAACAGCCAGGAACCCCTCCCAGCAGCAGCAATCCCCCCAGCCCGGCGTGCTGGGGTCTCACCCCAGCCCTCTCAGCCAGGCTGTGGTGCAAAGGGGAGAGGCTGCTCCTCTGCTCACAAACAAGCTCAGTGATGTGCTGCTCGGTTCATTCACCACAGGGAAACCAAACACTTTGGATATTCTGGTAGTTTGTTGTGAAATTGTTTCCTAACAGCAACAGATTTAAATGTCATCGTACAAATGGCAGAGAGAAACCTTTTATGCAGTTGCAAAGTGGTTTTCTAAGATGGTTGGGTTACTGAAAGTGATTTTACTGTGCATTAATCTTATGAATGTTACTATGTTTTATATTTATTTTAGATGACCCTCCTGTATTTTACAAAGGGAAGTTTCATTGTGTGATAACTCGGTCTGTATTCTTAATATAATTTGTTAAATGAAACTTGTTTTAATCAGATAATTCTGTGTGCTTTTGTGTTTTAATTTTCTGACTGAAACAACTACCTGGATCGGAAGGGTGAACTACAGAGGTGGCAACACGATCCCCTGTAGGGAACATGCTCTTGTTTGTGGGCTTTTCTTCTTGGAAATTGGATATTAAAAGCCTTGGGAAATGTGTCCAAAATGTCTTGCTCTACAGGTATGCTGCAAAGTCAAAACAAACTCAAATGATGTGTTTTATGGGGCAGGATTGTGTGAAGCCTGGTGAGAGCAGAGCTCAGCACAGCGATGGTGCTGGCAGCAGTGAGGGCAGCAGTGGCCACCCGGGCTCAGCAGTGGCCACAGCCTGAGGCTGCAGTGGCCACACTGGGGCAGCAAGCCCTGAGGGGAGTGCTCTGCTCAGCCAGGGGGAGGCTAATGCTGCACTACACTGAAAATTGTTTTTCTTTGTGCTAAATTATTATTCTTCTGAACTTGACCCAAGCTAGTGGTGCGCAGTCTGACCTCTGGCATCTTCTCACCCCAGACAGTATTTCTGTCTCGCTTATTTTGAGTGCTCTTTGAATTAAGGGAGATTAATACCCAAGTTCCCGACATTCTCTTCGGGCATGTGTTTTTATAACCTTTTGAAAGCAGTACCACTTGTTCCACAAAAACTCAGGAGCAGCGTCTTGTGGCTGCCATGGGAGCTGTCACCGGCACCTGATTGAATGTCCTGCCTGGGGAGGAGGTGCTGTGGGGAGGACATAAACCAGAGTGGGCCCAGCCTGTGCCAGCCAGGCTTCCCAGGCAGCAGGCAGGCGTGGGGCTCTGCAGGGCCAGGGCTGTGCTGCTGGGGCCTGCCAGCACCTCTGTCACCTGCTGCCACTGGCCGTGGGCTCATTCCTGTGGCACAGCGCTCCCAGAGCCTGGGAATGCGGCCGAGCTGCCAGGCCTGGCCAGCAGAGCCCTCACGGCCCAGCCCTGGGCTGGGGCTGGAGCTGGAGCTGGAGCTGGAGCTGGAGCTGGAGCTGGCTTACATCCATCATTCATGGAATTCGGTTTCTAAGGAAAATCGCTCGTTTCTTCTGCTCTGCTTAGTGCTTTGGGAGTGGGAGCAGCCTCTCTCTCTGGAGAGGTGCCTTGTGGCCGTTCCTGCCCTGAGGAAATCCTCCCAGTGCCTGAGGGGAGCAGCAGGGGCTGGAGGCGGCTGGCACCGTCCCTGTGTCATCAGAGGGTTCTTTTGGGCTTTTTGTGCCGGTGGCTTTGGTGGTGTTTTGTTTTCTTTTCTCCTCTCCCTCCTACAGCTTTAAAAATTAACTTGCCTGGGGAGTTTCTCAAAATCCTTTCCTTTCTCTGGAATGATGGATAAGCCATGTAACTGATTGTCATGGCCCTGGGGAGGATAAACATCTTCTGCAGTTTAAAATAAAACCTCCTCGCTCCTTGGTTAATAAGTGTTGAAAGAAGCACAAACAGAGCTAACACGGGATTTCCATGACTAACAAGATGACCACATCAGTGAATGTTGTTTGGGGTTAAAAATGACTCAGCTTTTGCTTCCCCTGGGTAAGATGTTTTATCCCAGTGCAGGAAAAGCTGCCAGCAGCACTTTGAAGCTCTGGCAAAGGCGATGGAGCCGGGATTGTGAACTGGGAAGTGTTTGAATGCCGGGTTAAAAAAACCCTCATAAACTCCGCTCCATGTGTGCGGATTTCTGGAAGATAAAGGAGCCCACAGCTTCATCCAGCTTGTGCTGACTCTTTTCTTTTCAAAAGCCTTTTCAGATGTTTTCACTTTTCTGCTTGCTTTGTTGAAAGATGTAAAAATTTAAGACAACCACAAAGTAAACATTTCAAAACTTTCTATTCTGAAAATTAGTGACATTTTCAAAATCCCTCAAATTCCATTTCAGCAGTATCAGAAATGAAGATGTTTGGGGGTTTTTTTGATTGGCGAATTTTCCTGGCAGGTTTTTGTTTATTGATAACTTTTATTTTTCAAAGAAAATAATTTATTTTTCAGTGGAAACACTAGATAAGTAGATGTCTTGTCAAAATCAAGCAGGTTTTCTTTATTAGAGTGAAATAGTAATGAACTCATCTGCTTCCAATATTTATAAAGAGTAGGGAAGGCCATTAATTCTGCTGCTTGTGAATAAAACCATCTGTGATTTCTTTCCATTTGATGTGTTTTGGTTTTAATATACATTTTTCACAAATAAGTGTAGGATTTTTTGTGAAAATGTCACATTCAGAATCTCATAAAGAAAGAACGCAAGGAGGGGGAAACTAAATGTTTTGTTAGCTCAGTAATTTCTCACCTTGCACAGAGAGTAAAATTCCTGCCAACTTTAACACATTAGGCGACAGAATTACATGTTCGGCTCTAATGCAATCCATGACATGGAACAAGGCAAACAGAGGATGTTTGGAAGTTTGTTTTCCTTTGGGAATCACACAGCACATTTAACTTAATCTGTCCTGACACTTGAATTATAACATGAGCTTCTTTAGGGAAGCAAAATGGTCGATGCCTCTTTTTAAAGCACAGCAGAAGTTAATAAAGTGGGCAACACGTCGAGGAGAAAAAGCCCGAACGAGCCATCGTGCGATTCTCAGAGCACATGGGCTCTGGTCTGGGGTTTTTCCACCAGAAACGCTGGAAATCTTGTGACATCCTTCTGCTGAGGGTGAAATTTGACCTCTAGAACTTTACTCAAATAAAGCAAAAGCTACAAGAATGCCCCAAGTGAGACCACTTTGTAGTCGGACTTGCAAGTGTTCAACCTTAAATGAAACTGAGTATTCATCCAGCTGCTCTGCCAGGATTTATTTCACAATCCTCCCAGCAGCTCATGCATTGGAGACTGGACTGTGCCACGGGTTCCTGGGCTGTACCTGCAGGGTGGAGCAGCTTTCTGCTCCCAGCCAGCACAGCCCAGGCCCCCCGGGCATCTCTGAGGGCCTGCAGTGGGGCTGGGGCTGTACCTGTGAGCTGCTCCACCGAGTGCTGCTGGAAAAGGGTGGCTTCACTTACAGATTTAATGTCCATTGTCCAACAGGATCAAAGCAGATCCTTGGAGGTTCCTCTGAGTGAAGAAAGCTGAAATCAAATAGCAGATGTCCTCACCTGAAGCCCAGAGCTCCAGGTGCTGCAGAGCAGGGCAGGTGCTCTCCTGGGGAGGGAAAGGCAAGGCAAATTATCACTGGAAATATGAGTAAAGTGGTTGTTTCTCAATTACCTGTTGGCAGGGACAGGAGAGGGCTGTGCTCTTCTCTCGGGGGAGCCTTCACACCTACGCCAAGCAAGTAAATCTGCTCACTGGTTTGTTTGTATTTTATAGTTTTTATAATTTACCATTTAATCTGGTGTGGAACAACAAAGATACTAATTTGTCCCAAACATTTTTTTCACCAAATTGAACAACACTGTCAACTGGACAAAGAAACAAAATCTGATTTTCCACTTGACCAAACAGTTTTCAAGCACAGGGCTTGGGCCAGGCTTGGGTGGGTCTGCACAGGTTCCACGTTGCTGGTCTGGGGGCTCTGGCCATGAGGGACACTGGGGAGGGACCCACGGCCCTCTGCGGGTCCCCCACTAAGACAGAAGCACCAAAATGGGGTTTTAAATGGTAATAAGGAAAGTCCACACTGGGATGCACAGGGCCAAAAGCAGAGGGCATGGAGTGAGTGGAGTGAGGAGAGAGGGAGGGCAGGAGAGCCCAGGGTAGCCCTGTGCCAGGGATGATGCTGGTGACTGTTCTGCAGTGACAAACGAGTCCCCACTGGTCAGGGGACAGCTGCCATGCCATGGGCTGGGCCAAGGGCTGGCAAAACCCAAGGAGCACAAACTTGGGCAGGTATGAGGATCAGTTTCCCCAGCTCTGGAGGCCACAGAGGTGGCTTCCTGTCACTGACTGTTCTCTGAGTTACACAAAGACTCTGCTTTTCCCACCGACACACAACCCTGTTCCCACAGTCCCCAGCAATGACCTGTCATGGGTGGCAGAAGCCAGTCAATGGACTCAAAGCCCTTAATGCAAGCGTTTTCCCTCTTCTAACTCTAAATTCCTTTTTCTGTCCAAATTCCTACTCATATGAACCTTTTAGGAACTTAATTATCCTTGAGACTTCTACCTCTCTGTGAAATCTGGTTTAAATCAGTAGAGAAAAGAGTTCAAAGTTATTGGGCAGGACAGGCAGACAGACAAGCACACAGGGATCACAGGAACCTTGTTTTCATAGGAAACTAGATTAAAAAAATCCCACAGCAGTTACCAGCCCCTTTGGTGGCACGCCTGCCTCGGTCCTGTGCAGGGCCATGGTGGGGGCTGCTGGGGCACAGGCAGCTGGGTTTGTGCTCCTTGGGGAGGGTTTGTGCTCTCTGGGAAGGGTTTGTGCTCCTTGGGAAGGGTTTGTGCTCCTTGGGGAGGGTTTGTGCTCCTTGGGGAAGGTTTGTGCTCTTTGGGGAGGGTTTGTGCTCCTTGGGGAAGGTTTGTGCTCTTTGGGAAGGGTTTGTGCTCCTTGGGAAGGGTTTGTGCTCCTTTGGGGAGGGTTTGTGCTCCCTGGGGAGGGTTTGTGCTCCTTGGGAAAGGTTTGTGCTCTTTGGGGAGGGTTTGTGCTCCTTGGGGAGGGTTTGTGCTCTTTGGGGAGGCGAGGGGGCTGGGAGCAGATCCTGCCTCCTCCAGCCAGGGTTGGCTGGGCAGCGGCGCTGGCAGCAGCGATTCTGCAGCCTGTCTGCTTCTCCCAGCTGGATGCAGATTCATGACATCCCTGCTCGCTTTGGCATGCAAACCTGTACCTAATTTCTTCTGAAACAGGCCCTGAGGAAGTCAGCAGATGTTATTATTAAAGCATTGAGCATCAGCAGCTCCCGAGATATTGTCAGTCTGTTAATGAGCTGATCAAACTGGGGAAGGCAAGGGCTTTCCCTGCTTCTTAATAAGGAAAATAAGACCTCCAAGGTTAAAAGACTTCATTTAAGCTGCACCAAGTTTATAGGTTGCAAAATGTTCTTTAATCAGTTTATTCTTAGAAGGCCCTAACTGCCCGTGAACAGGAGTGGACATTATCTTAAATGATCCCACAAGAACACAGCAGCTCTGTCTTGGTGTGGTTTGTGGCATTTTGCTCCCTTAGTCTCCCTAACTGGCCCTTTCTGTGCACCTTCTGCAGCTCCTTTGTGAACATCCTGTGCATCATTACCCACAGCTCTGCCCCAAGGCTCTTAATGATTTGTGAATCATTAGGTTTAGCTGTTGGAAAGTTAAACTGATTTTCCTGTCAATATATTTGTATTTGCAGTTTTGCAAATCTTAAATCCTTGCAGTTTCCCAAGGCTGCAGGAGACACCAGTTGTACCAGTGAGCCAGAAATATCCTGAATCAGCCATGTCCATGTCCTCCCTCACTCTGAGCTGTCCCTGTCCCTGCCGACCCTCTGGATACTGTTCTCCTGGTAGCAGTGGCTCATGGGGAACCCACTTTGTTGGCTTTTCTCTTAATCCCATGCTGTCTGGAAGTCTTCTTGGGGTTTTCCACCTGCAGGGATGTTTAGAATTTAGAACCAGTGATATTGCTATTAGAGTAAATTTATAACAGCTAAAAGTTTGAAAGAAACTATTATTAATCTATTATTTCTACAGGAGCAGAGGAGCATGACGTGCCTTAGTGGTGCCTTGCCACCACTATTGCTCACTCACCTGAGACAGGTCCAAGAAGGAGCTGAGGAACCTTTGTCTGGGGGAGCTTCATTCTATCTAAATTGCCAGCAGGTGAACAGCTGCCCAGGCATGATCAGAGGGTGAACACAGAGAAGGGCCCTGGAATTGTCTCCATCTGCACCTTGGGGCAGGTGGGAAGGGGAACACGAAGGTGAGGCCCCATGTCCTGCAGCCCCTCCTGGCCTTGTGTGGCTGTGGGCAGCCTGCCCCATGGGCAAGGGGGACTCCAGCAACATTTCCTTCTCACCATGGATCACTGAGCTCGCACCCACGCCGTGATTTATTCCAGCATGGACATATTTATTCCATCTGATAAGCAGTGCCTGCCATAAATATGTCCGTGCTCTCCCTTTCGCTATGCACCAGTGAGGAAGGGGCATGTTGTGATAAATTGACCCTGAAATGTGGTGCATGGACACAGTTTTAGAGACGGGAAGGATGGGGTCAGTTCGGTGTCTCTGTTGTGGTTCAGTTCGTTCTTTTTAAAGGCGTCTGCTGAACTGTGGCTTCCAGGGAACGTTTCCAACATTTCTGATATTTTTAACCCTAACGTGTGTCACTTGGCAAAACTTTATGAACACTAATAAACAAAAAGGCCCTGAAGTACATCTCAGCATCAAAGCAGGACTATTCTTCCCCTGCTGTGCCCTGGGAGGGGAGACTGGGTCAGCACCCACCGATGGCACCCCCTGCTTCCCCTGCAGGGAGAGCAGCACCCAGGGGCAGCCCAGCCCCACTTGCACACACCCTGCTCAGGACCTCCAGGGAACCCACGGCCTTTCTGACCAGGACCACTGGCAGGTTTGTGCTCTGCAAGCACCCTGTCACAGTCCTGGGTCATTTCTGCTGACTTCAAAGCATAACGTGGAACAGAGACATAACGAACCTGAAACACGTCAGTGGGAAACAACTCCCACTGGTTCAGACAAAACAGTCTGGGACTGGGTCTGCCGTGGAGGAGGACGGAGGGCACTGACACCCAGCATGCCTGGGAGTCACACTGAAGCCAGTGTGACCGGGCAGAACCGGTTCTGTGCAATGATCAGACCCTGCTGATGATAAAAAGAGGCACCTGTGCAGTAGCCCTGTGACATCATTTCCCTCAGGTCTGGGGTCCATCAGCAGGTCTGCCTTGGAGTTGCTGCTCCCTGCCTCTTCTCCCAAACTGTGAGTATCAGCTATATTTTTTTATCTTTTAGAGGAAGTTTATAATTAGGCTGGAATTCTTCGGGCAGAGGCAAAGGCCGTGCTGGGTTGGGTTAGATTGTTTGGTTAAATTTTGAGAAAACTGTTCTTCATTAGAGAATGTGTGCTGGTTTCCGGAGGAATGGCTGAGACCTTCCCCTCTGTAGTATTCAGAGCCTTGTGCAGTTCTAAACTTGAGCTTCTTTTCTGTTTAAATATTTAAACCTTGCCTTTGTTCTTGTTGTCACAAACCTTGAACTGGGCTGGAGGGGTGGCACAGGCTGTGGAAGCTGGGTCAGCCCAGTTTGAACTGGCTGTGGCTGTTCAATCACTGACCACGTGTGCAGCAGGGCCTGAGCAGCCCAGGAGGGGTTGTCAAAAACGTGAGCAAGAGGAAGTTCATTTTCTGAGGAGTTTTGGATGGTTGGCTGTCTCTGCACAGGGCAGAGCAAGAGTCTCAGTGGGTGAATTGGGCGAGCTGGGCTCTGCTGCCCCGTGTGTGAGGGGCTGGCTGCCCCTTCTCTGCTGTGCCTGGTGTGCTTGAGCAGTGACACTCTGGTGTCTGTGACCAAGGAGTTACCCCTTTGGATGAGAATTTTACTTTTGGTGTGTAAAATGTCTTCCATCTTCAGCAGTGCACCCCCGTGTTCCAGCTGGGGGCAGAGCTGCCCCTGGCTCTGCAGCAGCAGGGGGGTCAGTGAGTGAGGCTCCCTTAGTGTGGGGTGAGCCAGGGATGGAGGGGTGTCCCCCAGCCTGTCACCATCACAGGAGGGGTGTCACCCAGGCTGTGTCACCCAGCCTGTCACCGTCACAGGAGCTGTGCCACCATGGGCTGCCGTGAGAGCTGCGAGGGGAGAAGTTCAGAGCGGGTTTGGACACAGAAACCCCAGGGAGCTCCTGGGCCCCGGAGGGTGGGAGGCTCATCCCCGCGGGGTCTGGGACTGCAGCAGGCTCTGGGAACGCGGGCACACCTTGCTTTCCCTTCTGCTGGGTCTTCCCATGGTTCCTATTAGCAGGTCATAGGTTTTTGTGGAAAGCTTTCCTGCGAGCTCTGCATCATCAAAGAGGCGAGAGCAGCAGCGAGGAGTGGGGATGTTGTTGCTGCGAGTAGAGAATCACCCTTTCCCACATCTGGCTGGACAACAGCCCTGGGAGCTCGGTGAGGCCGTGCCTGTCCCCCCGCTGTCCCCGCCGCTGTCCCCGTCGTTGTCCCCCCGTCGTTGTTGTCCCTCCCCCGCCGCTGTCCCCGCGCTGCAGCAGCTCCAGAGGCGCAGGGAGGGGCTGTGGCTGGGACCAGCCACCTCTGCCGGGAGCAGCAGGGCAGGTGCTGCCCTGCCAGCCCTCCGTGAGTGCACTGGGGAAGGGCCCAGGCATGAATTTTGTGAAAACAAACGTTTTCACAAAAAAAAAAAAATCAGACAGGGTTAAAGCAGCCATTGTGCATTCTCGTGGTAAAACCCAGCCTAAGGTGGTGCTGGTGGGGTGCAGGTTTGTTTGTTGGGTCACCAAAACTTTAGAAAAGGTGAAAGCACTTCGTGTAACCAAAAAGAACACTAGATACAGGCTTATTTCTGTGTTTACAGAACTGTTTTGTAAGAAAAAAATGTTACTATTTAAAAAAAAAATCAAGATAGAGTATTTTTTCATAGCATAACACCAAAAGGAAAGTAGTGCAGCTTTGGACAAATTAGAAACAGGCTTGAGTATTAGACTTTACATGGATGGTACTCGGGTATTAATCCATTAAAGTAATCAAAAGAGCTTAAATAAGAATCTGAAGGCTGCAATATATATGTCAATGAACAAGCTGTAAAACTTCCTGAAAAGGTGATTTCAAAGCCATATTGTCCAAGCTTGGCAAATTGCATATTTAATTATTTTGTCAGTCCCTCTTTCTACTCTAATCTTTTGGTGAAATACCTTTAGACATATGAAATCAGTTAAGATAATTAGGGTATGATGGAATTAGGTGTTACTTGATTTTTAAGAAAGATACCATCCTCTGCCTTGGTATAAAATGTGTGCAGACCCCAAAAGCTGGACTGTATTGTAATGTTTTCTTTTCTATAAAGATCAAAGGTCTCCAGCCCCTTTCAAGATGTTTGCAGAATTTGTTTCCTAATTATCCCACATTTACTTATTTGTGTGCTGGGACATCAGAGTTAACTCTTTGATTGTAAAGATGAGATGGGACCTTCCTCCAGATGACTGCGGCCAGCAAAGCCTTGCATCTCAAAATTGTTTTTCAGATTACGTGGCTGCTCCAGTTCTGAGGTTCTGGTGTGGTTTAGGATAGATGAGGTGTTGTGTTTGCTTGATTTTAATACCCCAGTCCTCCACAGCAAAGATTTGGTTTTCCGCAGTAAGAGTTTACACCTTCATTAATATCCTTTACAAGTTTACAAACTCTTGGTAAGCAACAGTAAACTATTTAGGCTTTGATTCGTCTGGGAGTTGGAACTGTTTTCACCAAACCTTTATGGTCTTTCCATGATGTGGTGCCTGAGTTTCTTCAGCAGAATTTTCTATAAAAGTTTTGAAATTAGAATTTCTTGGCTCACTTCATTGACTTTATTTTTCCCCCATCTAGAGAGATATAAAAGACTGACAGGACACCCCAGAAATGTGAAAACAGGCTGTAAGTTTTGCAGTTTCAGTTGTGAAGTTACAAAAATAAAGTTGATTAGAATAGCATGAAATCTATAAAATAAAAAAGTAAAACGTTTATAGGGGAAGTCTAATATGAAACATTTTTAAACAATGTGTTTTATTTACTTTTTATACATTTCATTTCTCATATTCTTTTGAACTTTTTTGAATCTTCTCATATGTTTCCTAATTACATTTGCCTCTCTGACTCCTGTCTGTATTTCCCTCAGCACAGCGGGGCTGAGTGTTTGTCTCGGTTTGTGTTTGTTTCTTTCCTTTGGAAAATCAGCACGCTGATCAGAAATCAAGCTTTTCTGAGGGTGTTTGCAGTGGGGTTCAGTGCTGGCAGGGAGGTGATGAGTGCTGTGATAACAGTGAGGGGTGTGCCTGCCCAGAGCTCTGCCGGGCACCCAGAAATCCCCCAGGGCTGTTTGGGAAAAGCTGCTCTCATGCTGACAAGGATGAGTTTTTTCCTTTCACAAACCCTGCTGCCTGTCCGTGGCTCAGCACAGGGCATGGCCCAGGCTGAGCGGGACCCCTCAAAGCCGTGAGGAAGAGGAGGGCAGCGGGCTCTGCTGCTCATCGCGGTGTCCTCCACCCCACAGGGGTCCCTGGTCAGTGTCCGCTGTGCCCGGGGTGGGCACCTGCTGGTGGGGGCTGCAGCCCGGGGAGCTGAGCTCGGCTGTCCCCCAGCAGGGTCCCCCAGCAGCGGCACACAGCCCCCAGCACCCTGCTGGCCCCGGGGATGGATGTGTCCCATGTCCCAAGGGATGGATGTGTCCGTGTCCCAGGGACGGACGTGTCCCGTGTCCCCGGGGATGGACACCCTGCCTGCCCCGCCCCAGGACCTCTGGGCTCCCCGGCTCCCAAAAGAACTGCCCCCTGGCTAACAAACAAACCGCCCCCGGGCTCCCAAACCGCTCCCGGGCTCACAAACAAACTGTCCCCGGGCTCCCAAGCTGCCCCCGGCTCGCTGTGCCTTCCCCGGCCCCGGGGCTGCCCAGGGTCGCAGGGTGGGAGCTGCGCCCCGGCTCCGGGCGGGAGGGAGCGGCCCCCGTGCCCCTTCCCGGGGCTCTGCACAGCATCCCCTGCCGCAGGAGACCCCAGGGACCCCCGGCATGCCCCCGGCCCCCCGGCATGCCCCCGGCCCGGTGGAACACCCTAATGATCCCGGGATGCAGCCGTGTGCCGTCCGTCCGTCCGTCCATCCATCAGCCCCCCGCGCTGTTCCGGCGGGGTCAGAGCCCGGCCCGGAGCTAATGGGGCTGCGCACGGGTGACTGATGTCCTGAAATGCTTTCCTGACTTTTGCGGGGCTGTTTTATTCCTTTGCCATCTTAGCTCAGGTGTGAGGTTACTTATTGTGCTGGTTTTTTCCTCTGCTTTTAAAATTCGGGGAGATTTTCTTTAGCATTCACCATTCCAGTCTTTGCTCCTAAACTGGTGTTTTGTTCATTTTTTTCCCCCCTAGCATTTATTATTTATCCACGTAGGATTCTAAATTTCTCTCTTTCACACACTTTGATAGGAATAGTTTTCTTTCTCAGCAATCAGTATATAACTCGCCTCCTTAGCACCCCACAAGAAGTCAATATTCATTTCAGTATTTAATTTGTTATAATTCTTGACTTCAATAACATTGCAGCTGAGGTTTTTATATTATGTACACAGCTCAGAAAAGTGTTGGGGGAAAGGTGGGTTTTTTTTAATTAAACATGCACTAAAATACATCTCAGATTCCAACAGACATTAATAAATATTTCAGGTGATGCTCTGGATTGAGTGCATATCCTTCAGTCTGGACTGGGCAAAACATTTAATTTCTTAGTTTTGTATAAAGTTACAATTTTTTTTAAAATACCCAAATTGGAAATGAAAAAACATCTTTGGTATTTTAGTGATAGGCTTGTTAAAGATCAAGACCTCTCCTATGCAATTGGGTAAAAATTTTAACTAAACTTGGACTTTAAAGTCTCACAGGAGCTTTTGGAACACTTCCCCCAGTGTTTCAGCCAAGGGCTCACAGAGGGGACGTGGTGCTGCCCTGGCAGCTGCTCCTGGTGCCTGCAGAGGAGACTCTGAGGGGCTTCAGACCAATTTGATCCAATCTCATCTTGGAGATTTCTAATCTGAGCTGCTTGACATATCCAGAATAATTTATTTGGCTTCAGCTGCAGTTTTGCCCTGATATCCCTTTACTGGAAAATCACATTTAGAAAGGGGAAAAAAAAAAAAAAAGGTTTGGGAGAGGAAGGAAATACAAAGAGATTTTACTGAAAAACTTGTGAAGTTCTGGATTTTGAAACTAAACTCAGAAGTTCCTCAGAGACACAAACTCTGTGGTATTGCCATGAATAGCGACACAGAACACGAACCCCCAGCTCCTGAGTGAGCACAGGGAACTGGCAAAAACAACTGCTGGAACAACACACAGCTGCAGCACACACCGTGCTGGGCTGGATGGGGAGGTTTCACCTGTTAATTACTGTGATGAGCAGAATAGTCCTCAGCCATCAGCATCCTTGGGAAACCACAGACACAGCTCTGCTCAGATGGGTTAAAAAAATAATTTACAAAGCTATCCTCACTGAAAAATTCAAAGCTACGTTATTACCAGCAAGAATTAAGTTAAATTTGTTTTTACTTAATTCTAAACAGATTAATTGCATATATTAATTCCATTAAACATCTTGCCCAGGTAACTCCCTGCTGAGGAAAAGGAGATGCCATCTCCATTCCCTGCCCTTTTCATTCATTGCAATTTCATTGCAGTTCCAGCCAGAGCAGCAATAAATCTATTCGAATCCATACCTTAAATTCACCTGGCATTTTTGTGTTAAGCTGGTTAAACACAACTAGAACCACGAGCGTTTACCTTGCTGTGCTTCCAGGCAGCGGAGCCCGAGGTGGGAGCTCGGAGCGGGGTCTGGGAGCCGTGGAAGGAGCCCGTGGAGGATTAGGGTGTGCTCAGCCTCTCCTCGGACAGGTGCACAAACACTTCCCCCTTTTAGGTGCTACCTGCTCTTTACTGGACGTTTATTACAAGTCGATGCAATTTCACAAAGCACCTGCATGCAATAAAACCCTATTACATGTGTGAGGCCTTAAGGAAATTAACGGTTCCTCCCTAGGGATGCATATTTTGTTAAGATGTTTATTACAGATGAAGTGGTCCTGGGGTAAAACATTAACAAGTTGTAGAGTGATAAAAGGAATTTTATCATTTCTCAGTGACACAAATAGGAAGAAACCTTTAACTAAATCTATAAAATTCCTGTTTCCTAATGAATTTGCTTTAACTATTTATTAACTGGATGAACTTACACAGGCTGCAATTTGGATTTTTTTCTTCCTCGTCCTCCCCCAAAACCCAAGCAGAAGGCATTGTCTGTGAACTCTGTGAGCTCTGCTGCTCTAAAACTTTAGATCAATAACTTTTTTTAAAAATCAATTATTTTCCTCTGTGGGTCTAAGGCAGGGCCCTAAAACTCAGATCATTCTTGTAATACTGATTTTAGAATTAAATGCAACATTAAAATTCTGTGTTGCAATAATGCTAACTCACATTACTGAAATTACATGTTGTATTTTAGGGTTCAGTCCCAGGAATTTATTTTTTGGTTGCCATTCTTTTTTTTAGCACCATATTAATGAAGTTTGCTCTTTTACCATTATTAGAGATGAAAGCAGGAGCACTGCTTTGGACTGAGAATGCTCCATCTAATTGAATTATATGAATGTAGTTAAATGTCTACTTCAGAAAGGCCATATTCACTTTCAAGATTAGTTACTCCAAGAGTTAATGGCCTATTTAAGCAACATAGTCCAAGAGCCAAACACAGGTGGGCTGTGTTAATAACTTTATTTAAACCGTTTTTTCCCCTTTTGAGAGGCACAAGCCATCCATTAATGCATTCATTAGAGTTTATGGCATAGTTCTGCTTTTCTCCTAATGACACTATCCAGACTCAAACTTGCTTGGCTAATTTAGCCCAGCTGCCCTTTGCCTCTCAGCAACAGGTCCCTTGTTCTTGGCTCATACGGGCTGAAGTGTCACCATGATTAGTTTTTGGTCACTGCTGCCCTTTGCGATATTGTTTTGTGTTTTCTCTGCACCAGAATTTACTTTTTCCTGCGAGTTTTTGCCGAGGGTTTGTGTGCAGCAGCTGTTGGAAGGGGCAGTGCAGAGGCACCGCTGCCTCGCTGCAGCCCTCGCATTCCAATGTGATTGAACATTGTGGTTTATGACTTGACTCTGACCAAACAAGCTCACAGGTTTTAATATCCCGCTCTGCCAAAGGTATTTGTGGAAGTTCCTTGCAACTGCAGCATCTGAGCCTGCCTGGACTTTTCAGTTTTAACTCTGATCCAGATCTGCCTCTCACTGATGTCATTACAGCTGTAAAATGTGTGCCTGTGTACAGAAGTGCCTGTTTCCTCCAGTAGCTGCAGTGGAGGTGACCTGTGTGCGTTTAGTCATGAATTCCCCAGGTACTAATGAACATCACAACAAATCAGAATGACCAATGCATCACCGGGAGAGGAAAATCCAGGGTGGGTCAGACTCTGCACCGGCAGCTCCTGACACTTGCAGGGTTTATTTTGGGTTGTTTAATCAGTTTGGGTATGCGTGTCTGATGTTTCTGCGAGTCCTGTGTTAGCTGTTGGCCTCCAATCTGAAATATCACCTCTGATAAACCTGTACGAACACTGGGGGTGGCCTGGGCCATCATGAGATACCAGAGCAGCCAGTCCTGGGCAGATCTCAGGATCACGGTGCCACTGAACTCCAGCGACCACAGGGATGAGCGTTCCTAGGTGCTTCCTAAGAGATGGATTTGTAGGAAATAACGGCTAAGAACACTTCTGTACCTGGCAATGAGTAGCACAGCTTCAGCAGGATGGCAGTGGTGCTGCAGGTACAACACTGTCACTGCTGCACGGGCTGTAGGTGTTCTCTCTGCAGACTCTGCCCTTGCAAACTGCCGCTTCGAGGTGTTTCCTTTTCGGCACGCGTGCATCTAATCGTCGTCATCACCACCATCTCTGCCGCCCATTGATCGCGCTCTTCATTACCGGTTGCGAGTGATGCTGTGGGGCGCGTTCTGCCTGCTCAGGGCTGCAGTGCTCCGGCCCTTCCCCTCGGGGTGCCCCGCCGTGTCCCTGTCCCTGCCATGCCCCCGCCGTGCTGTGTCCCGGTGCCGCCGCCGTGTCCCTGTCCCCGCCGTGTCCCTGTCCCCGCCGTGTCCCTGTCCCCGCCGTGTCCCTGTCCCCGCCGTGTCCCTGTCCCCGCCGTGTCCCTGTCCCGTGTCCCTGTCCTTTATCCGTGTCTCCGCCGTGTCCCGGCGTGGCCGCTAGAGGGCGGGCTGGGGCGCGGCCGCTGCTGCGCTCGGGCGGTGTCACCTGCCCGGTACCGGGGGTACCTGTATGTGACCCCGGGACAGACACCTGCCCGGTACCGGGCTCATTCCCGTGCTGGGTACCTGTGTGTGACCCTGGGACAGACACCTGCCCGGTACCGGCTCATTCCCGTGCTGGCTACCTGTGTGTGACCCCGGGACAGACACCTGCCCGGTACCGGGGGATACCTGTGTGTGACCCTGGCACAGACACCTGCCCGGTACCGGGGGGTACCTGTATGTGACCCCGGGACAGACACCTGCCCGGTACCGGCTGGTCCCGTGCTGGGTACCTGTGTGTGACCCTGGGAGTGACACCTGCCCGGTACCGGGGGATACCTGTCTGTGACCCCGGGACAGACACCTGCCCGGTACCGGGGAGTACCTGTGTGTGACCCCGGGACAGACACCTGCCCGGTACCGGCTCATTCCCGTGCTGGATAACTTTTTGTGGCCCTGGAGAAACGGGGTGATTCTGTTCCCGTTCAGAAGCTCTGAGCGCTGTGCCAGGTCTGTGCTGCTGCCGGCTGGAGGGGCAGGTGGCAGGTGTGAGGTTGCCCTGCCGCAGTGTTCCAGCCCTTGGTGACAGCCTGAGCAGCTGCCCCAGCACCTGAGTGTACAACAGCAGCACCGGTGCTCTTCAGAGCTACAAATTACAGAACAATTGGCACTAGGGACAGACACACGACTCAAGCTCCCACCAAGACCCCATGACACGAATGTGGGTGAGCAGGGGGCACAGCAGCACCGCTGGGGCTCTCATGAGGTGCTCTCTGTCCTGCTGCAGCCCGGAGCTCACACAGCTCTCCAGGGGAGCTCTGCTCTGCCGGTGGCCCAGCTTTGGCCCAGCCCTGTTTGGGCCACCTCAGTGCTGGGTCCAGCGGGCTGTGGGACAGTGGGCACGACTCAGGATTCTGGAATTCTCTCACTTGTGGGCAGTTATAGCACATATAAAGACAATTTGGAGAGTCCTGCAGCAGCTCAAGGAGTCCTGTGACAGCACCATTTGAGCAAAAAGCATTGAATTGTGGTCGTAGATGATTATTTTTTTAGCCTCTGTGCAAGAACTTCATTTTGCAGGCTGTGAGTCTTGTTATGAGTAATAACCAGTAATTCCTTTCCCTTTATCGTGTCTTCTTTATTTGATGTCTTTTGGCAGACTTTTTTACATAGGCACGTGTGTTCCCTGTGTGTTCTGCAGTACTCTAACAATTAATTAATGTTCTCAGCAGCTTTGAATGTAAAATCTCACTCTGCAGAGGGGGTTCCACGAGTACCTACAATATTTCTGGATGAATTGGAGCAGGATGTTAAATTGTAACATCTTGTGACCCCAATGCTTTTATCTGCAGGAGCAGTGAAAGAGTTAATGCATTAGTTAAAGAGATTTTTAGCACTGGTCTGAACTGAGGCTGACAATCCATTACTCATGACTCCTCAGAAACCAAGCCTAGTTCTTTCCTCTTTCTTTTGTGATTTACAGATTTTTACACCAATTGTAAGCACTTTGCAGTTAGATTTTTATTAGAAACTCCCAAGTGAAGAATTATGGTTGGGGATTCACAATGAGAAAAGCATTCTGGTGTTTGTGGACCCTTTTCATCTCCCGTGTCCCCAGGCTGGCCCTGCCCAGAGCTCCTGTGCTGCAGGGGTGAGTGCTGCCACCCTGCTGGGCTGGGCTGGGCTGTGTGTGAGGCCAGGCACCCCGGGCACACCTGTCCCCAGGTGCAGGCAGCTCTGGGCACCAGGGAGAGCCCCTGCACATCACCCCAGGCAGGCAGGTGAGCTTGCAGGACCTTCCAGGGGAGACCTGGATTAGATAATAGGGAAAACATCTTTCCAGAAAGGGTGGAGCATCAGGCACGAGGTGCCCAGGGCAGTGTGGAATCCCCATCCCTGCAGAGATTTAAAAGTCATACAGGTGTGGCGCTTGGGGACATGGGTGGGTGGTGGCCTTGGCAGTGCTGGGGGAATGGTTGGACTCGATGGTCTCAGAGGGATTTTCCAACCTGAATGATTCTGTGATCTCCTGGCAGTGAGGGAATGGAGACCCTGAGTGCCTGGGCAGCCCCGAGCAGGGGTGGGTGTGAGCCTCAAGTGTGAGCTGAGGTAAAAGGCCCCATGAGGAACGCATTTTGGGATTGGCTGGAGACTAAAACACTCCCTCCTCTGCAGCAGCTGCACCAGGGCGTGCTGCCAGCATCCTGCCCCGTGCTGGTGTCAGGGAGAGCAGCTGCTCACTGCTGCTCCCATCAGCTCCTGAGAGAAATAGTTGGAAAAAAGCTCTTGCAGCTACAGGAGCACCTCTGTCCGCAGGGTGAGTTGGTGGAAAAACGTAATTCAAGAGTGGTCCTTCATCCAAAAAGCATTTGGGTGCAGTTGCAGCTCTCCTGTGCTCTGGAAGGACAACTGCAACCAGAGACAATTTTTCATTATGGACAAGAGAATTATGAGGTACAAACGAGTGTGCACAAGAAAGTTCATAAATTACGGGGGATTAGCATCAGTGATGGGTAGATCTGCTGTGTGCAGCCTTCGCCTGGCAGAACAGGCAGGATCCTGCACAGTGTTTGTCACAGATCAGAAACAACAGCCCTTTGACAGATGCCACGTAGATCTTCATCTCCAAATTCACCCATCTGAGAAACATCTGTGTGCTTAGGCTGGCAAATCTCAAGGAATGCTCTGCCAAGCAGCCTCCTTCCGCTTTCATAGCTCTGTAATCCTCACCCCTCCCCTGAAAGGAGCAGGAGGGTGTGCGGCTCTGCAGGAAAACTGCGTAGGTCCAGGAGAAGTCTGCGAGGAAAAGATTCATGGCATGATCAAACAGCACCCAGGCCTTTTACAGGCAAGGCTCAGGAGGTGCTTTAAGCAGTTATAAATAACAGGGAGGAGTGAGGGAGCAGATTAAAGAGCCGAGGGTTGGGGTCTGTGCCGGGCTGGAGGGGACAGGCAGCACAGGCTGCTCCCACACCCAGGGATGGCCCTGCCCGGCCAGAAACGTCCCCAGCACCGGGGACAGGGCGGGCTCTGTGGCCAGAGCTGTTGTCAGGCCTTGGCTCAGGCACCTCACATCCCAACAGCCTGGAATTCCCTGGAAATTCATCCAAAGTGAGCACCATCCCTCAGAGTGCCCCCAGGCTCTCCCACAGCTGGCACAGCCCTGGCAGCTCAGGGATGGTGCCCGTGTGAGGAGAAGCAGCACAAACATGGGCACAGCTCTAGGGCAGGGCTGCCACAGCTTTCCTGCCCCATCACAGCCCGTGGGTGACTGCCCCAGCACCAGCTCCCGTCTGTGCCCCCACCCTCGGAGTCACCAGCTCCTGTAACTGTTATAAAACAAGGCAAATCCCCCAGGGAATTCTGAATTTTAAGTAATTCTGGGAAGTCTATGGATTTTGCATACAGCAGCAGTCACTAGGGATTTTTTTTTTATAGTTTTGTTTTTTGTTTTATTTTGAAAGGAACCTTTGGAGAAGTATTACTCGCCTAGGGGCTGCCCCAATTTTTTCCATTTGTGCAGGCAAAAGAATATTGATGGGGAGGGGCATAGACACACACAGCACCCTCAGGGCTAAAGATGTTCCATAGGAAATTGTTGCTTTCAGACAGATGAAAGCAGATCCCTTTAATTTTTTGTTGGTGCACGCAAGGAACAAAGCGCTGTTCAGGTGTGCTGGTGTTATCCCTTGGGTCCAGGCTTGGTCTCAGTGGAGCTGGCTTGGAGCTAGTCTGGAAATGAAACGTTAAAGAATAGCAGAAGTGTTTTGTTTGTAAAGGAGTATCCCCTGCAAATGGGTCCCAGCAGGCCGAGGTCACAGCAGGGCGTTCAGCTCTCGGGGGGGACACGGGGACAGAGCAGGGCAAGGTCTGACCCTGGCATGGACAATGCCTGCCTGGCTCAGTGCAGCTGCTGCCCTGTGCTGGTGCCAGCCCCTCGCTGGCCCTGCAGAGCCCAGCCCTGGCCCAGCCACAGCACCAGGGAAGGCTCAGCTGGCCCTGCCCGCACCCTGCAGCCCTGCTGGGCATCCTCTCCCCTCCTGCCAGCAAGGAAGGCAGCACGTTTGCTTAACATTGGAGGGCGTGATTTAAAAACAACCCTCAATGCACCTTTTAACCTCTTTTTTTCATTGTTTAAATTTCAGATTTTTTTGGATGCAAACTCCTTAAATCAGTTCAATATGCTCTGAAGGGCTTTGCTAGAATTTGGGCTGAATTGTTTCCAAATGGAAACACAGCTCCAAAAAAAAAAATCGTGTCAGTGATTTTAATTGACTCTCCACTGTGTGTGTGCCCTTAAATAATTGAAGTGTTTCCAATACTCATCGATGCCTCGATTTGGCAGTTGTTTGGGTATAGAAATAAAAAAGGCAGAATGTAGAAGTATTGCACCTTGGGCTTCACAAGGGATTCCCCCGGGATTTAATTGGGATCCCTGTAAAGCTGCTCAGAACATTGCCAATGAAACTGGAAACCAGGTGAGCTCTTGGTGAACCTGTGTGGGGTTTGGTGTGAGCCGAGTGGTTGGGAGGGTTTGGACAAGAACCAGGCAAAATTCACCAATTTCACCTGAGCTGCCTTTGTAATTTTGGAGTTTTCTTTACTTGAAACACAAACCCAAATCTGAGGGTCCTCAGTTTCTCTGTCTGGGGCTTTCTTGAACAAGGCAGATTGAGGACCAGGTTTGAGGATTGTTTCTCCCTGGAGGATCTGTGATGTTCTCTGCTGGCCCCAGCTGCCCCAGGTTGGCTTCTGCTCCCAGCCACACCAGGCAGGTGACATTTCTCTGCTGTCCTGTGCCAGCTCAGCACAGGCCTCAGCTCTGGCTGCAAACAAGAAAAAGGCATCAAGAGAACAGGAGATTCACACCTAAACACCATAACACTGCAGGATTTGCTCTCATCGAGTTTTACTGAAGTGAATTCCTCTTAATACAACATTTCATAGGCACGATTTTTGACTCCTGGAATAAGAGAGAAAAGGTGGTGTCTGTACAGAAGCTGCTTTCCTGGGTAACAAAGGGCTCTCAGCTGAGCAGGTGCCTGTTCCCCTTGTCTGCCTGCTGACCTTTCTTGTCTTTCACCTGCCCCTGCACCCTGTGCAGAAAGAGCCTTCCCAAGGGCAGGGGGCTCTGGGGAGAAAGAGAAGAGAAACTCAGAAAATGGAAGGAGGACTCCTCATGTCGCTCCTCTTTTCATGAGGAAAACCAAATGGTGAAAAAATTATTTTCATTTGATTGCTTTTAACAATCAAGGAAATAGCAGCTGCTATTTCATATCTTTCCTCCTATTTAAGGCTACTTTAATAGAGTGGAAAGGGAGAACTCTTTTTTTATTTTTGTGCTTGTGTTCAGCCAGAGAAATATCTGATATTATTTTCCTCCGAGAAGGAAGCTGTGGTTTAGTAGTACAAACACTGTGAGCATGCTACAGAAATGCCAAGAGCATTCAGAACACATGTATGATCCCGTGTTAGTTTAGGCTCAGCTGGGGCACGTCAGGATGCAGCTCAGGGCACTGCCTGTGCCCACGTGGAGTCTCCCCCAGTTTTGCTCCTGTGCACTCAGTTTCAAGGAAACTTGGAGGTGCTGGGACCTGCACTCCATGGCCTGGAATGGCCTGGTGGGGTTGGTTACTCACCCTCACTTGTTCCCACAGCCCAGGGTCTGCCAGTCTGGGGCACCAGGAGGTCACCACTGCCCCGCAGATGGCACTCAGGGGGTTAACAGCACTGCTGGAGCTCTGGAATTGGCTCTGGGCCCCCAATCTCTGACATAAAATCCAGATTCCAGGCCAAACTCTGCCAATCTCAACTATTTAATATCACAGCTTTTTCAATAGGTTTCTATTATTGATAAAATAAGCAAATATGGTTTCTTAAGTGTGTTTTATTACACAAATCATACAACCCTCAATGGCAATTATCTCCCACTCACCCTATCACAGCACCTCTCACAACCTGACTGTATGTTCACATTTCAAACGGATTCCCAATCCCCCAGGACTCAAATGACCAGGCCACAGAGAGATCTGCCCCACCATAACTGACTGAAATGTTTCTTTCCTGGATACCGAAGGTGTGTTTTACACTGTTTTGATAGTGTGTAAAATCAGCTTTCAGCTTAGGTGCTGCTGCATCCTGGCACGTGCACTGCACTGCAGGGAACAAAGATATCCACGATTCCTGCATCATTCCCTGCTGGGAAGGAAGGTGTGCTGTGCCAGACAAAACATACATACATGCACATTTGCAGGCCAAAGTCCAGAGCATCCCCTGCTCCTGCAGCAGCCCATTCTTGGGATTTCATTGTGCTTTGGTACAGTTGTTCAATCTTTTCGTGTCCCGGAGCCAAACCATCAGGAAAGCATCTGGGCAGAGCAGCTCATCCCCTGGCATGCAAACTATGCACATGGGGAAAGATGCTGAGGAAAAAGAAAAAAGCTTGGAATTTCCACTGGCTGCAAGTCGTGTTGCCCAAAGCAGTCTCAGAGGATGAGTGGCCTAATGAAGCACAGAGCAGGCAGCCTTTTCTGGGGCTCCCACAGCCACCCCATCCTCTTGCAAAATATTGGCATCATCTGAGGCTGCATCAGCAGGGCCCCCAAGGCAGGAAAACCTGGGGGATTTGCTCCTTCTGTTTCCTGTTGTTCCCTTCTCCATGACCTCGTGCGTTTTCTTTCCCTGGCCTGGTGTTTGGATCCTAACAGGTCTCAGGTGGCCAAAGGGCCCAGTTCAGTTGTGCTGGAGCAGCACTAATCAAAGCAGTTACAAATGCTCCCCTCTGTGGTATGGTAAAGCAAAATTTAGGCAAAGAGAGACAAACTTCCTTTCAATCCTCAGGAGGGATCACCTCTGAGGTTGGGAACGTCCCCAAGTGTGTGTGGCAGGGGCAGCTCCTTCCAGGCTCCTGTGGCCCTGTGCTGGCCCGGGCAGGGTGGGAGGAGGGAGAGGCACCCACAGCCTTTGCTGTTGCTGTCCTGGCTGCCAGGCGTGCCCGCAGTGTTTGCCTGTCCCCTGTCACTGAGCAGCTTTTTCCTGCAGCTTCGTTGCCTTCCTGCTTTCTCCTGTGCCCTGAGCCTCAGGAAGAGAGGAAGAATCTGATCTTGGCCAAGAATTAATAGATAGCAAAGCTTCTCTGCTCTAACTGCTGACATGTTTCCAACCTGGGATAATTAAGAAGTATCAAGCATCTTGGAAAGCAGTTGACTCCCATTAGGTTTCCTGCCTGATCTCCGAGTCAAAGGAATCAGATAAGATGTGGTGATGTTGGGGAATGTTTATACAAACCAGACTCACCCTTCTCACATGCTGCATACATGAATCCATTACAGCACTCATCTTTCAGCAGACATCTCAATAAATAGCCTCTAATGTATAAAATAATTAAATCCTCCTCATCTCCCCGTTAAATCCTTCTTGTGCTTTTTCTCCATTGTGCTGTTCCTTCCCCTCTGAGCTGTCCTGCTGACACTGGCAGGATTTCTCAGTGCTCACCATCCTTGGTGGGGCTGGCTGTGACCATCTCTGTGTCATTGCCCTGCTCAGCCTTTGCACAGCTGCTGGATCTCCCTGGGCGAGGGGCCAGGTGGCAGCAGCGCTGTGACCTCAGGAGTCCCAGGGTGCTGAGAGACCCCTGGGCTGCACCCTGGGTGTTGTGTCTGCACTCTGGGTGCTGTATCCCTATTCCGTGTGCTGTATCTCTGCTCTGGGTGCTGTACCCCCACTCTGGGTGCTGTATCCCCGCCCTGGGCGCCGTATCCCCACTCCGGGTGCTGTATCCATACTCTGGGTGTTGTGTCTGCACTCTGGGCGCCGCATCTCCTCTCCGGGTGCTGTATCCCCATTCCGGGTGCTGTATCCCTGCTCTGGGCACTGTGTCCCCATTCCGGGTGCTGTGTCCCCATTCCGGGTGCTGTGTCCCCATTCCGGGTGCTGTATCCGCACTCCGGGTGCTGTATCCCCACTCCAGGTGCTGTATCCCGGCTCTAGGCACTGTATCCCCTCTCTGGGCGCTGTATCCCTGCTCTGGGTGCTCTATCCCCACTCCGGGTGCTGTATCCCCATTCCAGGTGCTGTATCCCCATTCCGGGTGCTGTATCCCCGTTCTGGGTGCTGTATCCGCACTCCAGGTACCGTATCCCCACTCCGGGTGCCCTACCCCCATTCCGGGTGCTGTCTCCCCGCCCTGTGCCCGTCCCTGGGGCTGGGGATGGCAGCAGGATGTTCAGCTGCCCTGATGCCATTGCCAGGCTCGGGCGGTGCTGCTGGCCGGCACTCAGGGCAGAGGCTCAGCTGCAGGGAACCTTTTGCTCGGCTCTGCACAGGGGGCAGACCCGTTCCCCACCTCGGTACAGGGTGGGTGCTGCAGGCAGTGCAGGGTGGGCTGCAGGCGGTGCCCAGAGCACCCTCAGCTCCAGCCAGACTCCTCTTCCCCCCTTCTGTCTGTCCAGAAGGGCAGAGCCAGGCTCAGCCTCTCCCCGGGTCACTTGTGTACCTGGAGGCAGCCCGTGGTGGTTCTCACACCTCTCAGGTTGTGACAAGAAATACAAGTGCTCTGAGGTTTCTCTGTGTCACACACACAGGACATTTGCACGGTATAATTAATCGCACCCACAGTGCAAATATCCAAGAGGAAATAAATAGTTTTAAAGGTGCATAATGTCTGGGAAGCATGCGCTGATCTCTGGGGAGCAGCTTGATTTCCTGAATGCATTTTGAAAGTACCACTTCTGACAGGTCTCAGTGTTTCTACAAGCCATTTTCCCATCAGTTACAGAACCCACTTCAAGCCCGAAATAAGGTTACCAATGTTTTCTAGTATTTTTTTATTAACCACCTCCACCATCTTGTAATTTAAAGCACCTGTCCATTTAAATTTTCCTCCTGACCTACTAAATAACCCTGCATGATACATACAATGAAACTAATGGCTTTTGGATGATGTTGTTGAAAACTAGCTTATGAAAAGTGAGTTGAATGAACCACACTGCAGGAAATCCTTTTCATACCCCCTGGAAAACTGAGCTGGAACACCTTTCTGGTTCAGCATGCGGGGCTGAATTCTTAAACAGTTATCACTCACTTTGCACTTGAAAAATGAGGACTGTCTTGTGATTTCTGGTGTTGTGGGTGTCACTGTGCACCCCTCCCCTGGTATTTTGTGAGGAATGCCAGAGGCATGGCACACTCAGGAGCACTTGCCCGTTAAAGACAGCCGTGCACAGACTCTGTCTGCTGCCTTCTGCTTCACTTACTCTTGTTCTTACAAAAACAGAAAGCTTTGGCTTTTGTCGAGAAGTACTGAGTAGATTTTCTCCCAGCCAGAAAAAGCAGCTCAGGGCCTCACTCCAGTTCCACTTCAGTGTTTGTGAATCCTAAAGCCTGGTGAGCCCGAGGGGACGTGGGCAGCACAGAGGTGACGTGGTTGTGGGGTTCCAGAGGCTTGCAGAGGAGGTTTCCTTGGGCCCTTGGAGCTGGGAATGGCAGTGGCAGCACAGGTGTGTGGGAGGCACAGCTGCAGCCCCATCCAGGAGGTCACAAAAACAGGGACTTTGTTTTTTCATGGGCAGCCACCTCTCCTGATGGCCAGTCAGGCACTGTTATCCACATCCTGCGAGGGCTTGCCACAGGCCTCCCAGATTTGTCATAGCAAGTAAGGAAAAGATGGTTCAAGAGTTAGGTAATGATGTGCGCTGAGAATTGGAGACTGCAGAGATAAAAGGCAACTAGTAGCAAAGCATAAAGACTGACACCACTTAAAAGGGCAGGAGAAGTAAAATGGCTAGACACATCATAGCCCTAATGGGAAACACATGAGAGATGTTGATCAGAGAATGCTGGCAAACAGATGAGGTCTCTGAAAAAAAAAGGGAAAAAAAAAAAGAGGAAACAGAAAACAAGATGGAAAGATAAAATTTCAAAGCAAGCCCTAAATGGATAGCAGCTCCAACTACTAGGAAGACTTGTAGTGATTTTGCCAAGTAGTACACAGAGAAGCTGATGATCATTAATATCTTGATAAATTTATTATCAGACAGTTCAGTCCTGTCAATGTCAATTCCCTCCATGAGATTAGAGGTGGTTAATGTGGGTAAAAGCAAGTGAATTCCTAAAACCACTGATCCTCCTTGTCTGCATCTCCATACCCATGGAGTTCAGAGTTATATACTAATGCAGTACAGAATCTGAAAAATGTGAAAGCTGAAACTTAAGGCATCAAAACACTCAGGAGTCAACAGTGAGAGAGGCACAAGAGCAGCCACCATGAGCTTCAGGCCTGCAGCTCTGTCACCTCCCTCTGTCCTGTCCCAGCACCTCCAGTGTCCCCTCATGGGATGCCCACCCACAGCGTTGCCCACTGGCTTCTGGCACGGATGGGGAGTTAGGGTCAGTCCCTGCTCTGTGTCACAGCTTCTGCCTGCCAGTTTCTGGGAAAATCCCTTTGTCACACCCACCCTGTGCACGTGGAGCTGCAGGGACACCCCTGGGCCCGGTGTTGCAGTGGGGAGATGTCAGCAGGGCTCGGGGAGGGCTCCCCTGGGAGAACACTGGCTGTGTGCATGTGATGCTGACAGGTGTCAGCCCATGCAAAAGCTGCATCCCCACAGCCCCAGGGGGGCAGGGACAGCAGCCCCTCTCCACACACACACAGCCACTGAACCTCACAGAGGGAGGGAAAACTGAATTTCAACAGTCCTGTCTACTCCTGCCACCACCTGGAGAGCTGCTCCTGCATTTCCCCCGTTGCTTTCTGCAGGATCTGCGGGCTCTGACCCTGTGCTGAAGTCATTCACAGGGCAGGGAGTCACTCACTTGTAACTCACTGCCAGTGAGGCACAATAAAAGCACAGAAGTTCAGTGGGAGCCAAAGGCTTGGCTGTCCCACAGCTGTGACACCCTGCTCTGCACACGGATACAGCACGGCCAGGGCACAGCTCTGGGGAGGATTCCCACATTTGTTTTGTGGTGTTTGATATACCTTGATTTAAAAAAGTTACTTACTCATGACTTACACCATCTTTTGCAGCCAGGCTCTGACACATTTTAAAACTAAAAATACTCTTCTTGCATTTTTAATCAGGCTTCATTATGAATGGCAGATGCTTGAAACTGAAGTGAAAATCATCATCAGTTGTATTTATTGGCCAAATTCCTGCAACACTCAAAGCTTGAGAAAAATCAAACATGTTTGACAGCTGGTAGAATGAAAGGAAAGGATAAATCTCACCCTGACAGCGTGCACCATATTTATCATAAGCTGTTAAACTCGGGAGCATCAGCCTTCCACCGGAGCACCCTCACTGCTCCAGCAGCGCCCCTGGGCAGCTCCGGGGGGCAGCGGGGTCACTGCAGGTGCTGGGGGCAGCCCTGGTGTGCCCGGGCAGCTCTGCCCAGGGCTGGGATGGGCTGGGCTGTGCTGTGGGGGCATGGCTGTGCCGTGCTGTGCTGTGCCATGTGGGCACGGCTGTGTTGTGTTGTGCCGGGCTGGGCTGTGCCGTGCCGTGCTGTGCTGTGGGGGCACGGCTGTGCTGTGCAGGGCTGTGCCGGGCTGTGCTGTGCCATGTGGGCACGGCTGTGCTGTGTTGTGCCGTGCCGTGCCGTGCTATGGGGACACGGCTGTCCCCACCGCGGGGCGGGGTGGCAGGACTCAGTGTCAGCTCTGGACACTGGGGCGGCACCGCCGGTGTCACCCACCCTCCCCGAGCACAGCTGGCCGTCCTGCAGCCGCTGCCTGGGGTGCTGGGGACGGGGAGAGCCCCTCACTGCTCACCAGCCTGGCACCGAGCCCCTTGGTGTCTGTGGGCAAGGGTGTGACAGACACGGTGGCTCGGGTGGCTCCGGGGGCACGGGTGGCTCCGGGAGCGGGGGTGGCTCCGGGAGCGGGGGTGGCTCTGGAGCGGGGGTGGCTCCGGGAGCGGGGGTGGCTCTGGAGCGGGGGTTTCTGCGCTCCCTCCCCTGTGCGAGGCCGGCGTTGCGGGGGGCCTGGAGCTGCGGGCAGCCCGGACCGTGCCCCGCACCGCCGGTCCCGGACAGCGGCCCGCCCTGCAGCCCTCGGGAGAGCCGGGGATGGTCGGTATCTCTCCCATCAGGGCAGCGGGATGATTTCCCAGTAATTTAAGTACAGAAAGATAAAGTTTCAGCTAACTTGTTAACCTGATTGGTGAGCACTAACTCCAGTGTCACATTTCACCTCCGAATAATCGGGGAATTGTGATTTGCATTCCTTCCCTCTTCACCTGTGGGTCAGAGGTCCGTGGCATGTCCTACAGCATTTGAACAGCTGGTTTGAGGTAATGGCAGCGTGTCAGTGCCTCGGAGCCGCCCGGGCAGGGCACATCCCTGGGAGACCTCTCTGTCCCACCCCAAGAGCACGGCGTGGCTCGGGGTTGGTTCCTTGTCCCCAGCAGCTGTGTGGCTCTAGAGGACATTTGCAAACTTTTTGTTGATACGTGTTTTAGGGGGTAATATTGCTTGAAGTCTGCCTGTAAAATGTGTTTCTGAAGAGAGCACTGAAAAAACCTGTCCAAAATAGAAATGCATGCGTTGCAGAAAAATCCTATTTTGCTACCAGAAGTTTGTGGATTATTATTTAGGTCTGTTTTCACTGGATTCTTCATGATGCAGATTTATTAGGCTACAATTAAAAAATAGGGCAAAATAATTCTGCAAATGAGTGATTTACTGTGCTTACAACCTCATGATCTGTGCCTATAGCAATTAGTATGTTAGAATTTAAGTATTATATTTACTTTCTACTGAATGTAATCAATCCCAAGTTCTATCATCTTTCATTAAATATACATAAAAATACTGCAAAGAGCAGTAGAAGTGCTGAACTTTGTCTAATCCAAAAATGAACTACAACTTTACACTACTAAGAATCAACCCCTTTTCCAAGTAGAAAAGATATTATTTCCCCAAGCATCAGCACTGATGAGTTTCCAGAGGGTTTAGAATACACAACCCACTAAAAACTCAGGAAGATCTAAATGAGTTAGACTGACCCTAGTTAAACATCAGGATGGGTAAGGTGGGCTTCTCCCTGATCAGGAGAAGTAATTTCATGCCTGAAATCTCTGTCAGAAGATGCTGCACCTTGACAGAGGGAGGCAGAGGAGGCTCTGGCTGGGCAGGGGCACAGCTGGGGCCGGCCCCCTCCCCACCGTGGGTGCTCACAGGGCCTGTGCTGCCCAGGGGTTCTGCCAGCTGAGTTCAGCCCTGTGGGCAGGCACGGTCAGAGCTGCTGGAGGCTGGGCTGGGCTGTGCTGTGCCCACGGAGCAGTGCCAGGTGCCAGGGACAGGTGGGCTGGGTGGGCCTGGCCAGCTGGGTCTCCCTGCCACTCTCTGTTTGCAGAGCAGTGCTTTATGCAGAACCGTAGCACAGACAATATGTAAACTGTTGGGAAAGAAGAAAATGATTTGGGGTTGGGAGCCTTGTCTGAACTTTGTCCTTTTCTCAAGCAAAAGAAAATATTATTTCACCTTTTAAAGAGCCACACATAATAAGAGGCAAAATGTCAAGACCAATGTTGATATAAACCCCCAAGGAAAACAAACTCTATGTGACTTCTCCAAAAGGTCTCACTTCCTCACCCCTCTCCCCTAGTTTAAACAGATTTAGTAACTGAGGAGGAAGGGGGGAGGGAAGGCTCTGCTCTGGTCACTGCTGAGGGTCCTGTGCAGGACCCAGTAATGCAGCACCCTTGGTGCAGGGGCCCGGCCCCACACAGCAGAATGCACATCCAGGGTGGGAGAATCTCTGACTCTCCTCAGGGAACCTGGCTGCACAACGCAGAGCCACAGATCCATCTTAGCACGTGGGGCAGTGCAGACTCTGCCACAGGAGGGGCTGTGTGCTGCTGGGGAGGGCCAGGGCTCCCTGGGGGCACTGCTTGTCCAGCGTGGTGGGAGATGTCACCAGCACAGTGGGCACAGACACCCTCAGACTGACACCCTCAGACTGACACCCTCAGACTGACCCAGTTTGCATCTGTTGGCTTCTCCAAGGGGCTACACGAGGTTGAAGCTGTTCCTGGCACTGAGGAATGAACAATCACTTGTGTCATCCTCCTCTTGTCTCACCTTTAGCAGGAGGTGCAGCGAGGCCGGGGCCACGCCGAAGGTGAAAGCTGCAGGTTTGCAGAGCAAGCTCCCATCTGCTTCTGCCATGTGTCTGCACGGTTCCTCTTGGGCTCTGCATTCCCCAGCATCCTGATCCTGTGAAGGATCTTGTTTTAAATGGCAGGTACCCGCTTGCTGGGGACAGGTTAAAGTTCCTCCATTCAGCAGTTGGCCTGAAATATGAAATTCCCAATGACAGTGCTGTTACTGGGGAGCACAGACACAGCAATTCCTACCCACAGCCACAGTAACTGCCACGTGGTGCAGCACAAAGTACAGAAATTAATAATTAATACCCTTGAAGAGGCTTCAGAAGAGCTGTTATTATGTGCATCAGAACCAGGATAAATCACAAGCAATTCAGAAGTATATTCCCAGGTTCACTCATAACCAGCATGGTATTTGGAGTCGCTTTGGGAGCAATAAATGACAGAGAGTCCATATTATAAAAATAAACATGAACTTAAGTGGCAAGGATTCATTTAAACCAAAAGGGAAAAGACTTCTCTACTTGCACTATCAGTTTACCATAAGTAGAGCAAGTTTCACCTTGGAGTATCTGCCCCAAGCTTGGCAGGAGGGGACCACAGTGGAGGGAACTGATTGACTCTGGCTGCTTCCCCTCAATGGTTTTAAACTAAATTCTCCAAAATATGAGCCTCAAAACGCTGCTCCAAAGTGAAAATAAAAGGCAAAATGCAGCTGTTTGTCTCATGGCACCTTTACTCAGTCTTTTCTTAAATGTGGCTGTGACTGCCCTGTACACAGTACTGGGGTTTATCACAGACATCGTGGCATTCAATGCAGCCTTTGGAACTGCCACCCCAGGAGCCTCAGTGAGATTCCCTGCACTGAGATTCCAGTCCTGCACTGAGATTCCAGTCCTGCACTGAGATTCCAGTCCTGCACCCACAGCCAGAGCTGGCAGTGCCCCCCGTGCTGCTCTGAGGGCAGGAGGAACTCAAACTTTATTTATTTCCATTAATGGGTTTAATCCACCTGAGTGGATTTTAAGAGCCTGGTCTGAAGCTTTTTGCTGAATGAGAATTTCGTCATTTTGCCCAAAAATGCTTGTTGAAGTTTATATGATGCCAGGCTTTTCCAATCTGACATTCCCTCGTTTTTCCTTGGGTAAAAACAATCTCACAGTGTCCTCCGGGACAGACCAGAAAAAGGCGATCGAACAATCCCAATCATTTGTTCAGTGGAGCCAAATGAGGGATGCCAACCCCGCTGTGCTCGGCTGGGCTGGGAGGGGGCACGGCGGGGCTGGGAGGGGACACGGCGGGGCTGGGAAGGGACACGGCGCGGCCCTGCAGTCACAGCACGGAATGAGCTCGGAGGGAGCAGGAGCAGCCCAAGGGCCGGGGCTGGGAGGGGGCACAGCGCGGCCCTGCAGTCACAGCACGGAATGAGCTCGGAGGGAGCAGGAGCAGCCCAAGTGCCAGCGCAGTGCCAGCAGAGCTGTGTCAGAGCTCAGGGAAATCTCCCAGAGGCCTGAGCAGAGAAGCGTTCCCCTGACAGAGCAGCTCCGGGGGCAGCCCAGCCCGCCCAGGGAGCGCTGCCCGGCCAGGGGACCGGCCCCGGCCCCGCTGCTCCCCCTGTGCCCACAAACACCGCCCGCCCTCTGATCCTCGCTGCTTCTCGCCTCTGATGTCGGCTCCTCCTTACAGGCTCCGTTTCAATTAGCTCCCTAAATAAATACAATTCTGATGTGTGGTCTCATAGTGGGTTATTAAACTGGCTCCAAAACGCTTTTCAGCGAGAAGCAGCTCACTTTCCGCTGGATTATCCTACTTCACACTTCTGATGTAAAAACCCCGCAGGGTAAACACGCACAAACACTTGTCTTTTCCTTCACAGCAGATTTTTTCCTAATCTCTTGAAGAATTAACCTTTACACGATTCTTGGTGCCTCGGCCGCGTGCAATCTGCGGCCGCAGCAGTAGATGGAGCCAAGTGAGAAAGGAAAGATTCGAGGATTGCAGCATTTCTCCCACGGTGCAGGTTTAGCGCTTGACTTAACTCGATTAAGAAAAAAAAAATTCATTTAGTTCCCGATGCTTTGAAGGTAATACAGGGAATAATTATGTGCAGCTCTGCCAGCACAATACCCAGAGGAAAACTGTGACTTTTGGGGAAGTGACAGGCTGGAGGCAGTTTATCTTGAGGGATGAAGTGTATGGTGGAAGGGAGAGAGGATATTTGTGCTGTTTTGGGGGGGAAGCTGAGAGATGAGGAGAGTAATCTGGGAGGGTGGCAATAGGGGTTTGAGCACTGAAATATTCCTGTCTCTTCTGTGAGTCCTGCGAAGTTGCTCAGAGCAGGGGTTCTCAGCGTGCCCAAGAATGTGCTCTGAGTGTTGGGTGCAGCATTGGTGCCATCCCCACTGTCCAGGGCTCCCCCAGAGACCCTGCACTGCCCTCTTGTCACCTGCAAGGTGACACTCATGCTCTGCAGTGGGTGGCACAAGCTCGTTCTGAGGCCCTCTGCCCTGAGCCTCCTGTGGCTGTCAGTGTAAGGCTGCCTTCCCTAACCCTGGGCCACGCAGCTCCTGAGCCGTGGAGGTGCTGTGTGCTCAGCAAACTCTGCTGCAATCCATGCTGGAACAATAACACTCTGCCCAAGGCACATTCTAGAATATGTGCTGGCTTGGTGTGAGATAGTTTCGATCTGTGTTTGGGGGAAAACATTTTGCTAACCGTGAGAAGTGGAAAAAACCTCAAGTGCTCACAACGGCCTCTTGATTTTGGTGCAGGATGGTCACTGACTGACCTGGTGGCTCCTCAGAATTGTTCTGCTTGGGCTGTGCCTCGCTGAGGGGGCAGAACTGCCCCACCCAGGGCTGTCCCATCCTGTGCTGGCTGCTTTGTGTCAGCCAGCCCTGGAACTCTGGTGTTGGGGCGGGTGAATGTCCAGGTGAGAGCTCAGCAAAGCCAAGGAGAGCATTCACCCAATGTCCCAGTGATCTGGTGGAACTTGTCCTGGCCCTGGGAGCAGGAGATGGCTGGGCAGGGCAGAGCAGAGCAGAGCAGAGCAGGGACAATCTGTGCCTGCGTGCCTCGAGCAGCTCAAGCAGGTTGTGTAAGGGGCAGTGGCTGGAGCTGGGACAGGAAAAGATGAATAAGACCATATTGAATCCTCCCTGCAACACTCATAAACCATTCCCTTGTTTAATGTTTTTAATTGGGTTTAACTCATGCTGAATGTTGCTGCACGGAGATGCTGTTTATTTGGAAGTTGCTGCATTCTAGTGGTCAATGAACACATCTCTGTGTGCTCCAGGTTCTGTTAAACATCACGTGGGGAAAGGTGATGGAGAAAGACAAGGTGTAGTCTAGCCCAGTCCTTTCTGTTTCTGCATTTGTTTTATTTTCACATCTGAGGTTGAAATCCTTACCAGGAATACTTTGTACGGGAGGAAGTGAGAAAGACAAATCATTTAACATTATTCCCTCCTTCCTCTGCTCTGTCCTTTCTCCCTTCCCGGGGCTGCCCTGGGGGTGACAAGGCCAGCACAGCTCCACAGGCAGAGGTTGGCAGGCAGCTCTGGATTCTCACACAACATTTTAGTCCATGTCCAAAGGTGCCAGCAGATCCAAAGGAGATGAATCAGATGTTCTAAAGAGGTTTTTAAAAGGTTTTTGAGAGAGCACTCAATCTGCACGGTTTAATAAATACTTGAAGCAGTATTTGGGGGGGATGTGGGGCCCTGTGGCTGCAGGAGACCCTGGCAGGAGAGCCCTGGCAGCAGGAGGAGTGAAGGTGTTCACCCTGGGCAGGTGTTTGGGAAGGGCTGCCCAGGCCTCCTCCTCCTCCCCGTGCCACTTCTCTCTGTGCTGTGACCAGGTAGAGACAGAAACAAATGAGTAAGATCTTCTCATGCAACCAGGGAAAAAAAATATTAAAATATTCTATTCCTCAAAAAGTATTCAAAAGGTGAATAAAAAGCATAGAAGCGTAGTTTTAAAAGATTTTAGACTCCAGCCTTTTCTGCAGTCCATTTCTACACATTGTGCCCATGGTGCTCCAGTGTCAATCTGTCAATGCAACTGGCAAACAAAACAATGCCTTAGAGTTGTAATTACCTAAATGTTCTACACTTAGCAAATAAATGTTAAATCCTCATAAATAATGTTGTCAGATCTATTTGATTTCAACTGCATTGTGTTGCTGTTAAATGAAACAAACACTATATTTAAATTTATTCCCCTTGCAGTCCCATTGTTCAGCTTTATTTTGGTTTCTTTTAAAAGACAAAGAAAAAGCACATCCATCCTATGAAGAAGGCTACAGCCAAAACAAATGCACATCAAGTAAGTTTATTTAAGCAGATGTGCTCATAAAATGTTAACAAGACACGAGATAATTACAGGAAAAGGCTGAAGTCCAACTCGGTATGGAGTCCAAAGGTCTGAGTTTTATTTAAGACTGAGATCAAATAAAATATGCACTGACAGTGTAACACCAAGTCTTCTATCAGTAGTGATGCAGCCATTGTTTTCAAGGCCAATAAACTTTAATGTACCAGTGGAGTTGTATCCAAATCGCATAAAATGCCTCGCCATAGAACATGTAGCACAGACTAAAATGTGGGTTATGGTTCAAAATATTGCCCTAGCGCAGGTTTGTTTATTCCCACTCCCATTTTGACATGGGGGCTGTTTCTTACACCGAGATGGTGCTTCAGATGTTGGTGTTGCCATTGCAAACACACCTTTGTTCTTTGCAAACTGATTGTCTTCACTGACCTAAATCAGCGCTCAGGTGATGCAGATCCCTCGAGGGATTCCTCACCGGGCAGCTGATGTGACCTGTCACTGTCTTGGTGACAGGGATGCAGCCCCAGCAGAGGCAGGGGCGAGGCTGAGGGATGGCTGCAGGGCTGGCTGCCCGTGCTGCCTGCGCTGCCTGTACTGTCTGCATTTCCCGTGCTGCCCGTGCTGCCTGCACTGTCTGTGCTGCCTGTGCTGCCTGCACTGCCTGCGCTGCCCGTGCTGTCTGTGCTGCCCGTGCTGTCTGTGCTGCCCCTTATGCCTGCACTGCCTGTGCTGCCTGTGCTGCCTGTGCTGCCTGTGCTGTCTGTGCTCTCTGTGCTGCCTGCACTTCCCGTGCTGCCTGCACTGCCTGCACTGCCTGTGCTGTCTGCACTGCCCGTGCTGCCCGTGCTGCCTATATTGCCTGTGCTGCCCGTGCTGCCTGCACTGCCCGTGCTGCCCGTGCTGCCTGCACTGCCTGTGCTGCCTGCACTGCCCGTGCTCTCTGTGCTGCCTGCACTTCCCGTGCTGCCTGCACTGCCTGTGCTGCCCGTGCTGCCTGCACTGTCTATGCTGCGTGTCATCGCTGCACGTTGTACTCCTGGTTGGAAACGCCGGTTCATTCTGCTCTCTCTTGTGCTAGAGGGTGCCCTAACACTTGGTGGAAGCTTCGGGGCCAAAGAGGTTCCTTGAAGGTCTTCAGGCTCTAAATAAATGGCCGATCCTCTCTGTTTCCATCCTTTACCTATGGAAAGGGTGTGGATGCTCCTCCCTCAGCAGAGCTCGGCTCTCCTCTCCCGCAGTCTGCACTTCCCAGCTCAGCAGGGAGCAGGCCCTGGGGTCTCCCTGCTCCGGGATGGCATGGCATGGCATGGCATGGCATGGCATGGCATGGCATGGCATGGCATGGCATGGCATGGCATGGCATGGCATGGCATGGCATGGCATGGCATGGCATGGGAGCTGCCATGGCTGGAGGGGATGGGTCCCTGCTAAAGCCACAAGCCTGCCCTGGAGGTGCAGGTGTTAACGTTGGTTCTGGCTCTGTGGCCAGGGATGTCTCCGCTCAGTCTGTGCAGAATCCACTCGGGATGCTCAGGGGAGACAGGTTTGGCTTTTCCCTGCACACAGGCACAGCCTGAGCAACGCTTTAAGGTTAAGAAAATTCTTCTTCTGGCTGCAAAGGAAACTTACAAATGTGACCAGAAAGGACCCTCTGCTTTAGCCACTAGGAATGAAAATAAAGGCTGGTTTAAATCCTGTGCTTTTAAACTGCTCCTATAAGCTCCCTAAAGCTGAGTGATGGATTTTGAGCACCTTGGCTTAGTGCTACTGCAACTGGCTTCCCCTCACGATTGTTTTATTTCTATTAATTCACTAACAACGAGCAGCATTCCTGCCTCCACCTGCTGGAGACATGCAGGTCTCAGTGTGTCACGTGAGAGAAATTTGGGGAACATCTTTCACTTCGTTCCAAATTCCGGATCCAACAGATACAATTTGCATGTAGTAGCAACTGTAAATATTCCAGATTGGTGTTGTAGGATGGTGACCAAAATATATGGGCTAGCAGATGCTCCTTTTTAAGGGTTCCACTGTAGTGAAATTCTTCCTTTTTTCTTTCTTTTTTCTTTTCTTTTTATTTTTTTAAGATGCCTACTTGATTTTATATGATTTTACAATACATAAACAAACTTTAAATTGGTTTCCCTGGACCCTGTCGAGATTGGAACAGCAATCTCAGAGGTGAAAGTCTTGTAATTAATACAGCTTGCCAATCAAATTCCATCAGCGACACGTATTTCTTTAATATCTCTTTTTTTATTGTTGAGCTACATTATAAACATTTTAGCAGTTCACATCTGTCTCTCGTAGAACAATTGTAATTGAAATTAAAATGCTATTTTTCCCAACGTAATTATATTTTAGAGGCACACATTTTTGCTCGAGGATACGATGTTTTCAGCTCCGTATCTTACAGCGCTGGAAACTCTGACCATCAATAACAACCGTTCTGTCTTTCACCTGCCACACGGAAACAAAATGTTACCCTGAAAATCCCTCTTCATCCTTCCGTGTTTTGCCCTCTGTACCTCCTGCTCTGGCAGCAGAGATGCTTCAGAACTCCCAACAAAATTATAATGGCCAATGTTTCTCTACCTTCTTTGGGGAATTGAGCTTGAAAATTCAAAATCTTGCAAACTTCACACCTGTTTTTTTTTCCCATTTAAGAGCAGCATTTTAATATCTTATCAATAACTTAATATACTCATTAATTGCTTGTTTAAATGTATTATTTTACTAATTAGCCACAATTTTTCTTAGCATTTTTGACCGCAACTCCTACTTCCCACACGAAGGCAGGGGAAAGATTCTCCAGCGTTAAAGGTGTCAGAAACGAAATTCCGAGGGCGCCGCAGGCTCTGTGTGCGCCGGTGGCGGGGAGCTGGTTCGGGAGGGACCCTGCGCTCTGTGCTCTGCGCCGAGATTCCCCCGGGCGAGGGAGGGAGCCCGGCTGTGCGACCCCCTCATCCTGGGCTGTGCGACCCCCTCATCCTTGGCTGTGCGATCCCCTCATCCTGGGCTGTGCGACCCCCTCATCCTGGGCTGTGCGATCCCCTCATCCTGGGCTGTGCGATCCCCTCATCCTGGGCTGTGCGACCCCCTCATCCTGGGCTGTGCGACCCCCTCATCCTGGGCTGTGCGACCCCCTCGTCCTTCCCTTCACGGGGCTTGGGTGCCGCTTTAAGGGCTTGCATTGGCCCCCGGAGAAATCCTATAACCTTCGTGCACAAATCCATCACCGTGCTCGGTCTGCCCCTTCCTTTATGAGCAATGGGTTTATTCCTTGACACTTATAAAAATTTAGACCCGGGAGCTCATGTGTTGTTGATACTTAAGAATCTGAGCTCGGTGTCTGTCCCAGGCAGGTACGGGCTCGGCGGCCGGGGCAGGACCGGAGCTGCCCGGGGTCCCGCAGCTCTGCCCGGGGTCCCGCACCGCTGCTCGGGCTCCGCACGCCTCCCCTGGGGGAAGGTGCGGCTCCTCACGGGCAGCGGGGCAGGCCGGCTCTCTCCTGCCTGTCCTGCTGCTCATTCTCCTTCTGAGCCCCGGGCCCCCGGGCCGGGAGAGCGGCGGAGCGGGGCCGGCTCCGTGCGGGGCCGGCTCCGTGCGGGGCTCGCCCGCTGCTCTGCTGTGGTGCCCCTCCGCCTCAGTCGCGCTGCCGCAGCCAGAATCGGGAGTGTAAATGCATTTATGGATCGGTTTTTGTGATGGGCTGCTTGGGACTGAGGGTTTGGGGTATTTTTGGTTTCTAAATCGGGCTTAAGCAGCGATGAGGAGTTGAGCGTGCACGGAACTCGTTCTATGTGGGCAAGGGATTGAACAAATTAGAGTTTTTGCAAGGGAACTCGCGTCGTCTGAAGCATAAAATCATCCCCGCGAGGGTGGTGTGCTGACCCCGACCGAGCTTTCGGGTGACCGCGACTGAAAACGCGAATGTGCTCATATCCGCAGGGACCGCATCGAAAATCACTCTTTGAAGTTCTCAATCCGGTCCTTCAGTTCTCTCTCTCTGGTCCCTTTCCCCCGGGTTGGAAGGATGCTCCAATCTGTAGGAAATGTGACTGCTCGGGCACGCGAGTGTCGCTAAACTGTTCCTGGGGAAGGAACACCTTCCCCGCCTGTCAGGCAAACACTGAACTTCAGAAATACCCAGGGAATCCCTGCGGAACGAGCAGCGCCAGAACTGCTCTAGGAGCGGGGACGCTGCTCCATCGCCCTCGGACTCCTTGTTCCCTTTTTTTTTTCCCACACGCGAAGCCCCGAGACCCCGAACGCCTCGATTGGGGCAGAATCGGTCACCGCGACCCCAAGGAAACCCACGCAGGTCCCTCGCTCTGGGATGAGCGGGTCTGTGCTGTGGGAAGGGTGTCCGATGGACTCATCTGACCCTGACTAACCGAGGCTGAGGTGAAAGTGCTTATTGTCCATAACTCTGTAGCCGCAGGATGAGAGGGGTTCTGTCAGGAAAAGACCTTGGGAAAGGGATTCCTCGACAATTCCATGCCGCAGCCGAGTTTACATAAATTCACGCCTAGAGATAAATAGAAAGGGTAAGCAATAAGCCGGTCTGATTGATAATGGGAGGGAAAATGAACCGTGTTCCTCCATGCCCGCCGGCAGCAGCGCGGCGGCGGCCGAGGCAGGGGCGGTGGCACAGCCCGCCGGTCCCGCAGCACTCCAGGAACCGCTCCGGGTTTCGCCATGGCAGCACCCAGCATGACAGGTAACTCAGATATGCAGGAAAAGGAGAGAGAACAGGGAAACGCTGCCAGAAGAGCCTGCAGCCTCAAGTGCGTCTTCCGAGCGATCAGCTGGCAGCAGGTGAGGAATCCCACGCTGGGAATTGCATCACGCACCGCTCGGCGAACCGAGCTGCCAGGCGCGAGGTGCTGGAGAGCGGCAGCGTCTGAGGGAGCGGGGCAGGAGCAGCCCCGGGACCGGGCTCGACTTGGGGGGCAGAAGGGACGGCGTCCCCCGGCCCCCTCTCAGCCTCTCTCGGGGGTTGCTCAGCGTTATCCCCGCTCTCTGCGCGGCGCACAGGCTGCAGCGCTTTGCTTCTCTCTTGAGCCGCGTGTGTTTCGAGTCCCGAAGCAAATCCTTCCACCCCTGCATTCCTCAATGACAGCACAATAATGGCTAATAAAAACCAGAGCGGAGCGCTCCGCTCGGGGCAGCGCTCCTTACTCGCGCGGCTTCTGATATTTCCCGCTGTACGTGATGCTTTTCTATTGACAAAGGCAGCTCCGGGGAGCCTCGGCGGCCGCTGCAGCGCCGTCACCCCTGACGGCCGCTCCTGCTGCTCGCATCTTTACGTAAAAGAGACGTCGTCTGCAGGCAGAGTCCTCTCCTCTCTTCTCCTCTTCCTCCCCAGCTCGTTTTTTCGTGTCTCTTTTCAGGAAGGGCCGGGGCAGCGGAGCCGCGTGGGCGATGTCGGAGCGGTCCCGCCGGGCCCACGCTCCTCGCTGGCCCTGCGCGGAGCTCCGGCTGCCCCGGCGGGGGAAGAGAGCGGCTCGGGGCGGCCGCAGCCCGCGCTCCCCTCGGCACGGCGGGGGGAAGCGTTAGTCATAACGGAGAGGCCGCCCAGAACCAAAAGGGAAAAGATTTCTCGTTGTTGTTATTTTTTTTTCCCCTGAAAATCGAGCTGTATTTAGGTTCCTCGATTAAACCTACAGAAACGATCCCGCAGCGCCTCGGAAAAGCAGAGGAGCTCCTTCCCTCTCTGAGGAGACCCCGCTTCCATCCGCCGAGCGGTCCCGCCGCGCCCGGCCCGACGGCTCCCGGCGCCCCTCGGCGCGGGCAGCCCCGCTGCCCCGGGAACCCGAGATAGCGCTCGGGGGGCGGCGGGTCCCGCGGGTGCCGGGATCCTGCCGGACAGCCCGGCGCAGCTGCCGAACCGGCGGAGCGGGCTCCCGCCCCGTTCTCGACGCCGCCCGGTCGGCGCCGAGCGCTCGCCGTACCCCGCGGACAGCCCTGGCCCGGTGCCCCCGCCCGGGCTTCTCCACGCACCTGGCAATTCCCGGGAGAAAGAGCAGAAGATTGGGGTGGCCTCGTCCTCTCCCGTCCCACTGCCCCGCTCACGCCAGCTCGGGAGAAGCGGCTCTGCCCGGCGCGTCCCTGCGGGAGCGCGTCCCGCCGGCAGGGACGGCCCCGGGACCCGCAGCGCCCGGCCCGGCTCGCCGCTCCTCCCGGCCCCCGCCCGCTCTCCTGGGGCACCTGCCGAGTGTCTGTGCGGGGCAGGCCGCCGGTGCGGGCACGGCCTCTGCCTGCCCGGCCCAGCCCGCTCCCCGGGAGCCGTGGGGCACCGCCAGACCCCCGGAAGCGCCTCGGAGGCTGCCGAACCCCGCGGCCGCCGAGGGGCCCCGAGGGCCCTGGCGGGCGGCACGGGTGGAGGGCGCCGCCGCCCCCGTCCCGCTCGGGCCGGCGGGGCCGGTGCGGAGGCTCCGCAGATGAAAGGCTGCGCTCGCAGGCGTTCCCCGCGCCGTCAGGTCCCGTCGTCCCCCCCAGCCCCCCCGGCTGCACATGTCAGAGTTCACAGACCTGGCTGCTGCCTTTTACAACACTGAGCTGTAAAAGAGCGGATATTAAACCCGTATAATGGATCCAGCTCCAAGGAGAGGTTGAATTTCCCAGTGAAACGAAGGTATTTGCCCTGAACTGAGAAAGGACCCCTCCCACACCCCCTGGGCTGGGAAACCCGCGGAGCCGTCAGAGACCGGCCGTAAACTCTGCCCCCAGCCTCGCACCTGGCATCGCTGGCCTCGGGGGCACATGTGCGCGACACGCTGCTGCCAGCCGGGCTCGTCCCGCCCGCCCCATCGGGTCCCTGCCCCGGCGAGAGCGCCTGCGAGCCGGACCCGAGCCCGGCGCCCGCCGCTGCTGTGGCGGGGCCTCCGCCGCCTGCGCGGCCCGTTGGGTCGCTGCGGCTCAGGGCGGTGGGGGACAGGGCTGCGCCGGTAACACGGCCAGAGCCAGAGCTGTGCGGGCCGGCAGCGAGAGCCGGCGGCTGATGAGGCTGAGGAGGAGCCGCCGCCTCGGGCGCGGCCCTTGCGGGTCGTGCCCGGCGCCGGGTTAGTCGCGGGCACAGCACGGAGCCGCCGGTAGCCGCAGGAGGGGCCGGGTGGCGGAGCTGCCCTGGTGCCGAGCCCGGTCCTGCGGCTCCTTGGGGCGGGCGGGGGCCTCGGGCCCTCCGCTTCCACGGGGCCCTCCGGACGGGCGCTCCTCCGGCGGAGGGAATGCGGAGCCCGAGCTTGTTTGCCGCGCTGCCCTCAAAAATCCACTTAGGGAAGATGAAGGCGCATGCAAATGCGTGGCGCCTCCTCGCCTGTGCCTTTAATCATGGTAAATTGGCTCCCGTTCCTCCAGGCCCCCCCGAAAAGGCGCACGGCGGCACCGCACCGCGGCGGGGCCGGGGCTCCCGGCGCTGCGCAGCGCCCGCCGCTCCCTGGGGCTTTCCGGCTCCTCGGCGCGGCCCCGACGCCCTGCCCGGCCCGCCTCGCTCAGCAATTTTCCTCCCCAAACGCTGTCGTGACGGGAGCAGAGCGCAGAGATAGATAGCATCGAGCGGCCTGTATCAAAGAGGTCCTGCTTAATTAAAACACCGGCTCGGTGCTCGCCGCTTCTCACGCGGGGCGGCCCCCGACCGCATTCTGCCCGGTACCGCCGGCACCTCCTCCCCTATGGGCCACCCCGCCGGCCCGTCCCTGGCCGCTGGCCCTGTCACCTGCTCCGTGAGGCCGCCGGGCCATCAGGGTCGTTTCCCCGGGCCGGGGAGCAGCCGCTCGTCAGACGGGCCGGTCCCGGTGGGGCTGCTGCGAGGGGAGACTCCGCGCCGCTCACGAAACATTTGTTTGCATTACTGAGCAACAGTCCGATAATTTATTGTTATTGTTAGTAGTAACTACACTTAGTAGCGCCTTCTCATCCATCCTTCCGAGGGGGGAGCGCGGGCTGGATCAGTCACCGTCGTGCGGCGGCTGCTCCCGGGCCGGGGCCGCTCCGCCGGGGCTGCCGAGAGAGCGCGGCCGGTCCGGGGACTGCCCCGCACCCCCGGGAGAGGCCCGGCCACGTGGAGGCACCGTGGGGTGCGCCGCCGGGGCTCGGTGGGAGCTGCGGGCTTGCAGAGCCGGCTGTGAGAAGCACAGAGAGCTCCGCGGATAAACCGGCAGCGAGGCCGCCCGAAGGGCTCCGTGCCGGTGCCGAAGCTCGGCAGCTCTCGGCCATGCGGGCCGCCTGGTGCCCCGGCTCCCCGGGCGATTTTCTGTGCACCGGCGTCGGCCGCTGGCGAGCGGGGCAGGCCGGGGCTCCGCGGGGGAGCGAGCAGCAGAGTCCGGCTGTGGGTGGAGAAAAACAGGACACGGTGAGCCGGCGGCAGGGCGGCTGCCCGGGGGCTCCCGCACTCCCCGCACGCAGAGCTGGGCAGGCGGGCGGGCACCGCTGGGCTGGAGGCCCGTCCGGCCCGTCCAGGCGTGGGGAGCGCCGCGGTCCTCGGCGCCGCGCAGCGCCCGGTGCGGCCACCCCCGCTCGCCCCGGCCCCGCCGGCCCCGCCGCTCGCCCCGGCTGACCCCGCGCCCGCCGATGCCGAGCCGTGCCGTGCCGTGCCGCCGCTGGCCGGCAGGGGGCAGGCTGCGCCCGGGCCCCGCCGCTCCGGGCACCGGGCCCGGCCGGGCCGGGGTCAGCGCGGCCCCGCCCGGGCAGCCCGCGGGCGCGGCTCCGGCGGCACCTCCGCACGGCTGCACCGCGCGGCCCGCACCAGACCGCGGCCTGCGGAGCGCCGCGCACCCCGCTGGTCGTGCCCACCTCAGCGGGGGAGCGGGCGGTGCCCGTCGGTGCTGCGGAAAATTCTCGTCCGGGCAGCCGGGAATGTGCACAGACACCCACGCATCCGCCGGCACCGCACGCTCATGCGGGGAATGCCCGGCGCCCTTCCCTCGTGTGGAGGCGCCCGGGGCCGTCCCACGGGTTCCGCGTGGTTCTGTCCCGCTCGATTGGGGCCCCGCAGCGCTCCCCGCAGCGCCGGTACCCGCGGGCGTGTGCACCGGGCGGGACCGACGGGAGCGGCGGGGACCGGGCGGCCGGTAGGGGAGTCGGTGTGCGGGGCTCGGCCGCTGTTGGTTATCCCGATGGCTCCTTCCTCCTGCCTCCTTTGGGAAGCGTTGGGACCGGCTGCGTTTCTTGCTCGACTCTCAAATTTAACTCAAAACAAAGAGATTTGCCTTGCAAATAAAAGGACAATTCGGAGGAAGCCGCGGGGAGGTGGGGCTGCTTGGTCTGGTTTGGGTTTATTTCTGTGATGGTTTTGCGCGTGGGTGTTTTAATTGCATTTCGTTTTTCGTTAAAAGCGTTATATAAACCTATGTAACACCTCATCGAATTGTTCTCGGGGCAGGAGCGGGGATAACAATTACCCGGCGCGCTGATCGTACACACACACGGAGAGGAGCTACAAACCTTGAGAGTGATATTTGCGAGTAAAAGCCCACGAACAAAGCTGGAATTGCTGCTGCGGGTGCAGGGCTGGGGGCTCTCGCTCTGCTTCCCGGTCCCGCTGCTCCGCGCTGCCTTTTCGTTGGGTTTTGAGGAGGGTTTTTTTCGTTCCTTTCTAGCGAGAATTTATGAAAACTCCCGAGGAAACAGGGGCTTTAATTTTCCACGCAATTGTAGAACATAATTTGACGGAAGCCCCGTGTGATGGAGAACTCTGAATCCTTACGCGAAAATAGGAAGGGGACATAAAAAATTAATGTGAATGAGCAGCTTTTGCGCCGCTGATTGAACTGTGAAATCTTAGCAGCCTTTATCTTGATCTCAGAATTAAATAATCATATATTATTTTTTCAGCATTAACGACAAAGATTTCCCGATTTCTACTGTCTAAAACAAACCCAAATAAGCTCAGTTACTGAAAACCTTTTCTAAAATAATTGACTAAAACACAGAGACGAATTTCTTTCACTTTTTTTTTTCTGTACGAAAACGGCATAAAAAGAAGTTTTATCTTAAGACCCACAAAATAGCAGCACCAAGTAATTCAAGTTAACTCTCATCCTGCTTATTAAATATCAATATTTTGGGAGCATTACAAAATATACTCCTTCTTTTGGCAGGGTCATGGCATATCACGGGTCACATAAGATTCTCCGCAAAGAATCTTTTCCGGATTTTCATTTCCTCGTATTTAGATTTTTAACGGTATCGGGGGGAAAAAGGCAAACAAAAATAAAAACAAAAACGAGCAAACAAACAAAAAAACCCACGGAAGGGGAGCCAGCGGCGCGGGGTCCGGCGCTCCCCGCAGGATCCTTTTCCCGTCGGTTTTTCCCTCGGAGGGGATCCCGGCGCGGGGAGCTCGGACGGGGCTGTCCCGCACACGGGCGCGCCCGCACCGCACCGAGCCCTGCGCGCCCCAAAGCGTCGGCGAGCGGCCCGAGCGGGCAGCGGGAGCGGGCACGGGCTCGGCCGCAGGAGCACCCGCAGCCCTCGGGCCGCTGCCGCCCCCGAGCTTTCCCGCCGGCAGCCTCGGCGTGACGGTCCGGACCCGTCCTGGGGAGAACGGGGGCGCGCGGCGCCATCCCCGGTGCCCCGTCCCGCGTGCCCGCCGGGGCCGCTCCCGCCGCCGCCGTCCGGGGACGGACCCGCGTCCCCTCCGGCCCCGGGCGCCCCGAGGGAGGGCCCCGCCGCCACCTGCCCGCGGCCCGGCGCCGGACGCGCGCTGCTACCTACCCCGGGCAGGGCAGGAGCCAAGAGCCGCCGTCGGGCCGGGAGCAGCGCGGGGCTCGGAGCGGGGCGCGGAGCGGGGCGCGGAGCGGCCGGGGCCCCGCTCATCCGCCACCCTCGGTAGCCGAGATCGCTCTCCCGCTCCGCGGCTGGCGGGGGCGCGACCCGGGCCCGCGCTGCCCGCGCCTCTCGGCCGCCCCGGGGTGCGCGGAGCCGGCCGCCCCGGGCGCCGCCGCGCTTCAGGGGCCGCGGGGGCCCGGCGGGGCCGGGGCACTATTTGACGTCGAGGAGACGGATCACCGCGGCGCAGCGATACGCCGCGCACCAATGGAGTTCAAATGTCAGCAAGTTTGAGGAGGGGTGAGGCGCCTGGGGGTGTGTTCCTCCGCCGCGGCCCCTGCTCTAAACGGCGCGGCTCCTCGGGCCGCCGCACGGCTCAGGGGCTGGGAGCGCCGGGAGCCCCGTGCCCCGCCCGGCCCGCCGCGCCCGCGCTCCGCCCGGCACGGCCCGCCCCGGGAGGGCCCTCCGCGCCAAGCAGGGCGTGGGTCCGGCGCTGCCGGCGAGCAGGTGACACCGCGGCTGCCCGGCGCCGTGTGCGCGGCATGTGCGCGCCCGTGTAGCGGGGCGGCCCCATGGGCGGCGGCGCCGGCTCCTGCCTCTGCCCCCCGTCTCTGGAAGCCCGGGCAGGAAACGCTCCTCATGTCTTCCAGATAAAAATAAAAGCGACTCCTTCCTCCCGGCCGCAGAGTGTCCCCGCGTCCGGCCCGACGCGGGGCTGAGCCGGCCCCGCCGCCCGGCAGCGCCTCTCCCCGCCGCCCGCAGCGCCGGGCCGCGCCGCCGCTCATGGACATCGCGACGGGTCCCGAGTCCTTGGAGAGGTGCTTCCCGCGGGGCCCACCGGACTGCACCAAGATGCTGGACGGCATTAAAATGGAAGACCACCCCCTGCGCTCGGGGCCGGCCACGCTGGGAGTGCTGCTGGGTGAGTTGCCGACTGCGCCGAGAGCGGCCCCGCACGGCGCTCGGTGCCCGGGGCTGCGCTCCGAGGGGCCCGGCCGGGCTGCGGCCGCTCAGCCCCGGTACCGGTGCGGGGCGCGGGACCGTCTCGCCGGAGCGCGCGGTGCGCGGGACCGGCGGCAGCCGTCGAGCTCGGTGTTACCGACCGGCCGGGCTGGGCGGACCGCGCCGCCCGGGACGGGGACCGGGGAGCGGGGCCGGGTCGTGTCGGGGCCGGGAGCGGGGCCAGGCGGGGCCGGGGCCGGCGCCTGACGCCGCCGTCTGCCGTTGCAGGGTCGGAGTGCCAGCACCAGGCCGTCTGCGAGGGCTGCCAGCGGCCCATCTCGGACCGGTTCCTGATGCGGGTGAACGAGTCCTCCTGGCATGAGGAGTGCCTACAGTGCGCCGCGTGCCAGCAGGCGCTCACCACCAGCTGCTACTTCCGGGACCGCAAGCTCTACTGCAAGCAGGACTACCAACAGTAAGGGCGCGGGGGGCGGCGGGGGTCCCGCCGGGGCGGCCCGGCCCGGCCCGGGGCGTGCGGCGGACTCCGGGCGCGTTCCCGATCGGGCCGCGCCCCGTGCCCGCGGAGCGGGGCCGCCCGGCACCGGCCTCACGGCCACGGGGGGCGGCCGCGGCCAGCGGGGACCCCGGCGCCGGGAGCGCGGCGGGCACGAACGGGACCGAAGACACCGAGCGGCGGCGTCCGACCCGGGCAGGGCGCTGCCACCCGCCGCGGGCCCGCCGCGGTCCGGTACCGTGCGGCGCCGTCGGAGGGGCCGGCGATGGGGTTCGGGCTGCGCAGGCAGCGCCGCGCTCGGAGCCGTCCCCTGCCCGCCGCGAGCCCCGTCCCGCCGCCCCGGAGCCGCTCCGAGAGGCCCCGGGCCAGCCCAGCGCCGCCGGGCCCGCAGGACGGCCGGTGCCACTGCCCGGCGGCGGGCCCGGGGGCTCGGCGGGGCCGCGGCTGCGGTGGAGCGGCCGTCGGGGGCAGAGGGGGCGCGGCGGGGCCCGGCCGAGGGCCCGGCGCAGCGGCGGGAGAAGCCCGGGACTGAGGCTGGCCGCGGCCCCGGCGCTGCCCGCGCTCTCTCTTATTCCGGCTTTATCCCCAAATGTCAGGCGCTGTCGGGAGCGGCCCCCGCCGCGCCGCGGCCCCGCGCAGGGATGGAGCCCGGCCCCGCGCCGGGCCGCCCTCCCCTGCAGAAGCCCACTTCATGCTTGTCACCTAAATTGAGGATCCTTTTTGTGCCGGGAGGGGGGCGAACATGGGCATTTCAATCACTAGGACATAATATGGCTCTGCTAGAAGTCTGGCAACAAACAAAGAACAACAACTATTGGTTTGCATCAACTTTTGTCAGGCATTCAGCAGGCATCCAGAAAGGCCTGAAGTGGCTTAGTGGCAACAATGTGCATTTCATAGCTACAGCATGAAAATCCATCTCCATGGAGACGGGTAGTAAATGCTAACATGACATGCTGAGTATAAATATTGTGAGGGTTATAACTCTTGTATAAATGGCCCAGATAAATGTCCCCTTGTTTAGGAATTACAACAAAACATGTTATTTCATGCTGCAGCCCTCGCTGCTCCACAGCCCGGGCACCGTGCATGGGAATAACTCCGGGCTTGCCCGTGGGCTGCCGCCATCCCGCCCTTGTGGGGCTGCGGCATCTTTTGGGTTTTCTCGTGCCCGGTTTAGGGAAACCGTGCACGGGCTTTGCTTTTCATTTCTGCACAAAATAAATCACCCTGTGGTAGCTGCAGTTGTAGATCGGTGAAACTTCTTTTTCTGTAGATAGTAACACCTTACGTATTTTTGTTAATTAGTAAAGAATGTCGAATAGTCTTCAGGCTACCTAAAAACCCCCATGATTTGGCAATGCAAATATTTCCATTAATTTCAAATAAATGTACCCTCTAAGTTCCCAGCTTTAGTTTCCGTAAAATAAAGAATTGTACTTAGTGACCTAAAGAGCAAGATCAGACGCTTTTGTGAAACAAAAACGCTTTTCTGGCTGAAAACAGAACTGTTGCTGCTTCAGAACTTCCCATCTCGCCAAAAGCGTCCAATTGCAGAGGGGGAAAATGGGGTAACCAGGCTGCCGAGCAATAAAAAGATATCAACATGTTGGCCTTTGTTGAATCCCAGCACCTAGTGTGACATGACATGGTGCCCTGCTGTGCGTGCCCCCGAGGACTGACAGCGGCAGCGGCTCGCGGCAAGGGGAGGGGAGACACGGTAAATCAAAATTTGTTTTCTCGGAGATTTTATTAGCCCGAAAGAGCAAACACGTGAAACTGTGCTGACACGGACTGGGCGCCCTTTCGGAGCTGGAGGAATATTCCTTGGTGGCGGCTGGAGGATAAGAACAGCCGTGTGTCCGTGCGAGTGGCCCGGGGCTGAGCGGCACAGGGGCGGTTTTGCAGTTTTACCCGGCACGCCGGGGCAGTGGGGCCGGGAGCGAGCGGCCACAGCGAGGGGACAGAGCCGATGCTGCAGCACCGGGACGGGCAGCGCCCGTGTGCTCAGCGAGAACGCCCTGGGGGAGTGAGATGGAGCAGGACCGGGGCGGAGGAAGGCAGGGATCAGTCATATCAGAGGCTTTTTGTTATCCTCGGTCCTATTTACAGATAGCTGGGAAAAAAATTTTAAAAATAATAATAATAATTTTTTTAAAAGGAGAATAAAGTTTACTTAAATATCTCCGTTCCTGAAATTTGCCTTAAATAGATTTTTCTGTACGTACTAATGTAATTTAAAAGGTCAGATTTCTCCAGAACTCCCAGGACTATAATCAAGTGCTGTGTATATATCTTTGGGAAAATGGTGTCTCATCTTTCTAATGAAAGCAAGCTTCTGATGGGTCAGATATCAGACCTTACACCTTTCCCTGGGTCAGGAATGATTGCTGCCCATCCTTGGGTGAGGGCATTTCACATTAGGGGGAAGGGTGAAAACAGTTTTTCTTTTTTCTTTTTATTTTTTTTTTTTAGGAAAATGTTGGCAGTGTGAGGCTACCTTTGTGCTTGGAATGTAGCAGCAGGTCCTGGGGGAGGTGGATTAGTAGCCCGAGCCCAGTTTGAAGTAGTCAGGGGTGCCTGATAAACGTAATTTATCACAAAAATATCATCAGTGTGTCAGTGGGATAAGCTGGGCACGTATTTTGGTCTCTTTTTAAAGAAGGAATTCAACACATTCTTGCATGAGTACATACTGATGTTTTGAGTTAATGCAAAGTATTATTTTGGTAAAATTTAGGGGTTTGAGGGTCAGGTGCATTTGATGGCAAGGTTTTTAGGGAAAAAAAAAAACACCAAAAAAACCAAAACAAACCCTGAGCAGTGGCACCAGGGAAGACTGGCGTTCACAAGCCCCAGTCACGCAGAATCTCTTTGATTTTAATTAGAACTTTGCCAAATTGCTGCACTTTTGGAACCTTACACTTACACTGTGTTTTTTTTCTTTAAAAGAAGTTTTCTTTCTGACAAACTGAAACCCTCAGAATTATTTTTTTTCAAAAATAGGAGGCTTGTGGTAGTTGTGTTTTGGTTCTTTGCCTCAGTGCTTTTTACTACAAAACGTTAGTATTTATAAATGCTACATTTCTCTTTGAATTGTGTATTTCCTTTTTTTTTTTTTTTTTTTTTTTTTTTTTTTTTTGTGATTGTGCTTTTCTGGTTTGTTTTTCTCTCCCTACCCAGTGTTATATAACGATTTGCCCTAGTTCTTGCTGATAGTAAAAAAAGATAGGTTATGAAAAATAACTCTTCCAGGATTTGTATTTCGTATGTAAGCAATGCAAATAATTTAGAGAAAGATCTGTGTTCCTGTTTTGGTTTTGGAAATAAAGGCTCTAAAAGAGGTTTTTATTCAAGGGACCAGGTAGCAAACACCCACATTGCTATTTCATAATTTTTCATTAATCCATTCTAAGTTTTGCTTAGGGTGAGAAAGAGAAATATTCAGGCTTTTGTTCTTTTAGACGTGCCAGGTATTGTTTTAGCATCACTTTTGGATGCTATTTAAAGAGACCCACCATGTATTTCTGTTCTTCATCTCTGAGTCCTTCCTTGTCGCTGGCTCGGTTTGGCTGTGCAGTCAGCACGGAGCAACACGTCCCTCGCAGGAAGGGAAGGGAAGGGAAGGGAACCCCATGGAGCCTCGGTGCTGCGGGGAAGCCTTGCCCTCTCCAGATTTTGGGAATGCTTTCACGCCAGCGGAGCACTGCGCCTGATGTTTCTCGGTTCGGTTGCGTTTTAGATTCAAAGTACAAGCGAAGCTCCCCGTCCGTGGGTGTCTCTGGGTGCTGTGGCTGTTATTTCTGCAGAGCACGGGCTGTGGAATGCGCTGGGAGCCCGGCGCAGGAGGGACCAAAGCTCCCGGATTCTGCTGCACGCACAGCGGACAATAGCGATCTGCTAACGGCGGGCTCGGTGTGTTTCCATGTTGCTGTTTTATTTTTAACGGAGGAGCTGTTCGGCTCACGGGTGCAGCGCTGGGAGCTCAGCAGAACCGTGTGGGTCGGGGATCCCTCCGGCTGCCCTCGCCCCGCGCTGCTCGGGCGCTGCTCCTCGTGTGCCCTCGGGAACGGCCCAGGAACCAGGTGAAACTTAGAGACAGGAGCAGCCCCAGCACATGTCCAGGACATGGAGTAATGATTAAAGTTATGTCATCCGCTAAAAATGCTTTTCCAAGTCCCTGGAATACTCTGGCTTTTTTTTTTTTTTTTTCTGGAAATCCCACCAGCCCCGCACCATCGCTCTCATCAGCCCCATAAAAACTCCTCGGTTCCATCAGACTTTTGTGGCACCTCGGAGCGGTCCCGGGGCGGGAGCACGGAGGAAATGTGGCTGTAATTCCAGCCGTGACGTCAGCGCGGTGGCCGGGCCGGGCCGGGCCCCTGCGGTCCCCGCTGTCCCCGCGGGTGGCGGCGGCCCCGGGCCCCGCGGCACCTCGGCCGCGCTGGCCACGGGCCACCCGCCGGGCCGGGGCTGGGCTGCCTCGGTGCTGGAGGGGATCTGGCATGGAATGTGTTCGGAGGGGTTGGGGAGACATTTTGGTTCGCTGCTGCCATCGCTGTAGCGTTGGACAAAATAATCGCGATGGAAAGACGCGATTTGCACCGATCCGTGGCAGAGAACGATAGGGAAGATCTTTGTGCGGTACAGGCAATGTGCAATTAAATTAGCAGGAGTATAATTTATAATGCTTTACTTCTACCCTGAGAAAAACATAATCATAGATGTGAAATACATTGCAAAAATTTCCTCAGTTATTACAACAATCAGGAGTATTTTACATTCTCTTTAGAAACTGAGCCTGTTACTTTTTGGTCTAAATTTTTGCGGTAGCTCAAAGACATCCATCCCCTCTCCAGCTATCAATAATATATCACGATAAAACATCTGGATTATAATGTCTCTTTTTAAACTAATTATGTTATTAGTGTATTTCAATGGCAAACACACACCCCTGTCACTTCCCTCCGTTTGGAGCAGCCTGTGAAGCCTGGGATCTCCCGAAGTGCTCACTGCTCTGGTGAGCCTGGAAGTGGGGGGGCAAAATTAGCCAGCGGCTGCTTCATTTCGTCAGATATCTGGGCAAAAATATTCGGGAGGAAAAGGAGTGTGCTTTTCCTAAAGCTGCTGTGATTTTTTTTTTTTTTTCATTCCAGACAAAATTCGGATTTATACTAAATCTGCGATTTCTCGCAGTAACAGGAATTGATTCCATTGCATTTAATTCCTGTTTCTGCTGTAACGGCGAGTGCAGCAGATCAAGGGATTGCTCAGAGGAGACCCGAGCCCCCTGCGCGCTGGCTCTGGAGGCCGGCGGGAGGCTCGGGAGGTTTCGGCGCCCGAGGAACGCGTGGGGCCCTCCCGGCTGGAAGGGAGCGCGGGCCGGGGCCGGGCCGGGGCCGCGGGCACGGGGACCCCCCCGCAGCCGCACCCCGGCACCCACGGCCGGCCGCTGCCGTGGCTCCGAGGGGATTTCGGGGCGCCGAGGGGGCTCTGAGGCCGCCGGGTGTTTGTTGTCCCCGCCGGGTGTTTGTTGTCCCCGCCGGGCTGAGGCACAGCCCGCCCGCCCTGCGCCGAGCTCCGCGGGGCTCCCGGCAGCCCGGGGGGAATGTGCAGTGTAAATATAACTGCAGCGTTCCGGGGCAAAATTAGAAAAGGGTTTTAGGCTGCTTGGGCCGGCTTGGACCTCGCCACAAGTTGGGTGGAAGTGCAGAGTCAGAGAAATCTGTGGATTTCCAACCCCATGGAAAAAGGCCGGGGCTGTGTCCTCTGCAAAAGGGGTACAAGGGCAAATGACAGACTTGCAAAAACCAGAAAAATTCTTCTCTTTGTCTACAGTTGTTTTTCCTCACTTAATAAGTTGTGCTAATGCTCAAGTGAGGTAAGAAACAAGCAAATAAATAAATAAAATGGTGAAGTGACTTGATCAGCAGTCGCTGGTCAAGGTAAACAAACCAGGTATTGCTCTGCGATGGTTTGGTGTGCTAGGAAGGGGTTTTGGCATCATTTGGGACTATTACATTACTCACAAGGCAAAGATTGACTCATAATGAAA
>OU383790.1:0-347706 GCA_910950805.1 Acrocephalus scirpaceus scirpaceus | reverse complement strand
CAGCCATCGCTCTTTCCTCACCGCTGCTTCAGCACCTTTGAAATGCTCGTTTGTAGGAGTTTGATTATTCCATGGATCACCCTGCAGCCGTGAAATGGGGGTGACCAGGACAGGGGCTGAACTTGTTCTACATCTCCTGTCGATTTCAGAAAAAACATCAGAGGAATTTGGGTGCTGAGCAAACAACCTGCATGCAAATGTTATTGACAGGGTGTACTAATGGGAGTCTCTGGAGTCAAACACAGAACTGACAGATATGAAATGTAATTAAATATCCAAAAATGTAACGAAGGATTGTGTAAATAGCTGTGATACAGAAACTGTTGTTTTGGGAGAAAATAGCAAGTAAGATAATTAATTTATAATATGTTGCACTGTTTTGAAACTGCCCTGCCAAAAGCTGGGGTTGGATTTCCACTGGTAAAGTGTTTGTGGAATGCCAGTGACACGTGACCAGTACCACAGTAAGGCAACAATTGTCTCTTCACTAAATCACCAACTACCACTGATTTAACCAATGTTAAATCACATTTATCAGCTCTTTTTGTTCTGCCATCAGCCACTCTGATCCTTCTCTTACGATTTGTCATGTGAACTTTCACTAAACAAGCAAAGTATTAAGGCATTTGTCAGATATTTTTTTGTTAGTCCTTAAATGAAAATGTGGTTTTCTAGAACTCTGGAGGACTTATTTCCTTTAAGATCATCTGAGTTGTGGAGAGAGTTACACATTTAATTTCTCAAAGCAGTTCAGCTCCCTGTGCAAGTTTGTTTTCAGTTCGACAGGCACTTGGATAAAATAAAGAACAGTATGTATAAAATGAATGGAATTCATTTTTTCTTTGAACATTTCACATTTGTGGAGCTAAATCATTTGGATAACATGGACACTCAGGTGCTTTGTATAAAGCTTATTTTAGTGGGACTCCAGCAGTAAATGGCACTAGTTGTTTGCTGAAATATGTTTGTAGTTTATTAACTGTAACAATCATATGATGCTTTAAAAATCTTTGAGAATCAAAGCATCTGGCTTGGGCTGTGCTGCCACATTTAGAAGTTGGCTAATTTTTCTCAATCTCCTTGAGTGCAATCTACAGGGCAAAGTTACACTCAGAACTGGTTGAAGGACTGGGCTCCTTCAGAGCCCAGGCTGTGTGGTGAGTGATCACTTCCTTCCCAGGGGCATTTTCTGGGGCAGCCTAGGGCTCAGTCACCTGCACCAGCGAGGGTTTGGCTGCTCACAGGGTCCCAGGGTGGGTGAGGCAGGAAGGGACCATGGTTGGGTCACCAGGTCCAACCTCCCCACTCAGGCAGGGTCACCCCAGAGCACGTGGTGCAGGATTGCATCCAGGTGGTTCTGGAATATCTCCAGTGAGGGAGACCCTAAGCTCTGGGCAATCTGTCCCAGTGCGTGGTCACCCGTGCAGGAAGGGAGTTCTTGTCACCCTCAGGTAGAACTTCACACCCGCAGGTTCCTGCCTGCTGTGAGGGCAGACACACGTGTGGGTCATGCAATGGCTGCACAGCCACGCAAGGGACCATGGCTGTGTCCAGGGACAGTGGCAGGGCAGCCTCCTCCTCTGCACCAGGTTCCCAGGTCTGTCCTGTCCTGTCCTGTCCTGTCCTGTCCTGTCCTGTCCCATCCCGTCCTGCTCCTCTGTCCGAGGAGTGAGTGCTGTGCCGACCTTGCGGGTCTCCTCTTCCTCCTTCCCGTGCTGCCAGGCCTGCCCTGGTGCCCCCGGCCCTGCCCTGCTCCTGGCTCTGCCCCGGTGCCCGTGGCCCTGTGCTGCTCCTGGCCCTGCCCCGGTGCCCCCGGCCCTGTACTGCCCCCGGCCCTGCCCTGGTGCCCCTGTCCCTGTGCTGCTCCTGGCCCTGCCCTGGTGCCCCCGGCTCTGTGCTGCTCCTGGCCCGGCCCCGGTGTCCCCGGCCCTGTGCTGCCCCTGGCCCTGCCCTGGTGCCCCTGGCCCTGCTCCTGGCCCTGCCCCGGTGTCCCCGGCCCTGTGCTGCTCCTGGCCCTGCCCTGGTGCCCCCGGCCCTGTGCTGCTCCTGGCTCTGCCCTGGTGCCCCCGGCCCTGTGCTGCCCCTGGCCCTGCCCTGGTGCCCCTGTCCCTGCCCTGCTCCTGGCCCTGCCCCGGTGCCCCTGGCCCTGTGCTGCCCCTGGCCCTGCCCCGCTCCCGGCCGAGCCCGGGGGCAGCACGGGGGGCCCGGGGGCTGCGGAGGGCACACGGGGGGTGCAGACACCAACGCTCCCCAAGCTGCCCCTCCCGGCTCCCTGAAGTTTCTCCTGATTCATTCTCAGGTGATTCACGCTCTCAGCCTGTTTGTGAAACCGAAAAGAAGCAATCTGAAAGTGAAACAGTCACGTTACTGAGGCTAATATGGATTTGCTCGTGTAAGAGGATGTTAAAAGTCCCTTTGTTGCACAGACACTGAGCTTTACCGTGTTTTAGTCTTTTTGTCAGCTTTCTTTGGTATTAAACCAAGTGACAAAACATTTAACTTTATCCCTGTGCATGAGCACTTGTGCTAATTAATTCAGTAACTCTTTTGACCTTCTGTTTAGATCACAACCGGTGCTGTTCCTGCCCGGACAGCCCCGTCCCTCAGCACCCTCGGCTGTTGGTGTATTTGAAGCGTGGCTGTGGTGGGGATGGCTGGCATCCGTGTGCTCTTATATTCTTGAAATAGCAAACATTAAGAAAGTTAAATGGACAAATGAATAAGAGAAAAAGTACAAAAGCCAAGGAGCAATTAAACGTAACTTTTCATCATGAAAAGGATTTCACTGGTTTATCTTCTAATAAGATTATGTCACCGACACAAGTACCTAGGAGCCTGTGATTGACAGCCTCCTGTACTTTTATCAGGCAGTGTGACACTAAACCTCGGGGCCTTTTGTCCGATAGAGTGAGCTCACGGAAACTCTCCGTCCTAATCCCCTTATTCATGTCAGGCACAGAAAAGAAGTTCTGATCAGATGGCATCTTACAAGAGTGTCACCTCCACCCCCTCGGTGCTGGATGGACATGGGACATGGGACGCTTTGTTCGCGGGCTGTGCCGCGCTCCTGCCCGCGGCCCCGCGGCCCCGCAGCCCCTCAGCCCCGCGGTCCCGCAGCCCCGCGGCCCCGCAGCCCCGCAGCCCCGCGGTCCCGCAGCCCCTCAGCCCCGCAGCCCCGCAGCCCCGCGGTCCCGCAGCCCCGCAGCCCCGCAGCCCCGGGGTCCCGCAGCCCCGGGGTCCCGCAGCCCCGCAGCCCCGCAGTCCCTCAGCCCCGCAGCCCCGCAGCCCCGCGGCCCCGCAGCCCCGCGGCCTCGCGGCCCGGCAGCCCCGCAGCCCCGCAGCCCCACAGCCCCGCGGCCCCGCAGCCCCTCAGCCCCGCAGCCCCGCGGCCCCGCAGCCCCGCAGCCCCGCAGCCCCGCAGCCCCGCGGCCCCCGCAGCCCCGCAGCCCTGCAGCCCTGCAGCCCCTCAGCCCCTCAGCCCCGCAGCCCCACAGCCCCGCAGCCCCGCAGCCCCGCAGCTCCGCGGTCCCGCAGCCCCGCAGCCCCGCAGCCACGCAGCCCCGCAGCCCCGCGGCCCCGCTCCTGCCCGGCGCTGCCCTGCCCCACGCCCTGCCCGGGTAAACTGCGTCTGCAGGGCAGGAGAACCCCAGAGGGATGGTAGGATGATTTACAGGCTATCTGACTTCGCTTCTATTCTGCTTTTATTTCTCTGAAGAGTGTAAAACCCTTAAAGGAAATACTTCCTTTTGTGCTGTGTCTGTAAGATCGTGCAGTGAAATGTCTCGCTGAGCCTCTTCAAACTTTGCACCCAGGCAAAAGAGTAAGTGGAACTAAACCCCCCATCTTTTCAGAGGCGTAGGATCAATGTTGTAGAAGTCAGCAATCGATCCCAGCGCTGGTATTATAAGTTTCATAGCTCCAGCCCTTTCTTAGTTGTAGGAATTCCTTTGTGCATATCCCTGCGGTAACCTATTGCAAATAGCGGTTCCCTGTGGTGCTTTATTTACTTGTCCAACTGTTTGGAAGTCTGTTAGTCTAAAGATCAGATGCTCTGAAACAAATCTTATTACCTTAACCAGCTCTGCAAATTCTTCTTTCTCCATTTTTATTGACTTCTTTTCAGCTAGAACTAATACATGTGCAGCAGGTGGGCAAGTACATCTTTCAAAGTTTAGCCCCTCAGATTTAACATGAGAAACTATAAATCTTTTTGTTTTCCTTGGAAAATGTGGGAAACCACAGGTATTTGAAGAGTTGCCTCCTCAGTGGATTTGTGAAGTTTATACCGGTTGCTGTAATTTTTGAAGCACAAGTCTGGGAAATTTTGAAAGAATGCTGCATTCTGGGGCATCGTCCAATTAATTACTTTTTTCCTTGCATGAAGTGTTTTTTCAAGCTGTAATCAAAAGCAATGTAATAGGAGAGTTTAAAGATTTTTTTCTTTTCATCCAGCCTGGCACCACTGGCAGAGAAATTGTATCAAACTTCCTCCAACTCCTCTGCTCCAAGCCGGTTCTGTTGGTGCTGCTCACCAGTCCTCATTTGAGAAGGCGTGTGCAGCTCCTCCGTATTTTTCATCTCTATGCACATTTTAAAGTAATTTTAGATGTAAAAAGTCAGTGCTAATTAAATGCTTTAAGAAATCCTCCTGCAGGAATTCCCCTTTCCCCTCCCTGTCCCCCGCCCCGGCTCCTGGCGACCTCGTGCTCCCCGGTGGGCGCTCACATCCCTTCCTGGGCAGATGCTTCATCTCTCGTGGCACTTTGCTCCAGCAGACGTCAAAGTCCTTTGCAGAGGGACCTGCCTGGGGTTCCTGCAGGCTGGGGCCTGTCCCAGGCTCGCTTATCCAGGGACACACCATTTCTTCCCATGTCTTCTTAGGGCCAGGCTGCCCCAGGAGCCGGGACGGGAACGTTCCCATGTCTGGGGTGTGTGGAGCCACTCGCTGCTGCTTTGCCTGTGTTTGTTTTTCCACTGCAAGCACCGCTGGCTGCCAGCATGGAGTGCAAAAGGGAGCATACACAGGATCTTATTTTTAAAAAGCAGCACGCAAAGGAACCTGCAAGGCTGCGGCTTTCCTGCAGCAGAGCTGTTTGCTTTGAACAGCCAGCGCTGCCGGGATCCTGGCAGTGCAATCTGGTGTCAGTTTGCTGTGGCAAGGCTGGAGGTGCTGTGCTGAGCAGAGCATTATGTGCCCTGGAAATCTGTGAGGCTGGTACAGTCCATAAATATCTGTAAACTTCTCAGGTCAATTAACTGACGGGTGAATGGAGCAGACACTGTGATGTCAGGGTGAGCCTGGGGAGAAGGTTCAGTAAAACTGCAAAGGGAATCAGAACATTGCCAAAAGCCTTCCTGCAGTACCGGAGTGTTTCACAGGTATGAAATGTTCAGTGCACGCAGAAATGATGTGGTGTGAAGCTGTGTGTACATCAGAGAAGGGACTGCAGAAAGCACCTGAGAGCCTGTCGGTATCCCAGGATAGTATCCTGTTAGTATCCCTGTTTACCACTGCCCTCACAGCTCTGCCAGCTGTGCTGCCTCTTTGGGGTGTCCTGCCCTAACACTGAACACGTCTGCTGCAGAAAGGTGTAGGAAATAAAGGGAGGGAACCCAGCCCCTCTGTGTGCCCTGACGCTGCACAGAACAGCTCCTCTGGCTTTCCTTGACGTGTCCTGCCCTTCTCTGAGCAAGAGGATCAGTAAACTGGGAAAAAACATCCACCCACAGTGAGTTTGGGCTGGTGTTTCTGCATTAGCAGCACTTGATGCTGCAGCATTCTCATTGAAAGAAAAATAACGTTTGTTTGGACCAAAAAAAAAAACCAACAAAAAAACCCCTTTGGGGATTGAATTTCAGAGCCTCCCTGCCTTACTCTCAGCCCCCTCTGAAGGCTGAAATGATTTGTGAGCCAGGTCCTGTGACCCAGGGAGTCATCAGGCAGCAGAGAAGGGAAACATTTGGAGTTCAGAGGGACAGTGGGTTTGATGACCAGTGTAAGACAATGCAGATGTTTCAGATCATGAGGTCCCTGAGGATGATAAGAAAATGCCCCTAAAAGCCTCTGGGCTGGGGTCTTCCCTGCAGCCCTTTTTCCTTGGTATAATATTCTCACATCTCACAGGATTGCATTTTTAGGGTTTATCTTGGAAGAATTTTGGTGCTTATTGCATTGGGTAATTCTGATGAGCAGGGTGGGATTTTAATTCCCCACTGGGAAGTGAGTTACTCTCTGCCCCATGGGTGGTGGCAGGGACACCCAGGGCAGTGGTGGCACTCAGGGCTGGGCTGTGTGTGCTGCCAGCCCTGACAGTGGCCTGTGGAGGGTTCTCTGAGAGGACGTGAGCCAGAAGAGCCAGAGGTTTTGGACAAGAGTCCAACAATAACGGCATGTCCCATCGTCTTTCCTGATATAGACAGAGATTTCCTGGAAGGAGAACAGGTTCTGGAACAAGGAAAGAAAAATACTGGTGGAGGAGGAGAAGGAGGAGGATAAATCATTCAGGATCCTGACTCAGCAGTAGGTCTGCTAAACATCTAGGCCCTGACCACTGGCCATGTTGGCGCTGTGCAGTCCCAGCCTGTCATCTTGGTGCTCCTGCCCTTGGGAGGAGTAGAGAAGAACCCATGGGGCCGTGCCCACCCTGTGGACAGGAGCTCTGGGACCCAGCCCCAGCACAGGGGTTTGAAGCTGCCCTGCATCCAGGGCACAGCATCCCTCAGCATCACTGCTGGGCCAAGGAGGAGCGTGAGTCTGGCACCCAGGTTTGTGAAAAGTAGGCCAGAATTGTGCACTGAGCACGTGTTCAAGCACCAGGAGAACAGCACAGAACAGCTGTGGAGCCCGAGCTGGAGAAACAAACCCTGATTCTCTCTGGTCCAATGCTTGTGAGGTGAGACCCAGCAGACAGCAGTCGTGTTGTGCTTGGGTGCTGCTGGCTCTGCTGGGCAGAGACCACGTCCATACCCAGCTCAGGGCTTAGGGCCCCGTGGGGCCTGAGGGTGGCTCTATTCCCAGCAGGAATCACAGTGAGCACCCTGAGCACCAAGGCAGGCAGGGGTGCAGGCCCCTCACGCCCTCCCTGGTCAGTCCCAGCACAGCTGCAGTGACAGTGGCACTTTTCCCATCCCATGGAGGAAAGCCCCATCCCGTGCTGTGCCAGGGCATGTGAGCAGTGGGGCTGGGCCGGGGCTCACCTCACTGCGTGTGCTGCAGCCACTGCAGCAGCAGCAAATCTCGAGTTACATCTGCAGTGAGAAAATGGGATACAGAACTTCACATACTCAGTGTTTGTTTGTTTGTTTAAAATAAAGCCAACTGCCTGTTGGCTTGGGGGAGTGCAGAGACCATTGAAGGTTTTCCTGCCATGTGCCCTGCTGGGAGAAGGGAGTGCCCTGCACCCGCAGCAGCCGGGGATGGGCAAGGGGCTGAGGCAGAGCCAGCTGGGGATGGGGATGGGGAAGGGGCTGAGGCAGAGCCAGCCGGGGATGGGGATGGGGAAGGGGCTGAGGCAGAGCCAGCCGGGGATGGGGAAGGGGCTGAGGCAGAACCAGCCGGGGATGGGGAAGGGGCTGAGGCAGAGCCAGCCGGGGATGGGGAAGGGGCTGCAGGAGAACCAGCCGGGGATGGGGAGGGGGCTGCAGTGGAGCCAGCCGGGGATCGGGAAGGGGCTGAGGCAGAGCCAGCCGGAGCCGCCGTGCCCGGCCGTGCCCAGCCCTCGGCGGGCAGGGCGGGGAGCTCCGCGCTGCCAGACCAGGCAGAGGCAGCAGGTTTGCATCCTGGCACTGCTGCCAGGGGGACTCTGCCTGGAACAATTCCCGTGGACGCTGCCAAGCTGGAGCCTGGCAGAAGAGTGAGAATTTCCTAACTGTGACAAATGCCTGTCTGAAAAAATGTTGTGTTTATTTATCAGTGGTGCGTTCAATTAGCTGAGCTTTGGAAAAGCTGCCTCACTGCTCCGGCAGCCTCCCCTGCCGTCTGAACCACCTCTGCTGAGGAAAAGACCAGATAATGTTTTGCTTTAAAAAAAATTAGGAACTGCTTATTTCTGGTGCTCCCCTTTGCAGCCCAGCTTTGACTTCTGATGCTGACTGGAAGGGAAAAGAGTTCTTGGTTGTGTTTGCTATCGAGAGCCAGGGGTTTGGGCCTTTTGTATCTGATGGTAAGTTATTGTTTTCCTATTGGCTATAGCTAAAAAATGAAACCAGAGCTTCGCCCCCAGAGAACTTCTGTCACAGGGGGTTTAATTAAAAAGCCACATGCACGATCTGTGATGGTGATAGAATTTACTTTGTCATTTTGAAGAGGTGGCTACAAGCTCAGCGTGGTTCCCCACCAGTGGGACAGGCACAGTTTTGCCTTTTGCCTTTGGCATCCAACACTGGGCTTGGGATGGAATCTGAGCATGGCCTTTATTGTCATTATGGTTGAAGGAGCGTTGTACAGGCATAACTGGAGTTCTGTAAGCACATGCTGGAACATATACTTAAGATATTAAAAAGAGGTTTTCAATAACAATCGTGTTTAGAAACAAATGACCTTGGTTTTCCATTTCTGGGCTGTTCTGTGTGAAGCCAATGATCGCTGTTCCAGGGATGCAATCTGCTGCATTGACTTTGGGGTTTCAGGCACAAGAGAAGCAAGCTGCCTACTTTAAAATGGTGCTGAGCTAGCAACAATGCTTCTGCCTCCAAAACAGCTCCACAAAGTACCATCTCTGGTAATCAGCTGATTTTTTTAGGTCATATGTAAATTAAGAACACATCTGCTTTCCATATGTCTCACATACACAGCTTACATATGTTTTTGGATGTATTATCTTAATCATTTTTATTGGCCAAAGCAAAAAAAATTGAATTTTAAAGTATTTTTGGATTCATAATATTATAAAATCAACAACTATAAAGCAAATGAGTCATGTACTGCACTGCAGTTACAGTGTACAATTGCAAGTATTTAAGGGCTGTGTTTCTTTGCTGGATCAAAATCTATAGGCAACTTTACCATCTCCTGTATTTTTGTCTAACAGAGATCTAAAGAAGAATTAATTACACTTCTCTGACTGATTGTTATTCTGCTGAAGTATGGTTCTAATCCTTATTAACATTCTCTAAAGTCATGCATGAAATATGACTTTTGCACCACACTCTGTGGCATATGTTTTCTCTTTCCAGTGTATTTTTCAAACTATCTTCAACCCTCACTGCTGTTCATTATTTTAAGATAGGTTTAAAGTTTGCCACAGTCTCAAAACTGATCCAGTACAGAGCATTGCAAGGAAAAAAAATGACACATCATTCTGCTCATGAACACAAATTGCTTCTGATTATTTAGCTTTGAATGTTTTTCTCATACTGTTTTTATTAAAAGCCCCAATATATTTATTCTTGATAGTGTCTTCAATTAAATTAAAAAGAGTCCCTTTTCTATAGCAGTATGTAAAGAAAATAGTTGTTACAACCGCAAAATTACCGAAAAAACCTGGTTCTAGTAAAGGACTACTTCAGTTCAACAACCACAGCACGAAGTTTGCTGTTTCCTTGTAAACTTTCCAGCCATTAGATAAACAGTGTCTGTGTCTTCACACAGAGCTGCACCCTCACATTGTTTGAGGACAGTTGTTTTCCTGCAGGTCTCTGCAAAATGTACAATGCATTAATCCATTTATCAGCATTGGAAAATTTGGATATTTGGATACAGAGTGACTCTGGCCAGTGGTGAGGAGGTCTCTGCCCTAGGAACAGTTCGTGTGAGGAATTGCTGGAGGAGCTGGGCAGGGCACTCCGGCTCTGCTCATTGCCTCCCCAGTGCCATTAATTTGAGCTGTGACAAGGGGAAGGAAAGTTGTTACAAGTGGGATCCTGTGACTCCTGCACACATTGCACACAGCTAGGAATGTTTTCCTTTTCCTCTTATAAAATAGTGATTTAGGAAAACGGTCTAAGTTTAGCAGTTTCTCCAGCTTCTGCTCTGTTTGCTTGACAATACCTGATTTTTTTTTTTTGAAAACACTGACTTTTGGTGCTGTGATGTCACAGCCTCATGTTGTGCAAAGGTGTAACTGGACCAAACATGTCAGGAACATGTCAGTAACTTTCCATAAATTATTCAGTCTCTTTGGGAAAACCCCTAATTATGTGTTAACTCATTTTCTACTTCAGAGAAGTTTTGTCTTGAACTTCAGAGTCCAATTGCTGGGTAGCTTTTATTTATTTATCTATTTATTCAATTTTTTAAAAAATTGGGGGGGGGTTACTGCGTTTGTGCTTAAATTTCTTTGTCTGTGAGCTCTGACAGAGAACTGCAGAGATCTGGCAGAAATAGGATGTCAGAAATCAAAGAGTGGCGTCGCTTTAAACTCGTTTGCGAGCAGCCCTGGGAGCACAGGATGCAAAGGTCCCCGCCGAGCTCTCCTCTCCGTCCTCGCCCGGCACTGCCGCACATCCCCGAGCGGATCCCCGAAGTGCTGCAGGCAATAAAGCTGTTTGTGCTTTGAAGGCCATGGGGTACGGAGGAGAGGGCTGTTTGAAACGTGTCACTTTGAACTGCGCTGGAGGGTCCCAGGGAGCTTGGCCACCTCCATCCCTCGGAGGTCTGCTTCCAGTCTGCGAGCCCTGGAGCCAGCCCCAGCGTCTGCTCAGGTGGCCCCACTGTGAGATGTCAGGCTGATAAGTGAAAGTAGAGACTTTCGAGAGAAGATCAAGAGTTTACTGCTCGCACTGCATCCCTCTCTACGTGTAAGAGTTCAATATGGCAACAAAAGGGGTTTCCTGCCTGCAGACAGATGCTGCCTTTTCAGAATGTTGCTTCACATTTGAAGGCTCAGCATATGCTGTAATAAAGGCCATCCTGAGACTTCAATGGATTGCATCATGAGGAAATTCAGAGAGGAAGGAGCTTTAGGTGGAGCTGTGGAATCTTTTATGAATTAATCCTCTGTGAAAAAAAATGGGACTACCAAGTTGGGGTCAGCCACGGCTCAGGATCACTGCTGTCTTGTGTTTTAGCTCTGCTAGCATTCCTGCCAGGATGACTGGGAACAGGGGCTGGAATGCTGCTGAAACACCCAAATTGTGGTGGAAAATAAAAAAGAAAATGTTGATGCTGTTTTTCCTACCCAAAGCGTTCCCTGTCCTGTTAGCTGATCCGCAGACCTTGGGTAGGTGCAGGATGATGTTGCATTTAGCCAGTTGCTGTACCAAGAGGTGGGAACTGATTGAATCTCCCCTTGGAGTGAATCCGTGTGCATTTCCTGTGTCAGTGAGGCTCGGCAGGCAGACAGGAGCATTTGGATGCTCTGTGTCACCTTGGCTGCAGTTTTCTCTCTTTGTTACCATCTCTGTTCCTCCAGGCAAGTCACAGCCTTGCAGTGTAAGGAAGCAAGTGCCCAGAGGCAGGGACACGATGCTGAGTCCCTTGCTGAGGGATGCTAGGGCAGCACTCCCCGTCTCCTGTGAGTGGGGAACAGGGAAAACATTTCCTTTGGCTTTTTATTTTTAAAGCAGTTGTTTTCAATATGCCTTTGCATCCTGTTTCTGAAGTGGGCTGGCCATTAGGCTTTACTTGTACAAGTGTTTGTGACAAGCAAAACAAATAAACTATTGTTTACTCTTCAAAATTAACCTCACAATGTGCATTCAGCAATGCTGGAACGGTTGGGAGCAGAGGTTGTCTAAAGCAACACATGGGTGCAGGGTGCGGTGGCTTATGGTGGATAATGACCAGAGTACAAATACGAGGGTTAGAACATGGAAAATGTGCAAAAGAGAGACAGAGTAATTGTGGTGAGGAGCGCTGTTCATTTTCGGCAATTTGCTTGGTGACAATGTTGAGTGGAAGAAAGGCTGTAAATTCCTGTTGGGTTTGGGACTGACAGTAGGGAGCAGTGCTAAGCTGGCTGCCAGCGAGAGTCACATGGGCTGGAGTGGATTCTCGCTTAAAAATGTAAGGATTTTTAAAAGAAAATATTTTGTGCCAGGAGCTTGAATTCAGGTTGTGTTATGGTGGGATTTTTAGAAGTTGGATTTGTAATTTCCCATTTTTATATCTAAGTTTTTGTCTGGCAGTAGTGTAAGTCTACAATACTTTGAGGCAGAGCCAAACTAGTGCAAAGTTTATGCAACTTCATCTCGCTCAGACCTTCCAGAGCAGGACTGGCAGATGAACGTGAACTCTCAAGCCCCCAGTAAAGGTGCTGCTATTAAGTATAAATATAGACTAGCTTTTAATAGCTATAATTAAGATGTGTTCTAGTTTTCAATTAAGAGAAGCAGGTTTTGATGGCAGTGAGCAGTTTGGCCCCAATCAGCGCCGACCCAAAGGTGTCAGGTTGGCTCCAGAGGCAGCGAGTTCTGGGCACAGGCCCTGGGCGGCAGGCCTGCAGTGCTCTGGGGCAGCACTGCACGGGTGCTGGGGCAGTGCTGCATGTGTGCCAGGGCAGCACTGCATGTGTGCCAGGGCAGCACTGCATGAATGCCAGGCCTGCAGTGCTCTGGGGCAGCGCTGCACGGGTGCTGGGGCAGCACTGCATGTGTGCCAGGGCAGCGCTGCATGAATGCCAGGCCTGCAGTGCTCTGGGGCAGCGCTGCATGGGTGCTGCGGCAGCACTGCATGTGTGCTAGGGCAGCACTGCATGGGTGCCAGGGCAGCACTGCACGGGTGCCAGGGCAGCACTGCACGGGTGCCAGGGCATCACTGCACGGGTGCCAGGACAGCACTCCATGGGTGCCAGGGCAGCAGTGCGGGGTGCCAGGGCAGCACTGCGTGGGTGTCAGGGCAGCACTGCATGGGTGCCAGGACTGCACTCCGTGGGTGCCGGGGCAGCGCTGCACGGGTGCTGGGGCAGCACTGCGTGGGTGTCAGGGCAGCACTGCATGGGTGCCAGGGCAGCACTGCACGGGTGCCAGGGCAGCACTCCGCGGGTGCCGGGGCTATGGGCCGCTCCAGAGGAGCTGGCCCGCTCCCAGCTGACTGCACGCCAAGGGGAGCCGCTGCTGCGCCCGGGCCCGCGGGGCTCGACGCCGCGGTAGGCATGCAGGAGCTCACCGCGCACGCTGACAAGATCAGGTTTCGCACAAAATGCAGCGGCAGCCAAAATCTTCTCTTCAAGCACTGCCGGAGGAGGAGCCGGTGGTGCCCCCCCCGCTCCCCGCTCCTGCAGCCCCCGGAGCGCTCGCTGCTCCCGCGGCAGCAGCCTGGGCACGGCGGTGGCAGCCGGGCGTACCTGCAGCCCTGGGCAGAGCAGCGTCCTCGCTGCTGCCCACCCCGGGCACTGCAGCCCCCGGTGACTCAGCTGTGCGGGGGAGGGTGAGGGTGGGACCTGCCCCTGTCACCCCTGGATCACAGCTGAGCGCGTTCTCCAGGCTGCTGAGAGGTGTGAACCTCTCAAGGGGAGAGGAAACTTAATGTCTCCCACATCCTTAACCCACAAACTTGCAGTCCACAAATGTCATTTTTGCAGGCTGCAGGCCTCTCCATTGGACCACGCAGCTGAGCCCAAATTCCTCTTTGCAGGGCTGTAAGATGATAATATTAACGTGTGTCCCACGGAGGAGGGATGAGCAGCCCCTCTGTCCTCAGGTCTGTGGGGAGCTGAGCAGTGTATGAGGGTGGATCCCCTTGGCAGGGAAGGGCTGTGAGATGTGGCACACAAGCCCTGCAGTGAACAGGAGTGCTCGGTAAAGCTCTTCCCTCCCTAAGGGCTGAGGATGCGTGGGGTGAGCAGACGATTCAGCAGGCTGGCCTGGCGCCAGCTGGGGGTGACTCTCCACTTGGATCAACACTGGCACCGGCACTGCTCCCACACACAAGCTGATGGGATGTTGTTGCTGCTGCTGCTCCAGTCCTGGGGGAAATAACTGGTGTGCACGTGTGAGCCTGCCAGGCTGATCCCTGCATGATACTGAGCAGGATTCCTGAAGCTTCCTCAGGACAGGTTGAGTGTCAAACAGCCTCTGTCAGCATTTCCCAAGCTGTTGTACCCCCTGTCCCACTTCCAGATAAACTTGACTCTTACACCCCCACATTTCTCAGCCTGGGCACAGTGCCGTGCTGACACCACTGTTCCAGCTCCAGGAGTGAATCCAAAGCCCCCAAGCATTCCCAAATCCTGTCAAGAAGGAGTACCCACAGTTGGAAAGTATTGGCATGTGTGGAAAATACTGGTTCTGTGGTCTGGAGAGCTCCTGGAAGTTGTAATTCCTGCTGATGTGCACCAGCACTGCTGGCAGCCTGTGGGAGAGGTGCTCATGAGGTGAGCAGGGGATGGCCAAGAGCCTCCCTGTCTGAACCTGTGCTGGTGCCCACGAGCAGCAGGCAGGGCCCTGACTGTGAGCACGGGGCTTACCCTGCCTCAGCCACATCCATGCATCCATGCATGCATCCGTGCATCCACACATGCATCCGTGCATCCACACATGCATCCATGCATCCACACATGCATCCAGCCCAGGCACCCCTTCCCACCACAGCCCCGTGACACCTGTGGGCAGTTTTGTGTCCCCAGCCCTGGCTCCAGCAGTCCCTGCTGCAGTGGCTGAGTCACAGGAGCTCAAAGGCACGTGGTCCTCTTGTCCTTGCTGATGTTGGCAGGTCAGTGTCTCAGGGTTTGGAGTCTCCAGACCCACACACCACCTCACTGTGTGCCAGCACCGTGACTGCCATCTGTCAGATGCTGTTTGCTCTGTCCCTCCCACGAGGACAGGTATGGCTGCTCTGTGTCCTCCTTTGATGAGGCCCTCGGACTGACAGCTGCACATTCAAGAGGCGAGGTTGGAAAAGGAACATAACAAGAAAAAGTGTTTGCCCTTTTCTCTACAGAAGATCATGACGTGTTCACTGAGGAAATGCTCTCTTCTCCCTTGTCCATTGACATCATCACTGCCTTTCTCACTTGTGACATGACCTGGCTGCTGACTGGTTATAAATTGTGAACATGTGGGCACAGACTTCCTCTGGACACAACCTGCACAAAAGTTTAAACTTTATTTGCCTCTTTTTCCCAAGCCATCAATTGTATTCCATACCCCAAGGCAATGAATGTACCACATACAGAAAGTGTCAGGGATGGAGCTGATCTTTGCAGGGACTTTAAACAAGGGGTCCAGCAGAGTGTCATGAGTGCATCTTGGAACTGTGCTGGGGACAAACAAACACCTAATCATTTTATTACTTTTCCCTGAGCCTCTGTGCCTCTCCTCCCAAGAGCACAGGTGAGGGCAGTAGCTCCTTGTTGCTGGCTTCACCTGCAGCCAATTCCCTGGAAGTTTTAGAAGTTTCCCTGGGGGCTGGGCTGGGCTGCAGGGCCGGACTGGCTGCGGGCACAAGGGTGGGGCTGCTCTTCAGGGCACCCCGAGTTTCTGGGCAGATAAATGTGCTCAAGAGTGCAGAGAAGTTGTTTTTGTGATCCTGCTGCCAGTGTTTCTCAGGGCCTGTGGGCTTGCAGCTGTTTTCCTGCTGTGGCACCAGGGTGGATGGTCTGTCAGGCACAGAGTGCCCTCGTGCTGCTGCATGGACCAAGGTCAGCTCGGCACCAGCAGCAGGACCACAGGAGGAGAAGAGCCCTGGGGAAAGGCTGAACTTCAGGCTGGTGTGTGGTGAAACCTCCCAGGAGAATGAGTTGTGGCATTTTGCTGCTGCAGACAAGGTACCTGTGAATTTCTTGGTGAATCCTTTAGTCTCTGGTGGTCTGTAAATAAGCATAAAATGCGTGTTAGTTTTGGCTTAGGTTTCTATTCTCAGATGAATGAATTTGAATGAACTTGTCTTATCTGTGGAATCTCTCTTGGAACTGATGTTTGCAGAGAAGATAAATGTGCTGCTGCCTGCCTGCTTGTCCTGACTTAATCTGAGATGCACCAAACAGTGTCCTGGGGGAATTAGGAAGGCTGGAAGCAAGCTTGGGATGTCAGGCTGCCAGAATGTGGTGCTATGACCTGTATCTGTTTCTCTGTTGATGATAAGGCTGTGGATTGCATGTTTGCTGTAGAGCATCATGGTTGCAATGTTTTCCAAAATGGTTTTTTGGAGGGCAGCCTTAGACACTGGTGTTCCTGTTATGACTGCATCCCAGTGAAGACACAAACTGGATAAAATTCACTTCTCATTTGTGTAGGGCAGGCCAGCAGACCTGTCCAGCACAGCACACACCAGGCTGGTCTGCCCTTGGATGGAAATGTTTTTCAGCTTGTTTTTATAAAATGTTAAACCAGCTTCAGGTGAACTGGACTGTTTTTCCAACTCCTTAGTTAAATTTTTGCTACCAAGAGCTTGTGAAAATCCTAAGTGAGGGCATGCTGTATGCTGCAAATGTCATTCACATAAGTTACGTTTGTAAGTTGCAAACCGAAAAAACACTCCAAACTATTGAAACTGTTTTATAATAGGAATCCTTAATGATGAATCCAAACTTGGATTCAATGTCCTTAAAGATACAAAATGAGCAACATTGTCTCAAAATTTCATTGTCTTATAAATGAAGTGTTTTACCAAAGAGTTGCTTAAGCATCTTTTAGTCCAAGGATTCATTCAAGGTGAAAATAAAAAGAACTGAAAATGACTAAGGGGTGAGCAATGAGCAGTCCCCATAGGCCAAATCTCAGTAGGAGAAAACACTTAAAGTTTCTTTAGTGCTGGCAGGTTCAAAAGTCAGGGCTGGTTTCAATTAGCTTGGGAGAGTCTCAGTGATAAACAATTCCTGTGGTCTTGAAGCAAAGGGCCTAGCTGCATGCAGCCATCCGAACTACTTGAGCTGGCCCTATTCCCTCTGCTCTGGGAGTAACTGTCTGTTTGAATGAAGCATTTGTCATCGTTTGTATATGAATTCTTCTGAGTTTTTGAGAGCAAGGAAAACATGAAGTTTTCTGGTTAAGGCATTTTTGGTCTGAAAATCCCCCAGGGTATCAGTTTAAAATATGCACGACGCTCATGCGATTTATTTTCTTTAAGGGGCTGGAAAATGTGAGTGTGTGCAGATGTGTTTGTGTGCACATGTGCTCAGGGCTGTGGGATCCTCGAGCTCTGCCTGCAGGGGAAGCCTGTGGGGCTGCCCCCTGTGCCCCTGGGCAGTGCAGCCCCACAGGTGAGGGGGTGGCAGTGCCTGTGGCCCTGCAGGCAGACTGGCCTCTCCTGCACACCCCACTCTGGGGATCCTGTTCACGTCTGCCTGTGTGATTTCAAGAGAGGGGACAGCAGTTCCAGGCTGCTCCAGCTGTGTGTGTGTGGCACAGAACCCACCCCAGGCTCCTGCAGCAGCTCTGGCTCTGTGGCTGCACAGCCTGGCACAGCCCCTGGTCCCAGCCCTGCTGGCAGCCAGCACCAGCATCACTCCATGGCACTCAGAGCCTGCTCAGAGAGGTCTTGAGGGCTTGTGCGTGTTACAGAGGGGTGAAGCAAGAGGCTGGGGTGAGAAATGCTCTGCCCCTTACTCAAAAAGCTGATATCCTCGGTGCACAGTGCTGCTCGGGCAGGTAGCAAGGTGATAGATGGCCCGCCTGTCATTGCCTTGAGCCTCACTCAGAGCTCCTGCCACTGCTTCTGTCCTGCCTTTGGTGACTGCGTGATGTGCCCTTCCACGTGACCAGAGCAGCTCTCTTAAAAAAAACCTTTAAACTAAAATCAATCAGCAATATTTCAAATAATCCTAAAAAAAGGTCCTGGTACCCAAATCTGTGTCTACCCAACTCTCAGAAACCTTGAGGGTGAATCTAATTTTTTAGAATCACCATTACAGAGTTTCAATTTTAAGAGCATTAAATAGCCAAATCCATCAAAGAATGCAAACAATAGCCCCTAGTCTCCTGTTGGAAATTTTTAGCATGTTTTGGACATAGCTGTTTTAATTGTAGACTTGAAAAGTCTGAACTCACACAAAATATTACTTTGTGATCTTGGATACCTCTATTCAGACTTACTGTTAAAAGATTTATGGTAGCATGCTTAGGGATGGGTTGTATGAAAATTATGAACCACCATATGCTTTTACTCCTTAAAACTTTTATTTTTAGATGCAAAGCTAAGAAGCATAAGCTTTCCTTTTACATTTGGGTAAAAGAGGCTGTGTTTTTCCTCTGTGGCCAATACAGCATCACCTATTCAAATGAATCCTGGGGAAAGAAAGGAAATTTAGAGAAATACGATTTCTGTGCAACAAAACAAACCACACAGGGTAGTTCAGTGAGGGCCCTTAAATCACACACAGTACAGACCCTGTAGAGCAGGAGGATCTATTTTTATCATGTGAGTTTCCATAGCAAAAGCTGATTTAACTCCTTAGGGTGAAGTTCACACCAGTGCACGTCTCGGTGGAAGATCAAACTCCCCTCAGCACGAGTGAGGGACCCGCAGAGATCCCGTGTGGGAGTGCAGAGCAGATGTCTGTGCACAGCCTGCAGACCTGTCCTGGGACACCTCTGAGCTGCTGGGACGTGGGTCCTGCCCGGCAGCCACAAGATGTCAGGGAACTGGGATGAGCAAACTTGGTGGCAGTTTAACTGTGAGGGGAAAAAAACCTTTTCCTCTGGCTTTTTGGGGCAGGAGGCCTTGCATGAGACAGCAGAGACACTTTATTCTGGGGGGGTAACAGCAGTGTGATGGTTCAGTGAGATGGAGCAGTGTGAGCATGCAGGTGTCACACGGGGGAACAGCTGAGGGGGCAGAGGGTCCTGGCTCTGCACTGGGGCTGTGTGAGTGCCACAGACCCTCGGTGTGGGCACTGCAGCCCCCTCGGTGTGGGCACTGCAGCCCCCTCGGTGTGGGCACTGCAGCCCCTCTGTGTGCTGCTCCCCCAGCAGGGTGGGCTCCTGCAGCACAGCAGGAGGCTCCAGCCGCTGTCCCAGGGTGTGATGTGTACACTGTGATTTCCCTTCAAGCTGTGATCCTCTGAATCACAACACAGTTCCCCTTTTTTCCCTTTTTTTTTTTTTTTAAAAAAAGAAAGTTTCTTGGTGCAGCTTCCACAGAAGTGAAACATGGGGAGGGATGGGGTGAGCTGTGACACTACCACGGCACTTCAGTCACCAAAACGTGCTTGGTGAAGGAGCCTGCACAGAAAATCTCTTTTCAGTGTTGTGTTCCCTCCTTCATGGTCTAACACAGGTTCTGCCAATTAACTCTAAAGACAGATACTTGTAATTAAAATGTTTGCTTGAACTCAAAAATGTGAAAAACAACAAACAAAATTTTGATTAGCTTTGTAAACAAAGTCAAGCAAAAGTTTGCTATTAAATAAATACAGAAATTAAAAGATAATTCCTCCAGGCTGAATCTTGCCCCTCTTACTACAGCAGAGTTTGGTTCTAAACTTTGTTTCATGTTAGACTTCTCCTGAAGATTAACTTTAGTGTGCAGAAATTCTTCAGGGAGTTCTGCTTAGGGTCCCTAGAATACCAACTGGTTTTAAACACGATTTGAGTTCCACAATCTCTAATCAAGTAGGATTCCCACAGAGTTCAGGGTAGGCTGTGTTAATTTTAAAATGCAGAGGATTAATTCCAGCTTCAAAATTTGACTTGTCATGTGTAGGTAAGAATCCAGAGCAGTGTGCAGGCTCTGCTGTTGAAATGGCTCGGGGTGTCAGTGTTGAGTTGTGGAGAGTGTATAAATCATATGTGTGTGTTTCTCAGGCTGGTACCTGGGGATTTGCTTGATATGATTATACGCACGGCTCTGCTCACTTAGTTCATTTCACGGCTGCCTCAGGAGCGACCTCAGGAGGCGTTTACATTGATTATTTCCTTCACAACAGCCAACACAGTTCAAATAAAGCAGACTATGCATAATTAAAGGCATCATTGCTTTCTCACTCAAAATAGTAATGGGGCAGTGGATCTAATTTCCTACTTAAGACAGCAAGGCTGTGCTTATTAACTATTCCTCTGATTATTGTTTACTAAACTAATTTTAATAATGGCTCGTTGTGTGTTTTTTCTCCTGGAAGACCCAAGCTGTTCTGCATGTACAGTAAGAGCACGGCAGGGCAAAGAGCGGATGGAGAGCAGGGTCACACGCAGCACAGGGTCACACGCAGCACAGGGTCACACGCAGCACACGGTCACACGCAGCAGCTCAGGAGCTGGGCCGGCCGGGGGCTGTGCAGGTGCTCAGCTGAGTTTGGCTCTGCAGGCTCACGTTGATGCTGTGCTGTGACACCAGCACAAAGTGCCAAACACAAGCGTGTGTGTGTAAATGCTGTGTTTGAGCACCCAGGGAGCCGTTCAGCCTTGAGGAGGGCAGGGCAGCTCTGGCACAGCCCAGCTCGGTGCCCTGCGTGTCCCCACGGCTGCTGGGCTGCCCGGCTGCCCGCTCCCAGCCCGGGGAGCTGCCCGGTGCCGCAGGGAGCAGCTCGCTGCAGGCACTGACCTGTCAGCACGCCCAGGGCAGCCTGTCTGAGCTCGCTCATGTGGTGGACAGCTGTGGTTTCTGACAATGCCGTGGTTAGTGTAGAAGACGCCCACTCTCAAAGCCAGCCTTGTATCTGTTTTTCCTGTGGGAGAAGTTTTTAGCGCTGCCCCCGGCCTCTGGCTCGCATGCTTCAGAGGACTATTGTGTTCTTATTTCATTAGCATAATAAAATCTGCACCTCCCAGATCATCCCAAAATCCAAATACCCAGCGCTGACACCGCTGATGGCACTGAAAGGGAAAGTTAGCTGGTGAGGAATGGTTGCAGCAGAGTGCCGGTGGCACGGGGAGGGGTCAGACCCAGCCCGATGTCAGCTGTGAGCCCCGGTGCACACACGGTGCCCCTACAGCACGCAGGGCTCCTGCTCAGGCACGGCTTGCACGTGGTGCCAGCCCTAAATTATCAGCTCTGCAGAAATAGGAAAGCCAAGACATTTTTTTAAACTGCTCTTCTCATCTGGTGGAATTACTAAGCCCAGGGATCCTCTGCTAAACTAAAAATCCAGGGAAGCTTGGGGCTAAATTCCAGGTGAATTTAGGCAGAGGTGGCAGGCAGCACGCTCAGCTTGGGGACATGCAGGGAGAAAATGTTAATCTGATCATTTTCTCATCTCCAGCTTTTGCTGATCCTTCCCAGGGCTGCATCGTGCTGGTGGGTGTCCTGAGGCCAGGCTGGTTTGCATTTGCAGTGCTCACCCTAGCAGGGACACAAATGACAGTAACTTCATGATGACTTTAACATGCTCTCACATGTTTAAATTGTTCATATTTTCTGGGAAAGATAGACACCCACCCTGACAGCATCTCGCTTCTGATGAGTAGGGGAACCTGTAACCTGTGATCCTTGAGAAAAATCTGTCAAACCTCATTACTTCCAGTGAATGAGCATTGTCAGCTCTCCTGGTTTGTACTTCTCTAGCAAAGTTATTAAATTTCTTATAAACTGAGGGCACCACTGATTGCTTGTTCTGCTCCTTTGTCCAGCTCTACCACCCTTGTCCACCTTACCCTGTGCCAAAGCTGTGCCCTGCCCCTCCTGGTGCAGTTGGAGGCCAGGGAAGTACCTCACTGAGGCCAGTCTGCCTTCGTGGGCAAACTGAGTTAAACCAAAAGCTGATGATTTTCAGAAATAGCTGACCAAACTTCTGTGAAACAAGTCACAAACTCGGTTTGCTCCATGAGCTGTTAAATATCTGACAAACTTCTGGTTAACTTTAGGAAGGACCAACGACAAGGGGGTTATTGCCATTGTAAATTGTATCTAACAGTTTAATAGTTGTAATACCTGGTATGTTCTGTTTAATCATAAGTGTCTGGAGTGTTGCAGAACAGAGAAAGCATCTGGATCTAGAGCAGCTGAAGTAGAAAGTTGTTTTTCTGTTTACAATATGACTCTCTGCTCACAATCACTGAGTGAAGAGCCTCTGGTGTGCATTGGCCATGTATTTAGTGTGTGAAAAGGTGTGGGTTTGTGTGCCAAAGTTAAGATTATAATGAGGGGTTTTTTAGGATTGGAAATGAGGAAACAAACACTGCGAGCAAGCCCGTGTTGTTAACACTGGAAAATGTCTGTCAGCTGGCTGCAGGGCTGTGTTACACTGAAGACAGGGAGGTGAGGGATGTCCATCTGTGCTGTGTCACATCCACAGAGACTGGCCTTGCTGTCCCTGAGCTGCAGCAGCCCAAAGCATTCCCACTCCACAGAGCTCCTGCAGACAGCTCCAGCAACTTAAACTTTTCCAGGCTGCCAGTACATGCCTTTTTAGGTTCTCTTAATTGAATAGTTTCTCTTTAATTGAATAGCAGTGTGTCCAGCTGAGGGTAAAGGGGTTGTAGATGTGGCCATATCATTCCTGGCTGTACTTTAGAGACTTTCCCCAACAGCTTCTTTTACAGAGGAAATGTTTGCTTTAACTGATGGATAACTGAAGGTAATAAATGTGATTTTGCAGAGCTTGGTGTCACGGTGTCTAGTCTCTGTGCAAGATCAGTTTTGGAATAGGTGAAAAGGATTCAGTTTACCTTGTTCTGATGAAAACCAAAGCTGTACAGAGGGATGGGGCTTTTTCAGCACAGCGAGAGTGAGCCGTGCTAGAACCACAAGGCATGTCAGGCCAGACACTGAGACAGGTCAAAAACAATCAGCTAAAAACGAGCTATCAGTGAAATAAACTAAAACCTGTTTAATAACGGAGGATGCTCTGCCTCAGATGTGGTTTTGATTCAGCAGTGCAGGGTCCAGAGGCTGCCCCGTTCAGTGGTGGGGGGGTTCCAGCCCCCAGGGTCCCTGTGTGCCCAGCTCAGCCCCCGGGGCACGGCTCCTACCCCCTCCCTCTCCGGGGTGGAGAAAGGAGGGCTTGCTGTGGGTGTTCCCCTTGGTTTGTCACGAATCCCCAGACACGATGCAGAGATGAAAGCAAAAACGTTTTAACAAGACTGTAGTGAAACAGAAACAGTAAAATAACTCCCGGGCTGGGGGTGCTTTGCCTCCCTCCCTCTTTCACCTGCAGGTTTTTAAATGTCCTGTTTTCAAATCTGTGTTGGGACGTGGAGGACCAAACCCTGGTTTGCTCGTGCATGAAACTTGTTTGGGGCACAGCTGCAGGCAGGTCTGAGGCTGGCAGAGCCCCAGGTGCAGGGTTTGCTCCCTCTGCAGCGGGCCGGGGCGCCCAGGCACATGGGGGTGCCCTGGCAGCCCTGCCCCGGGGCATTGCCATACAGAGAAACACAGACCAGAGGGCATTTCAATCCCTGTGGAACTCCAGTCGTTGTCCTGTAAATGAGGTATCTGGGGAGCAGGCGTGGCAATCGATGTTTCAGTGAAAACTGGAAAAATCGGAGGATTTATCGGAGCAAGTTGCCTCCTGTAGCCCGTTTATTCCAGCCAGCTGCTAGTGTTCAATCTTGCCAGATTTCTTCCTCTTGCTTCAAAAGGGTATTAGCTAAAGTATTTTTAATAACAAACAAATGGTTTAATCACAAACAAATGTTGGAGAAATTTGTGGGGTATGGGAGAAAAGCCCCTGTGCCATTCCCCTCTCTGTGATGGGGAGGGGGCTGGGGAGCCCCAGGCTCAGCCCGGTGTAACTTTGGTCATTAATATGCATGAGCCACTTGGCAATTGGACTCTGGAAAAGGATCTGGCTAGGTCGGTACACAAATGCTGACACCTGCACTTAGGATTTTATGCAGTGAACTCAAGCCAAAACTACTGTGATGGGCAGTAGAAGAGGTCCCTAGCCATCACTCTTCTGCCCCTCCACAGGGATGAAGTGATGCTGACCAATTTTGCCAGATTTCACACAGGAAATTCAGCTTGCACAGGGCTCATGGACCAGCCATGCACAAGGTCCATGGGATTCTCCACAGCCGTTCTGGCTGTTGTTCCTGCCTGTCCCCTCACCAAGGAAGGTGCATACACCATTGTGAGATGGTTTCTGTCAGGACTGCGAGCTTGCTTTATGTGGGCTGCTGGTTTCTGGTTGATAGGCTAATTGTGACTACTTTTCTTTTCTGGTGTGGAGTATTTCTTCCAAGCCTGTAGGAAGTGATACCTTGTGCTGCTGGTCATCAGCTGCGGCTTAAGATACCTCACCTGAGTCTTTAGAAGTGCCTTTACTTTAATTTACACATTTAACATGTATTTTGTCACTTAACCCTTGTGCTACCTCTCCCAGGGTAGAGCTGGGAGGAATATGTCATTTCTCTAAAACCTCAGGACCAATGGCATCAGCAGTATCCAACCTCAATGAACTGCTCACATGGAGGAAGATGTAGTTATTGGGCCTGTGATCTGCTCAGTTCTGAAATTATTCCTGGGATCAAACAAGTGGAATTGACTTCTAGTAAGTGTCCCAGTAGGCCCAAATAGAACTTGGTTTTCTCAGATTCTGGATTTGTGCTGGTGCTAAATAAAATCACTAATGCATCATTTGAGTCTGTAGATGTTGACACACAAGTGGTGAGGACCTGGAACGTGGTCAGCCCACTGCTCTGCTAGCAGTCGTGCTGCTTTGTGCTGGCCTTGTTCTCCAGCTCACAAAAGGAAAAATAACTGAGATTTGTCTTCTCTTGGGCTGACAGTACAGCCAAGTGATTGCCAGTCCAATTTGGCAGTTTTTAATCATTTTATCTCTGTTCTCCTCTCTCTGGGGAGACAGGCAGTGTTTAGCAGTCTGCTCAGAAAGACCTTGGGGCTAGTTTCAGCGGCAGTGGCTCAGAGCTCCGATTATTAGCTCTGCTCTTAGGAGCACACTGCGATCCTTCCCAGGGGAGTGGTGTGAAAAATTAACACAGGCTTAGAGCAGCAGTGCAGCAGCAAGCTATGTAACTGTAATTACTCCATTGATATTCCTCACACAATAACACTGTCATCAGTCATTTACATAAACTTTTTCTCCATGAAGAGGGAATGGCTGCTTATAACCCTATTGGGTGCTTCCAGAGCATGCATTATACATTTTATTTGTTCTAATTTCAGACTCAAGGCCTGTAGGAACAGAGTGAGGAAACGTGCAGCCTTTTTGTTGTTTTCTTTTCTCTTGCAGCAGTAAGCGTGCCACTCTGCATGCGTGAGCATGCAAGCAGGCAAAAATGTGTCTTGACAGGGTTGTGGGAACTAATTCCAGGATTTGAAACGTTCAATGTAATTTCAAGAAATACAACAGTATATTTTAAATATTTTAGACAATGTAGTACGCAAGCTCTGTTCCAGGTCCCAGTCTCACCATTTTGGTCAGGCTGGGTCCACAGGCAGCAAGAACTGTTGGGCCCTAGAACTCCTTGGGGCACACTGGGTTTACTTAGGCTCCCTTTTCTTCCACAAGCACATGGCATGGCTCTGTGCCCTCTGCCTGTACCAGCTCTCCTGTAGCTCTATTTCTTTCACAGTCACCAGAAAGAATGGGTGTTTAAGCTAGAAAAGTGCTCATCCTGCCAGGAAGTGATCCAAGAAAGCAGCAGAAAATAAGTGCTTAGTAAAATTTAAAATTAATACCATGCTGTCTTGTACCAGGGACAGTAATTTCTTTTGTGTCCCTCTTACCATGTAAAAGACAGAGCTGCACCAGGCAGATTACCCTTCCCCAGGTCAGAGGCAGGTAGAGATGGGTGCCCATGGGTCAGGCTTGGGGTGGGCACCGTGCTCAGGTGCCCACTGGAGTCCTGGGCAGCCTGAGCAGCTGGGCCTGTTCCTGTCTCGGGGTGTGCAGGGTCCTGCTGAGGCACCCACCTGCAGAAGGGGTGGAGAGGAGGCCACTCAGTGCTCAGCTTCCTTAGGGACAAAACGTCCCCGTTCTCCGAGCAGGAGCGTTAAACTTTTGCAGATATTACGCTTCCTCTAATTAAAGTCTTCGGAGGTATTCCTGGGGCCAAGACTAATAATGTATTCAGGAGAATAATCACCCTGTCTGGGCTGCAGCGTGTTTATTGATGGCGCCAGGCCCTGCTGGTGCTGCCCGTGCCCCGCGCGGCCGCGAGCCCTGCGGGGCACAGCCGCCCACGTCGCTGTCGCGGCGGAACCCTGAGCGCGGCAGCACGACACATCTAGTGGGAAAAAAAGGCACATGATAGTCAAATTTCAGTTGCTGAATATTTAATGAAGCCTGCAGTGTTTATTTGGTTAGCCTGTCGATTTTTATCGTTCTGTCAATAGCTTCTCATATGTGGCACGGTGATGATCTTTAGCAGCCTGTCCCCTGGGAGCCAAAGCGCTAAATGCAATTATGGATTTTATACCGCAATGTGTTTGATATTTCCAGTGATCTAATTTGCAGTCTGGTAGTTTATTGTTTGGCATTTTAATGGCGTTCAAATGCTACGGAAAATTTGATTTCTCTGTATAATTCATCCTAACATCATTAATGCTGGTAGCCGAATGGCATGGATTTTAGAGGGCTAAATTTATAGGAAAGTCATTTTTTTAATATGGACCAAAATGAACAGAGTTTTAACTAAAAGGAAAACCATGTTGTATTTTTTCACACTTCCTCTTTGTCACTTTCCATTAAATATTGAGATTACTTTGAGGAAATGGTAAAACAGATGCTTGACCTTACCAAACAAAACACAAGTGCAGTGTATTGTATGATGGAAGCTTCACCACACAGCTCCTCAGGAGGCTTTGGAGAGAGAAACAGAATGAGAGTTATTATATTAAAAAGTCTTTCCTGGCTGTTTCTCTCTTCTGTTCCAGACCACTTGTGATTGATAATTAATCCTCCATGTATATTTTTTCCTCTTTTGTAGCTCACAGAAGTCTTGAGCCAACCACTTGAGCAGATGTATCTATTTCAATTTAAAAAAACCCAAACCAAAACAAAACCCAAGCCCACCACTACCAACAATCCCAATCCCAAGCCACAGTGTGGTTGAGTTTTGGGTTGGGGCCGTTGGCAGAATGGAGGGGCACACAAAACTCTGTGGGGCGGAGTGGCTTGGGGGAGTTAATCATGGTGTTATTTTACACATCTACAACACTTTTATTGTGCAGTAACTCATGAGTTATGGGTCCTCTGCAACTGCAAAATAAATCCTTTAATTAACCACCTACTCAGAAACAATTTAACCTCCTCAGTGTATCTCATAAACTACATTAGCCCCAGATTTATTTAGAATAGTGTTGTGCAAGTGTGATCTATTTACATTAAGGAGTATATGCCCTTTGTTATGTCAAGTATTCTGGGACAAGGAAAAACAGATCTATTTTATATGGTTTCATCCATGGCTTTTAATGATTTCACTGAGTGTTTCCCAAATAGAAGCAAACACATTTGTGCACTGTTAGATGAAAGCAGGCAGGGCAATAACCATTCCACCTGGGCAGATAGCACATGGATTCATTCCTTGTTGTTAGGGACTATTTCACAGAGAACAGTGTTAGAGAGAAACGTCACTCTCCTCTGCTGTCCAGTGAAGTCAAACTACACAGTGGATGTTGACAAGAAATTATTCTTTTTCTTGAGTGCTGAAGAATTTGTTTCTGTCTTTCAACAGAGGTGAACACGAGTCCAGTTTGTGTAATACATCTTACAGGCTGACAGAACTAGAACATGCTTTGTGGTTTATGGGTTTAAGAACATTAAAGAAGTTGAAATGAGTTCTTTTAATGTAACCAAGTAGAAAAGATGACAAAAAAAGGAGTCACAAAGGAGAGTGAATGAGGTGCCAAAAGCAGTAATGAATGAATATAGAACTTTGTGTTTCACAGAATGTTTCAGTGTTGGCCTGAGTGCCTGTTTGCTTTCTGGATGAGGTTATAACTGATGTAGAGGTTTCCAGTGCTTCTCACAGCACGGTCACAGAGGTGCTCCTGCCACTTGTGCCATACTCAGCAGTGGTGGCAAATGTCGATTATATTTGTAACTCATCTCAAATCTTTCCCCTAAATAATTTTTCCTTGAAAAAAACCCAAATTTTCTCTGAACTTATTGAGTGACAAGATCACAGATCATCATGTAGAGGAGGAACTGTCAACTGCCATATTTCCTTCAATGGGCAAAAGTCCTTCTCAGGTCCTTGTTTTGTCCTGTACGTGTGTGAGGCACTGCTGGGCACTTGGTTTGCCAGAGCCAGGAGAGGCGGTGTGGAGGGCACCTGGAGTCAGAGACATCCTCAGGCAGACCCTTCTGGAAGCTGCTTTGCAGGGAGGGCACTCAGGGATGGGGGAGGATCAGATCCCAGGCAGTGACTCCTGTCTGGGCACCCCTGCTGAAGTGCAATGAGAGCAGTATGAGCTCAGCAGGGCACTGAGCCTGCTGGGGCACTGTCCTGCCCTCATCCTCCCTGCTGGGCCCTCAGGTGAGACATGGGCTCAGCTGGGAGCACATCTCCTTCCCCAGGAGGTGCAGAGCGGGCTGGGCTGGGAGCACAGGAGATGGTGCCATGGGTGACAGGAGTCCTGCTGCTGTAGAAAGGAAACAAAACCTTTGGAGTCTGCTCGGTGAGGCACAGACTGTGCAGTGCCAACAAATCACTGCAAACAGGCTAAAACAGCACACAGCTGTGTCATCTCCAGAAAATACACCAAACCCCCCGTGTTACTCAAGCTCTGGCCTAGGATGTTTCAGCTGATGTTTTTGTTTGTAGGAGTGACAGCTAACAGGCCCTCCCAAAATTGTTGAGAAACCTAGTTAGCAGGAGTTTAAAAAAAAAAAAGCCACCAAGTTGTGGTGTGCTGCAGGCTAATGACATGAGGCAGGGCCCTCCAAGTGATCTGCTAGCAGATGATGGATGGATGTGCACCTCACTCAGCAGCACCACCAGCTTTGCTCCATTCTTGAATATCTGTCAAGACGTTAAGTGGGTGACTGCAATCAGCAGTGAAATAAGACCTGTGTAATCTGATGTTCCACTTAGAAAAGAAAACAGAATTCCTACCACCTAATATGAGACTACACCAGCCAACACATAAAGGTCTTTGAGCCGGCCAGGTATCTGATAAAATCTTTACACCCCATTATCACTTGTAATTTAGAGATACGGCTGCAGCTGTATCTACAAACACGGCATTATGACATTTCCAGGGATTTTTTATCTCTGTCCCTTTCCAGCTCTTCCTTCACACATATACTTTTCTATGACTTTTAATGTGTTCTTTTATTTAGATTTTATCTGGCTGAGAAGGGAGGGCTGCTTGTTATGTTCATTGACAATTTATGAAAATTTTTGTAGATTAACAAAAAAATGCAACCTTCTGCTGCTCTGTGAGGGAAGTTCGGGTTTGGTGAGTTCCATTTAGTCATTTTCTAGAAGGCAGCAAGAAATGTAGCATTTCCTGGTAAAATCAGGGCAAAGATTGTTATGGAAGGTATTGAAAAACACATGGAGTGCAATGCAAATTCCATCCTTGCATTAATGACTGGACACAGGACTCAGAACAATACTAAGTAAGTTTGCTGATGACATTTAATTGGGAGGAGCAGCCAACACACTCGAAAGCAGAGAGGTCCTGCAGACACATCTCAGCAAATCAGAGGGGAAGCCTCCTGAGGAGCAGATGAGGACACTTTGTTTGGAGAGGAGGAGGCTGAGGTCAGACCTCCTTGTGGGCTTTAGCATCCTCACAAGGGAGGCAGAGGGACAGGGACCAATCTCTGCTCCCATGACCAGTGACAGGACTCAAGGAACAAGTGGAAATCTAAATTTAACTGGAAATAGTGATTGAAATACATATACTTGTCATATAAAAAGGGAAGCTCTTGACCATACAATTGCCTAAGCTATTCTGTTTGTTGTTAGTATCTCTGGATAATTTCCCTGAGAAAAAGAAGATGGAGACTGTGTAAAGAGAAAAGGTGAGAAGGAAGAAAGAAGGGAAAGGATGAAGGGAAGGAGCAGGGTGAGAGAACAGGTTAGACAGGCCCAGGTACTGATTAATGAAGATGTGGACTTTCCCAGGCACTGAGGCAGCAGCTTGCCAAAGGCTGGAGCAGGGCTCTGATGGGACTGCAGATCTGAGAAGGGAGACCAGGTCTGGGGAACTGGGAATTTTATGGCAGATGGCTGCTGGTCTGTTACTGCTCTCCCAGTCCAGCATGATGTTTGATGTCTAAAATCTGTCACCTCTCTGGGCTGAAAATAGCCTGTGTCCCATCTCAGTGCAGTACAATGTACCATGAAACTGCTTAATGCTGTAGAAAATTGCTAATGCAACAAAACAGAGCCCCTTGAAAAATCAGCTAACACCTCCTGATGCCTTTCTGGTCCTTTCTGACCCCATTCATGGGAGCATCACTTCACACTGAAGAGCTGAGCCCCACGTGGCTGCTCCCTGGGATCCTGGAATACTGAAATTTCTCTCTCAAACTCACTCCAAACATGGGGACGTGCAGGTCCCCAGCAAAGCTCAGATCTGTGTCCTGGTCAGGGGCAGCCCAGAGGAAACAGACCCTTTCACAGTCTGACACCGTATTTTGGCAGTTTCTGTGTCCCTGCCTAGGTCACCAGTAGGTTCTGCCCTCAGGATAATGCTCAGGCGTGGACCCTGGAACACCTGATGGCTCCGAGTCTCCCTTATTTTAGTGCATGCAGACAAACCCCCACATATAAATCAGGTCTCCCTGACTTGGCATTGACAGCATGCACATCACAGCTAGCCAGGCCATAAAAATCAGATTAACAAAGATTACCGATGCAAGTGCAAGGAAAATAAAAAACTAACCCCAAAACATTGTTGGTATATGCATAAATACGTTAATATGTTTCATGCACAAAAATACAGGGACTCCTATGGGAAAAGAGATTTACAGAATTTCATACTTTCTGGGAGAATGAAAATCATTGAGACGTGTCAGCCTTTCTCAGGGCAAGGAAAGAGCAGCAGAAACAACTGCTGTGGTGATCCCAGGTATATTTTTATCTGACCAATAAATTACCCAGGCAGGAATACCTGGTGATCATGGATAACCTAGGGAAGGAGGGACTGGGAGGGAAGGCACGAGTGGTGGCTGCAGATCCCATGGCTGCTTTAGCTGCAGAAGGAGCACAAAAATACTCAAAGCCAGAGACATGCAAAGGGCTCCTCATCACGGAAAGTCAGGCAGCACAAGAGGTGCTTGAGCCCTTCTGAAAGGAGGGGGAGCCTGTGGTTGTGTTGATAGACTTAAGCCCCTTCCAGCCTCTCTGCAGCTGGGTAAATCTCCCTAGGATTGGGCTGGCTAACAGAAATATTGGCATTCCTCAGTGCCGGGTGAGAGAGTACAACTGATTCATTTCTTTGCTCTGCAGAGTAATTCTCAGCAGCTTCTTTTTAACTGAAAGGATCAAAGTCCCTAAATGAGAATGTGGTGAACTTGATACTTCTTCACAAGCCCAACAGACATGGACAATATACGTTCTGTAACCGAAACCTTTTGGGGTTTGTGTAATACAATACCCTTTCTGTAACCCCCACCCCTCCCTCCATCCTCTTGACCCTGTTGCAGCTAAGGGACTGGACAGTAGAAAAACATGTCAAGCATGAAAAGCAGCAACTTGAGGGCAAACATGACCCCTCCACTGCTAGTTACTGAACTTCTGAAAGTGCATCTAGCAAGCAGAATCAGCTAAAAAGGGAGGCCAGGGACACCTCATGTTGTGCAAGATGGGAGGTGAGGTCTTTGCTCTTTAGAACTAAAGTGTTTTGTTTTAATCATGGGGAGAGCTGCTGGCTTGGCACTGTGTGAAATAGATTTAGAAATCCTGAGGAAGGAGGAATTTCTCAAAACAGTAAGGAAAACAAAAGTCAGCAACAGGGAAGAATTGGCCAGCATTTTTACAACAGGAAATGTGGAGGATACCGAAAAGAGAAAATTAATGGCACTGGGAGTATGATCCTGTTAACCATTATTGTTGACACCTCATCATTTCCAGACTAAAATGCCAGCTAAGGCCATGTTTCACTTCACACTATCCTAGGTCATCTTTGTCTTGCTCAGAGAAAAAGAAACTCCATAATAAAATTGGAGCACATCACGAGAATCTCCTTTGTGTGTGGAGTCAGCTCAGCAGGCAGGACGTGGCTGCAGCAATCCCCTGCTCGATTGCACCAAATATTGTGCTGCATTTTATTTTCTGAGGTGGAATAAATGTTCCGCTCTGAGGAGTGGAAAATGCTAGCTATACCTATTTTAAACACCAGAGTAATGCTTTATAGCCCATAGAGGGATAATTACAAAGTACAAAATCACAGATTTTATAGCACAATTTCCCGGGAGTGCAGTTAGGAGAACAGCATGTGTCATGTAGCCAATTTAGATAATGATTCTGATAAAGATAAACTGTATTGTTTATAATAAGTAATTGGGCTGACAAAGGCCCAAAAGACACGGAGGAGGTGGGAGCTGCAGCCCTGGACCACTGGCTCCTGCCTCCCGCTGGCCACGCTCCGGCTCAGGGCTGCGGGACACTTCACTTCCTCAGGAACATAAAGAGATTTAAAATGCTCCCAAAGTTCTCCCTGGCTGAGATTCCCAGGTGGTGGCTCCTGGGAGGGTCTGTGCTGGCCAGGGGTGTCCTGAAGGGAGACGCAGCTGAAATGGGAGACCCAAAATCTGGGCACCCAGGAGCCTGAAAAGAGGAAAGGAAAGGAAAGCCTTGGCTCCCTTGCTCCTAAGGAAGTCCTAGGGCTTGTTCAGAACCACGAAGAATACTGGCCTGGTAAATATACAGTGGCACTTTACCACAGGCAGGAGATTACTTGTTGAGTAGATTATCTCTCTTGAGATAAGGCAAAATCCTTCAGATGCAGTGGAGTTTCTTGCCAGGCCTATTAGCACATGACAAGATGCAGTTTGGGTCCAGTGAACCTCTATCAATCACAAGATGAAGTAAAGCCCTAATTATCATTTAATTGCTGCCTTCAGCCTGAGCTGCCCTTCTTCACAGCTTTGTGCATCCATTGGAGATTAGGTTGTACTGAAATGAGAACCGTAAAGGGCCTGGCAAAGGTGTGAAATTCCCTGGGTAACTGAATTAATGGCAGCGGGTTCTGCTGCTGGGGGGGTTCTGGTCTCTCTGCAGACAGAATGAGTGAGGGTGAGGGCTTTAATGGGGAATTGGAGGCGATAGCTCTCAGCTATTTGTTCACAAGGAAGAATGACATAGAATATGCCAGTTCGGCCAGGCTCAAGGGAACAAAGAAAACACCGCTCACAAACATTTGTTTTTATGCTAATTTTGTGAAATTATGTTGTGAACTATTTTGTTAAATAAGAAAAAGCAGTAATATGTTCGTGTAGGCTTGTGCAGGGAAGTACACCTAGCAGAATATGAGCACGGGTAACTGGGGTTTTTTACGGTCATTTTGAAGTGGATTGACGTACAGATTTGGGACATTTGGGCTCTGGTTTGGTTTTTGAGTCAGGCTCATTGCTGATCTGCTTTCGTATGCTCTGCATGGCAGGTGTGTTTTCTGAGTAAATTGCGGAATCAGAACAGTTTCTCATGATGAAACTCTGACATCAGTAGCACACTTGTCTGTACCGTGTAACTTCACAACATCAAATCCAATTTCAAAGATAATTACAGGCCATTAGTGCCTGACACAGAGTTTAATAACAGAGTAAATATTGTGGTGATCTTCGGAAATGCATAAATAAATAAGTAAATACACAAAGTAGAGTTGTCTGGCTTTAAAAATGAGCTCTTAAAACTGGTATTGCCTGAGAAACAGGTGTAGTTGGAACTGGTCACTTAACCTCATTAGATGAAAGACAGAGCTCTATAAATCCATCATTTTCCTAGTCTGCCTGGCAAGCAAATGCTCCTCTTCCCAAACAATTCCTGTTTGCAGTGCCCTGGAACAAGGTGAGCTGGGCAGACGGAATACCTGGGGGCATGGGTGCTGCAGAATAAAGCAATAAAGTCCTGCTCCTCTTGGTAAGTGCTAATGAGGCTGCAGCATTGCCTTGGCAGTGTTAAATGTCAGCGGGGCACTGGGTGGCTCTGGTTCATTCTGTTCAGCTCTCCCTTTGCAATCACTGGGGATTTTAAGTCTCTCATTGTGTTGTTTGACTGCACTAAGCTGGTTTGTGGCTTGGCACAACATCATTGAAAAGGGCAGTGATCTGTGCACTGAAGAGATTCTGAAATTATGATCAAAACAAGAAATAAGAGTTATATAGTGACTCTGGCAGGTAAAAATACCAAAAGATTTCTGATGATTTCACTTGTAGTAGATCACATCAAATTCTGCTTGTTCAGGGATGGAGTTGGTGTCCTCTGAGCTGCCCCATGCTCATGGTGTCACCACACAAACAGGGATTCAGACACCTCAGTGTGCGTTGTGGCTTCCAGTCCAGATCTATATTGCTGCAGGAAAGTCCTGCTGTAATGAATCAGAAGCTCTTTGCCTCAGCTTTCTCCTTGAGCATCCCGTGGTCCCTGCAGAGCCAGGAGACCTGGTGGCTGGTTCCCCTCCCTGCAGGGGCAGCACAGCCCATCCTGTGTGGAGCTGCACACAGGGTCTGGCCCTTTTTACACCCTCTCACCTCGCCTGAGACTTGGGGAAGTGTGGCTGCTGCACTCAAAATCCTTCTCTGAGGAATCATTTTATGCACACAGCAAAATGTCCTTACTGAGTGAAGCCAAGCCATCCCTGGGACATGCAGCAGAAGGTGAGGGACCTAAAGCTTCTCCTGCTCCCTGCCCCGTGGAAGGAGCTGTGCCAGGCAGGGGCTGGAGCAGTGGACCTAAAGCTTCTCCTGCTCCCTGCCCCGTGGAAGGAGCTGTGCCAGGCAGGGGCTGGAGCAGCCCAGGCAGGGTGGGCTGCCGTGCCCAGGGCTGGGTGCTGGGGCAGCCCCTTCCCCCAGGCCAGGCACTCTGTGTGAGCTCCCAGGGCAGGCTCAGGCTCAGCTGAGCACCCAGGGCACTTCTGCTGCCTCTGTCCTCTCTGGACATCCCTGTCCACCCCGGCCCTGCCAGCTTTCCCCAGACTGCACGGCCAAAGGCGGCCCTGCCTGCACAGCTGGCCGGGTGGGATTCCTGTCAGAGGGGCTTGGAGTGCTTGGGGTCAGCTGGAACTTGCTGTGGATAGGGATAGATCCACAAATTATAAATAAGGATACAGAATTTCATCCTTTTTAGACTAAACTTTATTGCTAGACTGCGGACTTGTGTAAGTTTAAGGCAGAAAGACTGGATCAATATTTAGGAAAATGCTAAGCCTATTTAGGACTTGTGTTAAAACCGAAATTTATTTTAGCTTTAGCTACAGCATCTCAAGAACTTGTATAATATATTGTCTTTTTTAATGAACATAAACCATACAGCATACATCTGGATTACTAATTCAGAAGATATTTGTCTTTTATAAATGCTCATTTTATTTTCATAACTAAGACTTCTTAAAAGATCTTAAGAGAGAATATAAAAATAATCATAAAAGGAAAATAAGAAGCTGTGAAAGGCCCTTTGCATTTCAGGGCTCAGTGCAGTGGCCACGGATCCTCCTGCAGGCCCATCAGTGGCAGAAGCAGGGCTGGGCAGGTGATTAATTGCAGCATAGGAATTAACCCTGCACAGGTACCTTTGAACCTGTCCAGGTGTTAAATAGTGGGCTTGGGTCAAGTGTGAAAGCCAAAGAGTAACAAACATGACTCGTTGACTGAATTGCAGGGTAGATTTTGTTCTCCTATATTCAGTTCACTGTCTCTGGTGGGGAAAATTGTATTTATAAGACGAAAATGCGATTAGAAGTGGAGCTCTGTTTGCTTTGCAGCTATTATGATAAAAAACTGAAAAGCATTTTTAAATCTGTCCATTCCTTGTGCTATTTTTTCCACTCTAGCTGCTTTATTATTATTATTATTGTTTATTTCTCAAGAATTCTGATTGAAATTTTTCTTAAGTCAGAATTTTTTCATAGTATGAAAAATAATTTCTTTCACTTGAAGCTTGATTTGCTTACAACAACAATTTCTCATATTTTTCCTAAATAATAAAATAAATAGAATGGGGAATAAGGAGTTTACATTCCCAATGGAAAGAATACATCTGTGGAGATGAGTTTCATTAAACTGTTAACTGAAACAATGATTTTTAGAATTGATTCCATCTTTATCCAGTGTAGTCAGTGCTCTCCAGAAGAGTGTATTTATGAAGTATTCCTTACTTAAGATAAGCAAAAAACATAAAAGGAGGCCTCCTCACCCTCTTTTGCTGCTCTGGGTCAACATCACCACCTCTTGATTAGATTTGGAACCTACTAATTAGATATAATTCATTACCTGCAAGAATGAGATCAGAAATCAGGAGCTGCTTTTCCGAATAAGGCGATCCTTCCCCTCATCCATCACGGCTGTTAGTAACCAATTTAAAGTCAGACAAATGCATAACCAGCATTATTACCTTGTCATAAATAGTTAGGGAGAAAGACCTGGAATAACCTGGCATTATAAATGGTTTTTATCACATTATTTTGCAGTTATTTGTCAGCCACTTTGCTTAAGATAAATGTAGAACAATAATCAGATTCTAAAACAGAGCAGTGAACAAGGTTTTGCTAATTGTGAAACCTCTTCTGCTGGCACAACTCTGTCATGGGGCAGAGTTTATAAATTTCCTTGTGGAGAAATTGCACCGAGCACATCTCCGTGGTTGGACTTGAAAGTCTAATGGGCCAAAAAATAGGAAAAGGGTCTCGTCCCCTCCTTCAGACATGGTGAGATCTCAGGAGCTGGAGCCGTGGCTTGTGTCCCTGCAGGACACAAGGGAGGGGCTCCTCAGCTCTGGCTGGTTCCTGCTGGTACAGATGCTGCTGCAGGGTGCTCCATCCTCCATGGAAAGGAGCCTGGCACCAGCACAGAAGGGATGCTCTGCCCTGGGAGGCTGCTCAGAAGGGCAGACACGTTCCTTGGGTTGGTTTTTTGGTGGTCACAAATGCCTGATAAAAAGAAGTGCATGATTAAATGCTAATTACAGTAAGATTATATTGAGATGAGAGTGGCCAGTGCCCACAGCCCTGAGCACACAGTGCCTCTGGAGCATCACATCCCCACCCTCCCTGGGGTGGGGGTACGGAGAGCTGAGCCCCCTGAGCCCCTGGAGCTGCAGTGCCACCCCCTCAGCAGCACCCGTGGCTTTCCTGGTGACTCAAGGACACCAGGATCTGTATCCATGTTTTAAAGAGGCATGCTGAAGGGAATATAGGGGCTAGGCTCTGCAATATAAACTCCAAACTTCTCTCAGCTCGATTTATATTTAGATAATTAGTGACTTCAAGTTTAAACCCCTACTATGGAGAGAAGCATCAGGCCATGACTTATGCCAGGGTTTTAAGGATCATGGGAACCCCTCTTAAAAACAGGAGACTCCAGACATGGAGGGAGGTTTCAAGCTTGCCAAGGGAAGCCCAAACACCCAAATCAGTGGGGACCTTTCTGTGGGGTAAGACACAGAGACTGAGAGTGGGGAGCTTGCACTAAGGGTGAGTGTTCCCATAGGCGAGGGGAAAAGGTCTTCAGAGGTCTTTTCTTCTGATAATAAAAATATTTAATATGATTATATTATATATGAATATTTTATATTCAACTAAAGTATTTAGGGGAACAGTTTTAAAAGCATCAGAATTACCACAGTGTGGCTGAAATGACAGAGAACATCTCTGGTGTCAGAGGATACAGAGCCACTCAGCAGCGGTGCAGTACTAAAATGCAGACAGAAGTCACAAAGTCAGCAGATCTGATTAACTGTAAATCCAGGTTTTTATTACACTCCCCCCATAGGTAGAGAAGGACAATAACTTGATTTTGATCTCAGCTGCAGCACAAGTAAGATCTGAGAGGAAGATATTTACTAAATTATTTACCTTATATAGCGCTGTCACTGAAAAACAATCATGTTTGAAGTGCCATGTCAGTGCAGCCGGCCTCAGAAAGCAATATTGAAGGTGTGTTTACTGTCTGGGGTTTCTGTTCCTTTTCCTAAGCCATGTCTAATTGAAAGTGTTGATATAATTGCAACTTAAGGCAAAACATAGGAGGAATAGGGACACTTGCAAGTGACAGACCTTTAAAGCTTGAATTGTCCTTCGGTCACCTCAAAGCTTAAGCTATCACTAGTCAAGGTAGAGAGCGGTTATTTTCCTTTTTATTGAGATTTCAGTGAAAGTTTTGGGCCCTGTATCACAGCCTGTTCTGTTTCCTGCCCGGGCTGTGGTGCTGCCAGCGTGTCAGCTCCAGGCTCCATCCTGCTGCAGCCTCTGGGAGCACACCCAAAGCCACGGCGCTTCCCTGGGAGCTGCTCTGGGCACGCTGTGCTCCCCTTGGCACGCACTTGTATTTCCAAACAAACATTCTGAAAGGCAGAGAAATGGTTCCACCTGATTTTTGTATCCCGGGATCACATTAAAGGGTGATCAATCGCAGCATTTAGACAAATTTTCCTCTTTTTTTTTTTTTTTTTTTCTGGTTCTTGCAGTTTAGGTGGCTGTAACAGGAGAAGCAGTGACAAACTGTTGGCATTAATGTACTGAGCATAATGAACACCAGCCATACAGCACATGGTGCTTGTCTGCTTATTGGTGAATTTAACTCACTTTAATTGCAGTGTTACTTAACATGATGGAGAAGTAGCCCTCAGAGGGATCATTTGAGGGACAAATAATGTATTTGTGTAAAATTAAAAAAAATAAACCAAACAACTAGAAGATAGTACTACTAGCTGTACTAAATTATAGTTTAATAATTATTATCTAGATAGCGCTTGGCTTAAGGTTAAAAAAGAGGCACTTCTGGAAAGCAGGATGGAAGCTTGCCTGGAGCACAGCCACGGGGACTGTCCTTTGCAAGCTGCACTGGTGGCGAGACATTCAGCGAAGCACCTGGGAATAAATGGAGTCTGCTGGGAGGGGAAAGCATCTACCCCTGGGGCACGTCAATGGAAATAGGAGGTGACAATGAGCCCAGGGCCTGCTCGGCCGTATCACATGGGTCTCCTGATTCTATTGAAGGTATTGCACAGCAACCTGCCCTCTGAGCATATCTGACACCTGGGAGGTTTTCTGTGCGAGTGGGAGGTGTAGGACCTTTACCCCCTGGAACAGAGCTGGTGCCGTAGGCAGTGGGACGCTGGTGGTGTTAGAACCTCCTTATGTCTGTCATTTGTACCCTGAACATTAAATATCTTTCTCATTATTCATCCCACCACACTAGAAACAGCTGGTCTTCAAGGGAAATTACCTAATGAATCAACAATAAGGCTATTGTGTAGGCGTGACATTTCTGATAATAAATTACTGCTTTCAGGAGGTTGACCACACTTGTCAGGGTTTTGTGAGTTACAAATTCAGCTGCCTTGTCTTATGCTGTTTTACATAACTGACAGTGTAAAACCTTGGCATTTGACTGTAAGTTATTCCCTCAACTTCTAGATCTCTATCATAAAATTTCTTTCTTCCTTCATTCAGAATAATCTTTGAGCATTTCCAACTCATACATTGAAATTATTTTAGTTTGGTTAGGTTTGATTCTATTTGTTGTGTCATATATATCCTGGACTTAAATATTAATTTAAATGTTTTTAATTAGAAACATAAACAGGCTTTAAATGTAAGGATTGCATTTTTAAATTTCATTTAGATAAAATATGTGTTTGCATATTTTTTGTGTGCTTACACTTGAAGGAATACTTTTTCCTAAACCCACGGTATGGAGGAAGATCTAAATATTGCCTTACCAGCTTTCAAAAAATACCTGGATGTACCTAATTAGTTTAGCAGTGCTTGGCCCATATGAAGTATGCTTCTAGGATGGATATTTTAAAGCATGCTCCTTTTTTCACATGCAAGTGTTATTTGCCTTTTTCTTTGTGTGTGCAGGGATGTGACTGGTTAGTGATGAAAAGCAGAAGTCTTTGCTCCCTCTTAGCTGAACGCAAATGGCACTGAAATTCAGGCAGTATCTGCACCAAACCGTGTGTTTATCTCTGTGGAATTCTGTGGAACCAGTTCTTTAGCTTTTAATACTGTAAGTCTTTTCATAAGTAGCCAGCAAGGAGAGAAGGACAGGAGTTCCGTTTTCTGCCAGATTTCTCGGGGCAAAATGCATTCTTGCAAACGTGAATGAAGCCGGCAAAGGTGGGGCAGGCTAAAGAGGAAGTTGGTATTCTTATGCAAGGAGTTGTGGAAGCTAAAAATGAGATCTAAAACGGTGAATACATGTTCTAGCAAGTATACTGGGTTTCAAGTGCTCCCCGTTCCTTTGTTACACTCTTACACTATTGTTACACTCCTTTCTTTCCTCTGGTAGTCGACATCTTTACGTCTGGACGTTGCTGCTGCTTTGCCTCTCACAGAATGTGTTCTTATTTAATGCAGCAGGGCCTTTTAAGGTTTGTATGAGCTCCCTTAGACATCAGTGGATTATTATTTTAAATAACAATTCAGATTTTCAGCAGGAAGAAACTAACCAAAACCTGGTGCATCCCAGAAGAATCTTCTGCCACTCCTGTCAGAGAGCAGCAAAAGCAGCACTGCCCCGTGTGTGAGCAGGGCTGTTTGAGATGGCTCCAGGTCTGACGTGGTGCCGGGATCCTCCTGCCTGAGGTGTTCTAGAAAGGCCAGGTGCAAGTGGAGCAAAGCTAGGAATTATTGCCCTGTGCCTGCCCTTCAGCCCCCTAAGGCTAGAAAGTCCTGGGGAACCTGTCCTTTGGGAGGGTCACACCTTGAACACCTTCAGACACCTGGGGACAGAATCCTGCCACCATCCCACTGACCCGGCCTGGGGGTGGGTCTGAGTCTCCCAGGGATTTCTTTGCCTTCACGTGTTGCACCCTCTGTGAGCATTTCCAGGTGCTCCGGGCAGTCATTCCTCACCTGCCGTGGGGCAGGCACAGGTGGCACTGCCAGCAGCCGTGCCTTGCCCTGGAGGAGCCCTCTGCCCTCACTGCCTCCTCTTGGCAGCAGGCATGAAGAGACCTCCTGTGGCTGTAGGAGCTCAGCCGGGTGTGCCCTGGGCATGGAGGTTCTGTGCCCCTGGCTGGTGGCTCTGGGGACAGCTCAGGGCTGCGCCAGGGTGGCTCTGTGCCCCCACAGCAGGGGTTTTCAGGCAGGGGTTTTGGGCAGGGTTTTTTGGGAAGGGGTTTTTGGGCAGGGTTTTTTGGGCAGGGGCCCCATCTTTGCCCTGCCACGCCACCAGATGAGCCATGGCTGAACTGGAGAGGGAGAGGGGAGATACTGTGACCTTTCAGTGTAATATCTTGGCATCAGTTATTTAATTGTGTATTTTAACCGTGCTGATGGTGGTGAGTTAGTGTGGATTAACAGGTTAATTGTGGATGTTCTGTTTATAAAACAACACCTGTAACCAGGTCAGGTACCCTGGGCAGCCAAAGGCAGACACGAATGGGCAGGAGCAGCTCCAGAGCCTGCAGTGCTGCAGCCCCTTGGACAGGGCCCTTTCCACTGCCTCCTGCCTGTGCTGCACCACCCTTTGCTCCTGTTCCCTCTGCCCTGAGAAGGACTTGTCTCCCCAAATGTCCTTTTGGGGGCATTTCAACTGCTCATGGCCCCCAGGGCCCAGTGGATGGGGACAGCCAGGTGAAGTCACCTGTCCACGTTGGCCAGCTGTGGAGCACAGCATCACCTGGAGGGCTCGAGGAGGTGGCCTTGCCACAGCTCCAGTGAGGTCACTGAGGGTGCTGGGAACAGTGGCAGCATCCTTCCCAGCCTGCTTTGGTGTGGTTGAAGGTCACTGGTATCTCGTCAGGGTCTTGTGCTTCATGTGAAGGCCATTCAGTTATGATGCAGGGATAGGATGAATGGAAAAAGAATCTTAAAACGTACAGCCAAAGACTGACCCTACACTGGTTTTGGGTGGGACTATATTTTCCCAGAAAATTTCATTCGATGTTAGTGATAATCAAGGTCCTCTGAATTCTATATATTTTTTCTCTAAATAATGTAGTTTCCAGGGATCCACTGTTGAAAGCAAGTGCTTGCAGTGCCCGTTCCTTTTCTAAATAATGGAAATTCATCTGAATCAAACAAAGGTGTTACAATGGTGTCACGTTGTCATTTCATTTTCTTCAGCAGCCTTCTGATAAAGACACGTTGTATTCAGCAGCATACAGACATAAGAGCAGTTCTGTCTCCAAAATCTGGCTTTGCAGTGTAAGGCCTGTTGAGTTTCCATGGCAATGGCCACAAATTCCTCCCCAGCTCTTCAAAGTGAAAGACATATTTGTTTTGCTGGCGCAACTTTGTAGCACAAAAGCTCTCTCTCCTTTTTCACGTAACACCTGCTAATCTGAGCCTGGGCCCTTTGAAGCCTCCTGCTGATCAGAAATTCAAATACATTTTTGCATGCTAATCTTGGTGGTAATCTAGAGTTTGTGTCTTTCACGTTGTGTCTGTGAAAACAGTTTTCTTTATAAATCACCAAAAGTGCTGGCCCTGATTGCTGTCCACGGGAGGATGAGCTGATAGGGCTGTCAGCAGCTCGGATGTCCATTCTCTCAAGATGCAGCCTGGACAGAGCTATCAGATCAGGGCTTTTTAACCATCCACTGCCCTTTGTGAAGAGAAGGGGGCAGGGGGGAGAGGGGGAAGGGCTGTCCCAGATCTGGTTCGTGGTGCTCTGTGTGCAGCTGCCTGGCTGTGCAGGGCACCCAGGCTGCCATGGGCAGAGGTGGCACTGGGCTGTGCCTGGGGCTGGCACTGGCTTTGGGCTGTGCCTGGGGCTGTGCCTGGGGCTGCCACTGGGCTGTGTCTGGCACTGGCACTGGGCTGTTCCTGTGCCTGGCACTGGGCTGTTCCTGTGACTAATGTTAGCTGCAGTGCTTTTCTTGTCATCTGATGGATAGACACACATGATGCTGAACCCACAGCCTGCATGGAATTCCCTCTGCAGCCCAGCTGCTGCCTGGATGCTGAAGCGCTGTGGGTGCTGAAGTGCTGTGGGTGCTGAAGCGCTGTGGGTGCCCTGCTGAACCAGGCACTGGTGCCGTGCTGGGGCCCCTTGTCCCTCAGCTGCCCACCCTGTCCCTCCTCCGTGCCACAGCCCTGGTGCTCAGCACTGGCACGTGCAGGAAGAACCTGGCTGTCCTGGGAAGGGGTCCCAAAGCTGCTGAATTTCCTGATGCTGCTGTGGGGTGCTTTGACTGCTCGAGGGACTGTGAAGGTCGGATGTGCCTCAGCCTGTGGCTGGAGATGGAGCTGTGGGGCTCCAAGAGAGCTGCTTAGTGGTGTCTCAGTGTTTGCATCACCAGCAAAGGATTCAGACGGTTTTCCCTTGAGGTGCTGCTGTGAGTCCATGGCCTGCCTGTGTCTTGCAGAGCACATTAACCCCCCAGGTGCCCCAGGTACTCCATCCCCAAGCCTTTTCCCAGGCCAGTTTCCAGTGGTGCTGTGTCCAGCCCGTGCCTGTGCTGGCAGCCCAGTGCCCACTGCAGACATGCTCACAGGCCATGTAATTCCTGCCATGCTCTGTGCTTCGGAGGTTTAAAACAAAAGGGTTTGAGTTTCACTGCAGCTCACACTTAGGAAAGCCTCTGGGGCAGGGCTGCTTTAGTCCTTGCAGGGCCTTTGCTTGTTTAAAAAGGTCTTTTTTCCACTCTTTAAAAAACCAGAGACCTTCCTGATCAATTTCTCAATAATTCTGTGAGTAGGTATGAATTTCCTCTTGGAAGGGATGAACAGTTTTGCCACTTCTACAAGATGGGATCCCTGTTTAACCCTTACAAAGCTCAGCCCTGCCTCTCTTTCCCGCAGCCTGATCCCCCTGGCTGCAGAGCTGGATCAGTTTCCCCAAGCGCTGGTTGGGAGCTGAGCCGGGCTGCTCTTCCTCCTCACTATGAATTTTATAAAATCTGATCTTTCAGAAACATCCTTGCTTATGAAAGCCCACAGTGCATTTCAGGGAGGAATGCAGATTTGCTGTTTCATACAAAATCACCAGCAAAATATTTGAAAGAGGGTTTTGTGTTCATTGTCAGCTGCATCTCCCTGCTATTCAGACTCTATTCTATTCAAATTTTTTTCCTTTCTTTAGGGGGAAGAGTCTGAGTGCACAAAGGGGTTGTGGTTTCTGCAAGCAGATAGTATAACCATGTAATATAAACATGGCAATGATTTCCTCAGGCCCTGTGATCCATCAGGCGTGCTCAGAGCAGTTGGCAAGGCTCTGGGAAGTTCCCACTGCTACCCAGCAGCTACAGATAAGATGCCTTTCTGCCTTGGTCAGCTGCAGGATCCATACCCCTGGAGCTGGAAAGGTTCATCCCTTCCTTTTCCTGGAAGGGAAAACCTCTGCCTTTGAAGTCACGTGCCCACGGCTTGCAGAGCTGACTGATGCAGCAACATCAGTAATTTACCAAAGTGGGGGGCAGGGGGGAGGAAAGCTGCGGCATAAATCTCAGCCTGGCTTTATTCTTTTACCTTAGGTTATATGTCTTTAAAGAAAAATGCTGACAACATGCTTGCTCACAAAAAGCCTTTTGAGCCAGTGCCAAGAATTTGCTCAAACCTGGTAAAAAGTCACAGCTGGGACCTAAGACCAGCACTGAATTCTCCTTCCTTGCTTGATCTTAATTTTCTGGGGCCGAGGAGATGTTCAGCGTGCCTCCTGCCTCCTGCTCCGAGGCCGGGGAAGAACCTGCCTTTGTCCTTTGGAGCAGGAGGTCGCTGGTGTCTGATGTGGTGAGAATGCGCTGCGGTTCTATGTTTGCTCTCTCTGTATCACTTACTCTTCAATTTAGAAAGTTTAAAACAATATTATTTGGACTGAAATAGCGCAGCCAGGCAACAAGGGGCCTCCAGCCTGCAGGAGGGGCAGGTCCCCTCGGCAGAGGGCAGCTCTGTGAATGGCAGCATCTGCAGAGCCCCCGGCCCTGCCCGCGGCTCCGTGCCACGGTAACCGGGGAAACCGAAACATCCCCGGCCCGAGCCCTCTGCGCTCCGGGCACTCCCGGCCAGCCTGGGCTGCTGCTCCAGGAGTACTGGTGGGCTGCTCTGGTGTCCAAGTCGAGGTCCTGGTGGCTAGCTCACCATGAAGTTTTCAAGCACAGTAAATCAGAGGGGGCAGTTTTTGCTCAGTGTTGTACCTGTCTAAGGGGAGCTGACCACACACATTTCTCTCAGCAACCTTAATGCCTCCTCTAATCACTGCACAGTGACTGCTGGTGTCTGCAAGCAGCTATTGGGGATTTTGGTAGAGTTCCTCCTACAAGGGAATGGAGACGTGGGACTTTGTATCCCCATGGTTCCCACCTGAGCACTGCTGGAAGAGATGGAGGAGCCACCTCTGCACCCTGCAGAGCTCCAGAAGTGCCCTGGTCAGTACAGCTGTTTGCCCATGGGCCTGAGGCACCGGTGTTAATTGTACAAAGTATGAACAGCAGCTTATTGACCTGCACAAATCTTCTCTAGGAATTACTGCCTACCCCTTAAAATGCAGAGAGCAAAGGCTCTGGAATTACTGAAGAGTTTAGGATGCGAATCCCAGGGAATCTCCTGCCAGAACTCTTTTTTCCCTGAACTAGGGGAGGCAGTGACTGTGTTGTGTTCCCAGAGATGTCATGTCCTGCCACAGAACATTATTCCTTGCTTTCTCCCTTATTGATGGCTCTTCTGGCTACCTCACTTGTACCTATCAGATGTGATGTCTCCTTTTCCACTGAAGCTGATGGGTCAAGTCTTATGTCCAAATCTAGATGCTTTAATTTAAAAAATAAGTATGTAAAAAAAAAAAAATCTATTTTTAACCTTTTTATTACAAAATTTGATCTGTATGAAATTATGGAACCCCACAACTGCAGCAGTGACAGCAACGTGCCCATTTTTGCCTCCTGTGCTGCATCATGCACTGGTGCTGTAGCTCCCCAGGAGAATGTAGGAAAAGTTCTTAAACCTTGGTGGCCTTTGTGATCTTCTCACTGGCGATGTCTGGCCGATTAGGGCTCAATCATGTGATATAATGATGGATCCCCCCACAGTTTATTGATCCCAGTGGGAATGAAGGGCATTCAGCCCCTCACATAAGCAGACCCTTCATGTCTGTCTTGCTGCTCCTTACAGAATATGAGCAGCAAGGCTGAGCACTCCTCGATTTTCTTATTCAGACTCATTTCAAGCTCCAGCTCAGACTGGAGATTTGCTGAGTAAATAGTCTCAACAATAATCTCAGCCTGATTCCAACTAATTAAATCCTGTACAAACATCCCTCTCCGGGCCAATATAGCAAAAGACAATGAAAACACAGAAAACCAGACATAGCTTTCCTCCAGATTTTGCTCGGCCCTTTAATCCTGTATCTTTTGAAAGATAGTAACGTCCATAAGATGAGGGGTCAGCCTTCCTGCCCTTAGCATCAAGCAGTGGAATTTTTCAATAATGAACAGCTGGGTCACCAGCGACACAAAAGCTGCTGTAATATCCTGTAGGCTTACAGGGCACAACAGAAATCCCAAAGCAAATCATGATGTACACAGAAAGGGACCGTCCTTTTCTATTAAGGAGACCACTTCAAACCAGTCTCAACACCACCTTTTCTCCAGCTTTTCGGAGGAGAGATTATCCCCTGCGTATATTTAATCACACATTATGGGGTGGCTTTGATTGCCTTTTTAGAGTCAGAGAAGTTAAAGAACATAGTTTGAAGGCTCTTATTATCAGTGCTCCATCCTCGTGCTCTCAGCCAAGACGTGTTTACAAACAAGGGTTGGAAGGGGGTGGGGGGAGCAGGAATGCTGCCCTGGGCCCATGGCTGGGCTTGGCACTGCTCTCACAGCTTGGTTGTATAACCCTGACTCCAGCTACGTGTGGGGAGCACCATGGGGAGGGGGAGGCAGGGGGGCTGCATTTGTGGCATTTTAATTTTTATGAAACCCTGTGGAATTCATCTCCTTTTCCAGGGAAAGAAAAAGTTGTCGTGTAGGGGTTTTCCTACACAGAAAAGCAAAGAGTAGACCAGGGTAACATGAACAAAAAGTAAATGCTATAAAGACTTTTTAATGTATCACAAAAGTCAGTCTGAGATGTGTGCAAGATATGCTGGAGATTCCTGATTAAAAGCAGTTTGTGTCAAGGAAGTTACCACTTGCAGCATGTAGAACATCTGACAGTGATTAACTGGAGCTAGCTATTAGATTTTCCTAAAGAAACAATACTTAAACATATCTCCACAAGTATGAAACACTTTATGTACTGTATCTGGTACACCTCATTTAAATTGACTTAGATGGAACAGACACACTAAGTCTAACTAGTAGGTTATTAAGAATATAAACCTGGTGCCCAAGAATTTACAATCAGTTATATGGGAGGTATCCTGACTTTCCTCCTTTTCCCAGGGCTTTCATTTACTAAGCATATGCTGTAAAGATGTCACATTTACAGCAAGGGACATGTTTAGGATGTTTCTTACAAACAGTTTTAAGTTACATACCTGTAGCAAATGCATCTTGCCATGCTGCAACGTGCTGTTAGAAAGTCTGCTATGAGCTCAGGAAAATGTGGGTGAAAGGAAGAATATATGCATTGGTACAAATGCATTCGTAACCTAGATTTTCAATTTCCTTATTAGTGCTTGTGAATTTTTGGTAGAAAAATGACATAAAATTGTTTTCTGTGCGAAGATGAACTTTTCAGCTCTGTTAAAGCACTTAGAGGGTGGAGAAATATGGTTTAAATTAAGCTTATCATACTTCTGATCCTGGGGGGGGTTACAAAAAGAAGAGCTTGGAGATTCATCCAGCCTGGAGTGTTTGGTAGTTGCAAACAAACTGTGCATTATAAGTAATGATCATTTCCCTCAGAAATACCTTTCTGTTTCCTTCCCCTTTTGGATCAGGAGGCTGATGGTTGGGCAGGGCTGTGCTTGCACAGAGGTGCTGCTCTAATTCGGGTTTGTAATCGCAGGGGAGGAACAGGGAGTCAGAACACTTGGAATTCAGCATTTCAACAGGCCTTTAATTATGGATTTCCCTGCTATTTGTGAGATGAGTGGTGAGAATTGCTGAAATAGCCACTACAGTGCTATGAGCCCAAATAAAAGCACTGCTTCAGAGTGGGATTTGTGCAAAGAGTGTTTGTCACTTACATTGGAAGGTTTTTAAAAACAATTGCACTTCTATTAGCAGCCACAGGAGCTCTGCTCTCCAGGCTGGCTCCTGAAGTCCCAACCTACCTCACTCTCTATCCATACAGGGTCAAATCAGGAACTGCACTGAGCTTCTCCAGAGCAGAAAAATGCTGAGGGTCAGTGTTTAGTAGGTGGAAAATCATGGAAACAGTCCTCTGGGGGCTGAGAGGTAATTCACAGTTAAGTCTAAACTTCTCTAATTTGCATAATACCAAGCCTAATAAAATATTCATGGTAGCTTCTCTCACTTTCAGACAATTTAAGATAGACAAAAATTAAATTGGAAAATATTGCTTAAAAAAAAAAAATTTGAAGACAAGGTCTTCAAATATTTTTGTGCTTTTAATTTATTGATATTTCTCAGAGTTACAGAATTGTTTGCAGTTACTGCCAGATAGAAATCTGCCTTATGAACAAAACTGTGCAGAGTTTGATATTTTTAATGGGAATCGCAAAAACTGCTGGAATTCCAAGATGTGGGTTAGGTGGAGGATGGATTTGGAGGATTTAGCATGTGTGCTTCATGAGCTGGCAGAAATGGTCACGCTGAGATGTGACAATTTAAGAGGTATTGGTTTTCTCAGAGCTGGGATCAGCTGAAATGACCAGAGCCAGAGTTCTCCCTCATCCAAGGGATCATTACCAGAATTCCATTGTAGCTGTGGCCCATGCACTCTCTGAGGTGTCAGAGGCTGGAATTGTGAGAGCAGGAGAAACCACCAAAGCCAGTGACACCTCTGGGCTCGGAGCTCAGCCCCAGGTGCTCCTGTCCTGTGCAGGTTCTGGCTTTGGCAGCTCACACCAAACCAAACCCGGGGCTGTAGGTGGCTCTGAGTACCTGAGATGGGGCACGGCCACGGGGCAGCTCCTCCTGTGCTCACTCACAAACAGACATGAACTTTTCTTGACCAGTCTGGAAGTTTCTTACTGTGACTATTGCACACAGTCTTGATATTTCACCATCTGTCTGGAGTTTTGTGTTTGGAAAATGCTGATTTCTGCATTGCTATTAACTACCAAACCTGCACAGTCTTTTTCCCAGTTCCGACAGAATTTGGAAATAAAAATTAATGTATGTTTTCCAAATGAGATTGCAACTCCAGTTGTTCAACCCAGTGGTCATCTCACATAGATGTGTGTCTTAAAGAGTGTGGAAGGGGAACTGATTGTGTTTGTTCTTAGCATTTTTGTGGCAAATTATTTTGTTTGTATCGATTCACTCATGTGAAAGCATCAGATTTCTGTTAAGCTTATAAATTTAGTCAATGGTAAAATTGAATCACATTAGCATTACCAAACACAGGTTCTCATAGCACAGGGCTGTGAGATGGTGCCTTCCTGACCAAAAGAATTGACACCTGACCTGTTCCTTTCCTTACTGCTGTCAAGTTGCATTTATTTTTTGGTAAGAAAACACGGAGTGGAGCTGCTAACGGTGCAGGATTGCTCTCATGTGCTTACCTGTATGAATAGTGCCAATGGCTGTGGCAGGCACATATCTGGAAACTGCTTCTCAAAGCCCCCCAGGCCCCTGGAAGTGTGATTATCCTCACTCACAAGGGTGGGTGAAAGCAGTTTTCTCACTGGTGCTTCCTTTATGCAAAAGAAATCATATCACACGGTGCCAGTATAAAACACACTCCTGACAAGGAGACATTAAACCAAAGCCCCTATTTGGGGTGCAGAGGGAGGCTGAGGCTGCCAGCTGCAATCAGATGACAGATATTTTTTGTCAGGACATAATGTCTTCCTCTGATTTCCTGAGAGGTTGAATGTAAAGCATAAAACAATGGACAGTGATGAAATCCAGAAGAATTACCTCTGTGTATTCTGGAGGAGAGTAAACAAGTGCCTCTATGCTGTCCAGGTACAGCAGGCACTGTTTGGACAGCTGCACTGCCCATTCAAAGGTGTTGCTTGCCAGTGGCTTGGCAGTAGGAATGCCAGGTTCATACAAGGTTCATATAAAATTGTACAGCTCCACAGACATTGCTGTGATAATAAACCCCACACAGCAGAAAGGTTGGATTTTCCAGTGCATACCAACTACTGATGTACAGCATGCTCCAGTGAGGATTACTTGAAAAACTGCATTTAGTGCTGCAATAATATTAAAAGGTCACTTTGGATCACATTTGCAAAAGGTCAGAGCTGGTGGAGATAACAGCCTGTGCACACAGAGCAGAAGGTGGTGGGCTCATTTTAGCTCCATCTGCAGTCACAGCTGAAAACCAGTCATGAAAAAACATGGAAAAAAGTTTCTTCCATTCTGACTGATGCTGTGCTAGAGGAGTTGTTCATGTAGTAAGGGATGTCTTTGGGCTGGGTAAAAATCCTAAAAAAAGGCAGAAGCATTTTTAAATGCACCATTCTGTATTCTCATGCATTGGGATGAATGCATGTTTCCAAAGAGGTTTTGGCAGCAGAGTTTCATAGATATTGTTTCATGTGACGTGGCACGAGGTATGTAATGCACAATGTAAAAGGATGCTTTTCAGCTTGGAATCTGTCATATGAATCTTGTACACACAGGGAATTTTTGTCCTCAGTGTGCTGGGAAGCTTTCAGTGTGAAATGGTGCGAGTGCAATTGTTTGGTGCAGGGGATACTGCATTCTCTAAAGTCAGTTTTTCAGAATTTGGGAAACACATCCCTTGTAAATTGCTGCTCTTCTGCAGCCGCTTTGCAGCCCCACCAACAGCTGACAAACCTCAGGCCAGGGACAGAGAAGCTGGTACCCAATATTGCCTCTCCAGCTGTTCTCAACAAGTTGTCATGAGAACATTGCAAGCTTGTTCTGGACATTGTAGCTTTTGGCTTTAAACTAAATATCTTCCTGGAGGGGTTCCCGTAATTGAAATGGTCCCAGGAGGAATTAGCATCTCTGTACACATCAGCTGCCTGTCCATCAGTCCCGCTGGGGGCAGTGAGTGCTGGGGGCTCTGGGACTGAGATCCCACCTGGGAAACTTGGAGTCCTCATCACCATCTCACAGTCTGGCCTCTCCAGTTCTGCTGTACATTGTCTGTGATCTCCTCCAGAGCAGCTCAGGGGAAGTGAATTCTTTTCTGATGGATCCACATTGTGTTGAATATTCTGCTGGCAATTTTTATTTGTAACAGGGCAGGGTCCAGAGGTGCCCTGTAAAGTGGTAAGGCCTGCCCCTGCACAGAGGGTAAATGAAGGTCTTTGCCTAATGAATTTCTATTAATTGTAAGCAAGGTGCATCCTTCTTTCTCCACATTTTCTGATAGCAGTTGACAGACACAAGAAATGTCATTTATCTTTGAAAATGCACTGTTGGTACATGTAGAGGCTCCCAAATGCTTCAGTGAAGGAAGGCAGCATTTATTCATGGCTGGAGTCTACCCTTAAATCTGATCCCATTCTCTGTGGACCCCTAACTCCATCCCGGTGACCCTTGCACTCTAAGGTGTAATATAAAATATAAAAGTGACAGTAGTTCCTGCAGCTGCCAGGACGTGGCAGGGCCTTAGTGGGCACACCAGGGCATTCAGCCCCGTTGGTTGGGAGTCTCTGAAGGAGGCAAAGTGATCAGTCTGTGGAAATGAATGGGCTTTTCATGCTGATGATTTCATTTCTGGATGGACACAACGCTTCCAGCCGTGGCGATTCATCATCCTGGCTGGATGCGGGTGGAAGGCAGCCAGCACTGTGCACTGATGCTCAGAGCAGACACCGAAGATAAAGCGTGGGACTCGGACAGAGCTTTCTAAATATTTGACAGAGAACTGCCAGGGAAGCGCAGTGCCATTCCCATTTCCAGGCTGCCAGCAGTGTCTAGTAAATTCTCCCAGAGAATTGCTGCTGTCCATGACACGGCTCCAGCACTGCCCTTTCTTAGCCCCCTCGTCCTGCTCAGGATTTCCCCTGGCCTCTGAGGCAGCTCAGAGTTGCTAAGCAAAGCAGGGCCATTGTGTGTCTGGCATGTTTGGGGCACTGGTGCTGCTGTGCACACTCCAAACCCGCCGGGGCTGCCCTGGGGGTGGCTCTGCTGGCACCCCGTTCCCTTTGTTGTACAGAACGGGGCACAGGCTCCAGGGAGGCACTGCCAAACGGTGCTGGAGCTTGCAGGGTGGGAGAAGGGCTCTGTGGGCACGGGCTGGGCTGGGGGCAGCACTCAGTGGGCACTGGGCAGCAGCTCCAGCCACCCCAATGCCATCCTGCCCTGACATTGTGCAACCTGGCCACCACCGGGGGTTTGTTCCTCACCTTCCGTGGGAATGGGGCAGGGATGGACACGGAGCAGCCATCTCAACTTTACAAGGTGTCTGGATGGAATATTGATGGATTTGGGCCTCAGAGTGACTAATTAGCATGCAGGGTTCCTCAAAAGGGTTAACATGGGATCTTTTTAATTGTCAAAAGAGTTGCAGGCTATTAGGGTTGGCATATTCTTCAATAATCTGTTTTATTTTTACCTGCTGGGAGCTTAATTAAAAAACAAAGAGGCTCAATTTAAAGCCCATTACTATGCTAATTTTGTAAGAACTGGGCGGTGATTAAGAAGCTTTAAAAAGAGGAGTTTAGTTTGCTCTAGGGAATGGGTTGGAGGCAGGTTTTATTTCGTTTCATTAGCTAGCTACAATTATTTATAAACTAAATGGAAATGATATTAAAGAGTAATGAAAAAACCAGCATCTATGTATTATTGAACAGCAGAACTTTTTTTAATTTAGCATCGAAGTGTGCAGAGCCTTTATTACTGCAACTCACAGTTAACACAGCTAAATGCAGTTGTTAAATATAAGAGGCTTTTAAAATATGCCCATAAATACAGAGCTGTCTGGTTTGCTTTTCCTGTAGATCACTAGAGTGAGTTTATAAAGATATCAATGTGACAATAAAGATGAACCACTGTCTCTTTAAAAAAAAAAAAAAAAAGTCTGAGGTTTTATATAGGAAAATTTCTTACCAGAATAAATTACAAAGACTTACTCTTTCTGTATTATGTATGTGATGTTGTATAATCTAACAGCACTGCAAACCTTCTACTGCCTTTTGCCTGTCATGTGAGCCCAAAATAATACCTGCAATTCCAGTTGTGTTGGAGTACCTGGGAGGAGCCGCTGCACTGCAGGACGGTGGGAGCTGGAGCCGGGCAGGGACCAGCAAGGCCAGAGGTGTTCCCCAGGCCGAGCTGGGGGCGAGCAGCAGGGACAGCCTGGCTCCCAGCGTGGCTGTGTGAGGGCAGCAGCAGTGCAGGGTGCAGGCATGGCCAGGGAGAGGCTGACAGGTTGGCAGGAGCCTGGGAGAGACTCCAAACCCGGGCAGAACTCTGAACTGAATCCCCCAAACCAAGGTGTCTGTCTGTGAGGATGTGAGGATGTGGGCAGGGACACTCACCCTGTTTGTGCCAGAGGAACCCGTAATGCTGATGTGTATCTGCCCAGCACTGGGAGGAGGAGCTGCTGAGCCTGTACCTGGAGGAGCCACATCTCTGGTGGCACCAGGGCCTTCTGCAGAAACAGCACGCTCCTATCAAACACCCCAGCTCATGTGGCACGAGTCAGAGCTGCTTTGCATGTGCAGCCTGATAGCTGAGTTCACTGAGCATTTGATTCCTCACTGAAAAGCCACTCTGATCTTATAAAGGGCAGGGACCCCGTGCCCCACCAGCCAGCACTGCCATTCCATGCTGAAACCCTTTGTGCTGCTGCTCTTTCTGGGAAAGCTTTGATGCTGTGCCAGGGATGGGGAGTGGGAGGAAGCCTGGAACAACTGAGAGACATCAATATCTGCGAGGCAGAGGGGTGAGGAGGAAGAAGAAGGATGACAGGAGGGCCAGCAGTGGATGCCAGCCCACCCTCCAGGGCTGCCTAGAGCAGCTGGCATTTAACTTTGTAAGGGTCCACATCAGTCTGGTTGTGACACCAAAATTGTTGGTGGGGCATCTTAATTTAAATAGTTGTTGCAACCAGTAAAGTGTTTCTCGGTGAATGAAGTTTCAAGAATAATTTAAATTACCTGCACATCAGTGATTCAAATGTCTGTGGACACTAGCAGGACTCCTGCTGCCAGAGCCTTGTGCGTGGGTCCTGCATGGGTGGCAGGTAGAGCATCCTGGAGCCATTCAGGCTCTATCACACCAAAACTCACAATGTGGCTCCCACAGTTGTGCTGGGGAGAAAAGCCTTACCCTGCAGGTCTGCTGCTCCTGTGGGTAAACTCTGAGCCGAGCCCAGAGCTGGAGATAGAGGTCATACAGCAGAATAGCTTCAATTCCTCTTCTGGTTCTAAAGGCAAAGTGAGCTATCCAAGATCCCTGAGGTTGCAAATGTCCCTTGGCCTTCTTCTGACCCTATATACACCTTACATTCTTCCTTTAATGATTGACATTCAGTGGGTCTGTGCCTTCGGGCACACTGAAGTTGTAGCTGCTTCTTCATCAAAGCAACTGTTTACAGCTGGTTTGAGTTGGATGCCAATAAACAGTATTCTTTTTGTCTCAAAATAAAAAGCAGCTTAAGTCCCTAATGATAAGGATTTTGTGCTTTGTAGAGGAAAAAATTCAGCTAGTTTGGGACAGCCAGCCACTTAGCTTAGCAAGTTGGAGCACTTTATACTTCCTGCTAAACTGCCTTTATCTCCTCTAGTGAGCCGGCTATAGATTCTTATCATTGTGGCAGAAGTGATGAGGGTAACATCTTTAGTTGGAAATCATCGGCAGCATGTGGAGAAAGCTTAAGATGTTGTCACACTTTAACTTGGTCCTAATCTGTTCAAAGGCAGTTGATACTTTCTAACTGTGCCAGCAGGTAGTGAGAGGGAGTCAAAGACCATCAGGGTGAAATAGCTCCTGCTTTTCTTTGGAGAGTTTATGACTTTCATAAAGCGGACACAAAGACGCTGTGGCGGTAACAGTTATTGTCTAAATTAAGAGCTTATGTTCACCCAACCATATTTCATTAACTTGTACACCCAAGCTTCTACATTTCCTGCCTGCTCCATGCAGTGCTAGAAGCAAATCTTAAATATTTTAACGCCTGTTGTCAGTGAAGTGACAAGAGCAGTGTGTGGGTCAGCCCTGCCCGTGCACGGTGACCAGCACGGGCTGGCGTGTGCTGCACCTTGCCTACAGTCCCAGGGCAGGCTCTTCTGGGACCTGGGACATGTGTTGTGTGAGATCAGAAAAGAGAATTGTTTTCCTTCCAATAACAAATTGAGATACTGTGAACAACCCCTAAATGCCAAAATGTAGGGCCAAACTGCCGATGGAGCTGATGGTTTCCAAAGCCATCCTCCCTGGGAATGAGGACCCAGTTCTGTTCCTGATGCTCCCTAAGGAGTTTTACATCTCACTTACTTGAAGCAACAGCTGACACAGCTTCTCCTCCCTTGTTTTTCTATAACAGATCATCTTAAGGACATCAGAGCTCTTGGTGAGCGAACTTTGATGCATTTCAGCAAATACTGTGTTTGGAAAAAAAGGGCTTTGTCATCTCTGTAAAAAGGACAGTGCAGATATTCAACTAAGCATCTCATTTTTGGAAACATATATGGAACCCTGAGCAACACCATCTATAGAACAATTCCAAGCCATACAGATTTTCTTGCTGAAAGAAAGGAATGTGCTGATAAGATATGAGGGGACTTGGTACAATTTTTCTCTAACTGGCATCTCTATTTTTTCTGTGTGTGTATAGTATACATACATACACTTAACCAAAAGTTAAGTAGTATTTAATTTAAGTATTTCAGCTTTGACCTACTTACAACTTTTCATTTAATTAAAAAAAATCTGAAAAAGTTAATAAAATGTTTAGACAAACCTTTCAGTCTTGTGAGCTTAAAGGAATAATCCTCTTTGCATGCCTAATAATGTTGTTGGTGTCTAATGGGATTTCATTTTCACACATGTGGAAGTGTCCTGTGTTATAAATGTTTGACTGCTGGAATAACTTAAAACCTGTGCAGACGTTGGAGGCAGGAGGAGGGTCTGGGCGTGCTGTAGGGCCCTGCTTACTGATAAATCTCTTTGTGTGGGTTTAGAGCATCTAGTTTACTAAAGCCTGAATACAAACACAGATGCTGATAGCTGAGTCTTAGGACTCTGTCAGCCATATCTGGCCTTACAGAAGCCAGGAGGTTTTCACAGTTCTGTGTCTAATCTTAAAAATTCAGTTTATAGAGCAATTTTAGTAGTCATCCATACTAGAACGAGCAGGCTCGTCTGTTCTTTAATTTAAAATAGATGAATCAGATGTTTCAAGTCTTCAGAAAACACTGTATTAAGAGGAGTATTTATTTTCCATCCTAATATTAATAGTAAGTAATTGGCATAAGCTTAATAAGAGTCACTTCACGTTACAAGAATAAATTACTATTTTTAGGCATTGCAGCAGACACCTTAGGTTACCTGAGTTTGGGGGGTTTGAGTAGGGGATTTTTAACATTCCTTTTTCAGTGGTCCTTTTTACAAAGCTCCATGCCTCTGGTAAGAGTCTCCTGTTTTTATCAGAAGAACAAAATTTGTGAAAGAAGGACTATAAAGAGAAACCATGTGAGATGATTAGGGGAGAAAAATTTCATCCATTAAGGGTCAGCCTAAAAGAGCATGATTTAGAGCAGAATATAGCTGGAACTTTTGTAAGACAAGCAGCAACTTTTCATGCTCGGATGGGGATTCTTGGGTTAAATTGCTATCTTTGAGTTCTGAACTTGGAAAGGTATTAAAGTGGAATTAAACCTTTACACAATCCTGCTCTTGTGTCATTCAGGATTTTTTTGGGTTCTGTTTAATTGTACATCACAGCAGGGTTCTGAGTGACTGGTGCTTTAAAGAAATGAAGGGTAGGGTTAAGTCTGCAGCCCACTGCTCCCTGCTAATCCTTCTTGTTCCTTGAAGAAGGATTTACTTTTGCTGCCAGCTTGTGAAAGACTTTCCTCCTCCCGAAGAGATTGTTGTGGCTTTCCTGGGGAGGTGTGGTTGCTATAGCAGGGAGTCACGCCTGGGTATTCTCTCAAACCCTACTGAGAATGGGCCAAAAAAGAGCCAAAGAAGAGTAAAACTGGGGATTAAAAAATGGAACAATGGGAGACAGGAAGATAGGAGTGGGAACAAATGGGAATTACAGCACCAAAAATAATGCAAAGTGACAAAAAGAGGAAATAGAAAAATAATAGCTGACAGTTGGACTGAAAAGACAAACACTACAAAAGAACAATTTATTTTCAACAGGCAAAGAACATAAAAAGGCATCTGGGAAATAAGACACAGCCCTATGTTGAGGACTTTTTTTGGTTCTTACAGTATTGCAAACATACATGCACCAAGCACACAAAACTGCTTCATGCCTCTCAGTTCCACCTTTGCCATAATCTGTTTATTTGAAACAAAACCTTCCTGGGTTTTAAACCGTGTGTTTGTTTATTTATTTGCTGTTAAATGATGTCTCTAACTGTGTCTGTTCCTAGGGACTAAAGGTAGGGTAATTCTGGGCTTTTCATATTAAATAGTGTCATGCATATCAATAGCAGAAGAAAAGATCCAGCTCTGCTCAAATTCTGTTCTTGAATGCTTTCCAGAGAAATAACTGCCTCCAGTGGGCACTTGGTTTTGCTGCTGCTTACTGGAGACAAATTCTTCAGCTCATGCCATGGCAATGCCCTGACACCTCCACCTGGCCCTGCCCAGGCTGTGCCCCCTCCTCACCCCGCTGCCGCTGACTCCTGGCTTTGGCTCAGCCAGCTCATCCCTGCCTCCAAGAGTTTTCCTGGAGGAGTTTAGAAGCTGTATATTGCTCCTAACTCCCTTTGCTCTGCTGACAAAACACAGCCTATTTTTGCAAATATTCGAATATTTCCATCTCAGTGAAAGATGTGGAAATTTTCATTCGGCGTAAAATTTGTCACAATACAATTTAAAAAGGAGCCAGTGCCACATCTAACAGCAAATCTCTCTGAATGCCTTTCCTGCACCCCACTGCTTTATATACAGGGGAGGCAGAGAGATATAATAGATGAAACATTTTGTTTATGAAGTGTCTATGTTTTGCTTTATTTCACATGTTTTTGCAATATAGATAACAGATTACACCACAGAGCTTTCATTGCCTTGTGCTATAAAGATACTATAAAGCCTTTCTGGGTATTAATAATAGATTGTGTTGATGAGTTTGGAGAAGCTGGCAATAGACCCCCCACTGCAAAGACATTAACACCACAGGACTAAGGTATCTTTCCCTTGCAAATCAGTTGCTAAATTGGCTGTGCTGATGAGTTTGGGCACAAGCTCTCCACCAGCATCACTGCAGCAGGCACAGGAAGTGATTTTGTTTTATACTAGCAAATAACGTTTCTTCCTCTCAATGTTCTTGGCTGTGAGGAAAGCCTTGTGTAAATTCTTTTCCTAAGTCATTCTTGCCAGCCAAGAAATAACTTAGAAATTACATTTGAATCGCTTTGACACGATTATTTTTTTCTGTAAAAGTGAAGACTGGGCCAGTGAATCACAACAGTACAATTTCCCTGCTTATGGGGCCTTTAGGGTGAAATCTCATATAAAAATTGCATTAGAAGACTTTCCCTGTGTTGTTGGTGATGTAAATTCAGTGTGCCATTTAGTGAACAAGAAGGATAAGATGTCTGTCAGAGCAGAGTGCAGGCAGCATCCCGGGCAGGGCTGTTCCACAGGGCCCCTCCACAGGCCACTTCATCCTCTGGATATTGGCAAGGGCACAAAGGGAGAAGATGAAGGTGGATTTAATTTAATTTGTGTAAAAAACTGAATAAAAATCCAAAGAAAAAAAAAAAAGAGTGCCCGGTTTGTTTAGGTGACCGCAGCCCCCAGCTAGGCAGAGCTGTGGCAGAAGCACAAATGCCCCAACAAATACAATGCTTTTATAGCCCATCAGTGTGATTTGGAGAATGCAAAAAACCACGGCAGCAGAAGCCCATTTAGCCTTTTTGAAACTCGTGGACAAAAATAACGTTATTTCACAAACGTTTGCACTGTCTAGAAATATAATTCTAACAAAATCATCGTATTTTGTTAATTCATTAAGTCTTCTTAATTGCAGCCCCAGCTTTATCAATTCAATTGGTGCCCTTAACTTTTATAACAGTTTCTGTTCTACAGAAAAGATTAGGAGAAAATTGCAGCCATAATCTGTACAGTGCAATTGCTGTGCTATAAAGAGGAATGGGAGTAGCTGAGAAGAGCAATTGGATTCCCAAAGGTGGAGCACAGTAGAGCAATATCAGTGACTTTGTAAATGAAAAATTGTTTTAATTCCCTTCTAACAGCAATAATTCTATTCTTCATAAATTTTTCCATCAAAGTGTTGTATGGAAAAATGCTATAAAATAGAACAGCATGGCATTGATGGAAGACAGTTGAACAAAGTGGTCAATTAGGAGATGAAAATTAAGCAAAGAGAAGAATTCATTCTGTCACATTCTGCTCAAAGCGAGAAACTGCTCTGCACTTTGCATTTTATGTTGTACTTTATAGTTAGGGGAGATGTAACTATTTAGGTCACTCTGGTCCCTCTTGAGCAAGTTGCATTAGGCTGTGAGCTTTAAATTCTGTGTGTCTCTGTGCTTCTGTTTAAGCAGTTCCAGCCCAGAGCTGGTGGTGCCCACAGGTTTGAGGAGGGCACGGTGACCGTGGGTGCTGGTGACAATGTCCAGGGTCAAAGTCCCACCAGCTTCAGAGCCAGAGTTGACACAGGATAATATTCCAGGGTCCCTATTGCTGTTTTAGCCATCAGCTTGTCTTGGCAGGGGAGTACAGCACTCCTCACTGAAATACAGGTAAAATATTTACGTGAAGAAAAAGTCACTCATGACCAAGACAGGCAATATGTAATTTGTGACTCTAAATCCACGTTGTGAAGTGCAGATTTAACACAAGCTTTCACCAGTAGCTGGTGTTCATACTACAGCACCTGTGCATAAGGGTTAATAAATATTTTCTTCAGTTCTCCCTGGAGAAGAAAAAGGTTTCTTTGTTTTAGTTTCTCTCTAAATATTACAGGTTTTTTTTCTAGAAACTTTTAAATTTTGCACATTTTATTACTTCTTGATGAAAGGGAATTATCTTTCTTATACTGAAGTTTCAGCTATGAAATTAGTTTTAATAAACTATGTAATTATTTCTTCTGCAGGGAAAATATTTTAAATGGATTATTTCTTTTTTAAGGGGAGAGGGGGGTTCAAATCATAAATTTATAATATTCCTGTTCTGCTTTACTGCATCCAGGGTGTTTTGTATATTCTGAATTGAGTGCAATCAAGCAACAGTTTTTCCATGTTTTAAGCACCCATGAGCTGTAAGATGCTACAAAAATATTCAAGTCCTGTGCTGGAAAAACCCCATGCATACAGTTTTTTCCAATCCTATGTCATCTAGAGAAAGAAGTAACAAAAATTATCCCAAAGAACAGATGTCTTTCATTAGTAATTTAATTTCTTCTCCTCACACAACTCAGTTGTGTGAAAAACATACTGTATTTTACTCTAGCTCTACCCTGTTCCATGGCACAGGAGTGTGGAGGGAGCTCCCAGCACCAGAGCAGGCCAGCAGGGGTGTCCGGGCTGTGAGCAGAGGGAAAAGTGTCACACACAGAGATTGCACCAAGACCACTTACAAAAGCTGTGACCACGACCTTGGCATATTTATTAAATAAAGAAAACCCAGGTATCTGCTGTGGTTGCTGCAACACACAATGTCAGAATAACAGAGAAAGGGAAATGACTGAAGGTCTCTGATAGGTAGGAAGCAGCATCTGTCCTCTTGCATATATCAAACACAGCTTAATAACTTCCTATTTACTGCTTCATGGCAGAGGCCCCAGTAAATAAACAACCTGACTGAATTAGTCCATTTTTCTACCTTTTTCCTGTATAACAAACCTCGTGAACCACGCTTAATGTGAACAGCAAATTTCACACTGCACATGGACATCTCTCAGCACAGATTAAATTAGTTATAATAAAACAATTAAAATCTGTTTGCCCACAGACAGGAGGAAATGAAGGACCTGGCTGAGCCACAGCAAGGTAAAGGGTGGGTTGTCAGGCCGGCAGGAGAGTAAACAGCAGAGCCGTGATTCTCAGGAGCAAGGCAGGGTCAAACTTACTGCGAGATAACGGCGCGGGATATAATAAATCAGGGCTCCGTATTGCACTCCAGATGGCTGTGCCATGCAGGAAGGCACAGTGGATCATGTAACTGTGCTTGTTTCTAAGGATTACTGATTCAGCCTGCCTTCACAGGGATATCCTAACAAATAAAATCTTTATGGCCCCTTCCGCTGGTGAACATTTTCATCTACTGGTTAAAGTCAGGACATAGCATTTGCATTGCCGTGATACATATAAAAAATTAATTTAAGTTCACACAGTTTTAGCTGGTAAAGGCTTTTTGATTATCTAGTACTGTAAAGTTGCTTCACAGCATTTATTGTAAATACTCTGATGGACAGACAGGCCATTGTTCTGAGCTTTAGCTTGGCTGAGTCCCCCAAGTGTTCCAGGCATAGAGGCAAACACACTTAAAAACTCCTAAACCTATTGAGTTGTCTTTCAAAATTGTCCAGGCAACAGAACTTATTTATAAAACTCCACAATCATTGATTCAAAACAAGGTTTTCTTGTTCTGCTTTTCTTCTTTGTCCTCTTTGAACGGTTTTCTCTGGAATGTTTTCGTTGTGCTTAGGAGTCGGAGATTTCCTGCGGCTTCTAATAAAGGCATTTGATTTCCACTCTCCACATACTTTAACACATCCAAGGATTTTGAGGTTTGACATTAGATTAAGAGAGCTGGAGATAATCAGCCATGGGGGTAAAAAGCCAGAGTTATGCAAATTATTTGTAAAATGTATAGAAAGCAAAAAAAATTTATTCCTTTAAATGTCGTTGGTGTGGGACAGAGTCTTTGTCTCAGCACAGAATATCTGTGTGCTCCCCTTCAAATTTATGGCTTCGATTGAAACCTGTAAAGGGGTGATCTGTAAAGTATTCCTGCTATCCTACACTTCCCAACAGGTTTATTACCATTCGTTTATAAAATGAACAGTCTAACGAGCAGTGGTTTAGATCACAGCTATCAAAGTCTGGTCATTTGTCAAGATTAGTTTCCTGTTGTGAGATTGCCTTGTGCAAAAAGAGTGCATAACCTTGTGTTCCTCTTGGGAAGCTGAAAAAATACCTATAAACACCCTATAAGATAGGTTTTATGAAGATTTTATAATCTTAGAATTCAGCCCAACACACTGCTCTGTGTGTGTTTGTGTGTGTGTGTTTGTGTGAAGGGATATTATAATACACAATACCTGTGTACAGAGGGGAGGGAATTTTCTTGACAAGAGTTAAATTCAGAATATGAAGTCCGTGCAGTCAGGGCAATTTAATGTTCATCTGAACGAGTTAATATGCACTGATGACAGTGTAATTCGTTAGAGCTAAAAGGCTGCCCTGGGAAGCGCTGTTGCAAAAGCACCATCTTTACTGCAATAGCCGCTTGCCAGTAAATAACACAAAGTCTTTTCCGTTCATGTTAGATACATTTATTTTGAAGAAAAAGAAAAACCACAAACACTCACTAAGGCAGTGATGACACCAAAGGTGCAGGTCAGAGAAAACAACACGCTCTACAGGACAAGGAGGTTATCTTCGTGTCCCTGTTGGAGGGAAGGTGCAGGGCATTTATGCTTTCCTGGGCTTTTCTTCTTGAAATTATCTGTAAACTGTGTTACATTTGTGTTTTCACTGCCACTGGACGGTGGCGTATTGTGCGGTTTGCTTGGGAGACAACTGGAGGCAGCCGCAGCCCATCCTGGGGCGGTCACTGCCCCGCCAGGGCCGGTGCCAGCCCTACCCAGGCGGCCGGGCCCGGAGCAGCGCCGGGCCCGCAGCAATGGGGGGCCCGCAGCACCGCCGGGCCCGCAGCAATGGGGGACCCACAGCACCGCCGGGCCCGCAGCACCGCCGGGCCCGCAGCAATGGGGGGCCCGCAGCACCGCCGGGCCCGCAGCAATGGGGGACCCACAGCACCGCCGGGCCCGTAGCACGGCCGGGCCCACAGCAGCGCCGGGCCGGCCCGGCCCGCAGCAATGGGGGACCCACAGCACCGCCGGGCCCGCAGCACCGGCTCCGCCACTCCCGGGGAAGGCTCCCCGTGCTCTCCGCGCCGCACTGGGGAGGTGGCGGCAGGGCGGGCTCCCTGGAGCCCCGGAGTTTGCGAACGTTCCCCAGCCCAGCCGCTGTGCCCGCACACGCGGTGGGCGGCACAGCCCGGCGGGGGCCGGAGCCCCGCGGCCCCGGTACGGCCGGACATCGGCATCGGCACCTCGGGGCCGACCCGGCCCCCCCGCGGCCGGCGGGGACGGGGGAGTGGGGGACATGAGGGGACATGAGGGGACAGAGCCTTCGCAGCAGCTCTGCCGCCCCTGGGGTCTCCAGGTGTGCCCCGACCTGAGGGCATCCCCTCGGACACAGAGGCCAGGCTTGCTTAAATGCGTCAAATAGGTTTAAGCAGTTAAATAGAAACAACTTTTTTCAGTGCACCTTTTTATTTTCCCTCTTTGTGTGTTAATCCTTTCGGATATAAAATTGCATAGAGATAAAAATATTTTCTGCTTAGGAATTTGCTGGCTAAAGCATTGTAAGGAAAACCTTGTGGACGAAGCAAACCGGGTGTATGGAATAAACCATTCTGTTCATGGCACTGCCCAGGGTCCGTGTGGCACCCGCTTCCTTTAGACAGATTTAATTCATTCCATCCCTGAACAAGAGCCCCTCAGCCCACCCTGCACCGCTGTTACCTGGGGGCTGTGCTGGTGCAAAGGTGTGCCCGGAGCCGGCCCGGCTGGCGGTGCAGCACTCCCGGTACGGCTGGGGAACAGCCCGCTCCCCTCTCAGCCCTTTGCTGGGTGCTGTGTACAACCACATTGACATTTGCTTTTCCCCGCTGCCCGCTCTGACTCCAGCCCTTTGCCGAGGGCTCGTACTGCCATTTTCCTGCGCTTCTCAGCTCAGACAAAATGGAGGCTCTGCAGGAATGAGTAACTACCACAGCCTTAGCCTCCTAAAATCAGATAGAATTGCCTTTTTTTGTGAAAAATTATAATTTTGATGATAGAAAAAAGTCAGCACACCCCACGCTAAAAGGCAGAATCCAATTTTTTTTTTGCAGTGAGCTCACTGGAGCAATGGTGTTCATTTCCTTGCTGAAATGTAAATGTTCATGCACCTTGCGCTGTGATGTATTGCCATAGAAGACACTGAATTTCAAATCACCAGCACACCATGTGACACAGGGATGTAACAGCAATTCATCTTTATTTGAGGCAGCCCTTTTCTGAAATCTCACTTAGGGAGATTCCCAGTTGCCATTAGAAAAGCAAAATAAAATTAATCTGAATAATTCGAACTTAAACCTAGAAAATTAATGATGGATGAAAGACAGGGTTTATAGAGCATTAATAAGAACTAGTCTGGATACCGTGTGTGTTCTAGGGTCTGTGATTATACTGGTAATTTGACAGATTGTATCACTGCCTATCTCTGCCAAAGGATGTTTCACACCATTTAAAATGCACAGTACTTCCTTCAGAGACAGGTTGTTCTGGAATAACTCAACATCCAAAGAAAAGCTGTGTTGTTTCACTCCTCTCTTTATTGATTGCATGTGTACAATCATGTGTATGCACAAGTGCTGACTTTGCCTCAGCAAAAGCATAAAGTTTTCATGCTCATTTCTGTTTATCAGCCTCCTCAGAGACAGACAATACCAAAAATGGAAAGTCATGAAATCTTTTCAGAATAGGGCTTAAGTGCTGAAACCAGAGACCCTGCATAAAACAAAGCATGAGCTTGTCCTTCCTCTAAAAGGTGAATTAAAATACATTTGGGTTTAAGCAATTATCCAACTTTGGGAGCTCCCTTTTGTTTCTCATTTTGAAAAGGAAAAAACCACTGAGATAAGGACAGACCTTAGTGGGCTTTGTCCAGGAAAGGTGATTTAGGGAATCTCGAGGCCAAAGGGACTGAGATTTGAAAAAATTGCATGCCCATGATGTTTCCAAGACTAAGGATGCAAGCCTTGCAGCGTGCAGAAGCATGAGCCAGGCTGCTGTGTGCAGACATTGCTGGATTTAGATCAGGCAGGGTATGATCTGACGCTCCCCTGACTGCGCTGCTCTTCCTTGCAGGCTGTTTGCAGCGAAATGCAGCGGCTGCATGGAGAAGATCGCCCCGACGGAGTTCGTGATGCGAGCCCTGGAGTGCGTGTACCACCTGAGCTGCTTCTGCTGCTGCGTCTGCGAGCGCCAGCTGAGGAAAGGGGACGAGTTTGTCCTCAAGGAAGGGCAGCTGCTCTGCAAGAGTGACTATGAGAAAGAGAAAGACTTGTTGAGCTCGGTCAGCCCAGACGACTCAGACTCAGGTGAGCTTTTCCCACACCTGCTCGGACTGGAAAAGCTGCATGAGTCTGTAGAGCTTTTGTATAGAGGAGCACATCCATTTTCACATCCACCTCATCTATATGCCTGTGCCACCTATGCAAATTTGCAGGCACAGCTGAAAACATTCCTACTGGCGGTCTGCTTTCCCTAACCTGACTCCCTTCCTTAACTTCCTGCTTGGTAAAAGACAAAATTTTTTTGCTTTCATTGAAGTGTTTTTCTATAAGATCATAAAGGATGAATCAGACTGACTTCAGCTACTCGAGGTCTCACTCAAGTGAGGCATCAGTATCTTGTTCTCCATAGGCATTCTTCCATCCACTTAACTTATTTTTCAGGGGATCTTCTGCACGTACAATTTCAGCATTAAACTAGGAAAATGGGCACAGCAGTAATATGATTTTCTAGAGGAATTTCTCTGCCAATTATGAATAGTACTTTTAAGAAAGATTGCAAGTGGAACACAGAAGTACTGAAGATAATATAAAAGTGACTGAAATGTGTTTTTGTGCCATCATAATTGCACACTTTTTTCCCAAGAAAATATGTTAGAAAATCAACAGTTACCATTCCATTACGTGTACAAATGGCATGTTTGCCTCTGGTTTATGGGAAAATGTGTTACTCCATTTTAACTGGGAGCAGAAATTATCCTTAATCTCTAATCTGAGAGTCATATTCTCCACATGGCTAAAATTTTTATTTCCACATCAGGAATGCCTCCAGACAAAGGTCTCTGCAGACTCGGCAATGGGTGGGACCGGGGCCATTCTTGGAGCAGTGTTTAAGTTATTGTCATGCTGCGTTTGCAGGACCTTGAGTGCTGGGTCTGGGCTTTGATGAATGTGCCTGAGGCACGTGAATTTCCTCCTTGTCCCCCACCAGCTCCAGCACCCCACTGTGCACCTGCCTCGTGTCCCCCTTGAGCCGCTGTCCACGCAGGGCTGTCCCCGTGCTGGGCTGGTCACAGGCACCTTTCCCCACTGCTGTCCTCACTCACACAACCCGTGCTGGCAGCTGCCTTTGGCATCAGCTCTGAGCAGGGCTGGGCTCCTCCTCGGCACCAGATCTGCTTGTGATCTACCACGGTAGCACAAACCAGTCTTGGTTTCAATTTCATTTCCCTTTGGCACAAAGGGGAGTTTCTTACTCCTGGAGATGCTTTTTCTCCCTCATTATTCTCTGTTAGCCAAACCCAAACCTGAAAAACAAGCTGACAAATTAAACAAGCTGTTTGTCTCCCATTGTCTGACACAGTGAAAACACTGATCTCCCAGGGGTCTGCGTGAGAGCACACGATCTGCAAAGCCCTGGCTGAGAATGTGTCCTGCTTCAGTCAAATATTTATCCACTGGACACAAAAGTAACTCTCCAATGAGCAGTGTTAATCCTCACACACCTTTCCTTAGAAATGGCATGCTGGAAAGTTAATAATGTCATGGTTATTAAAATGACTGAACTTCTCTTTAATCATTAGGCCAAAGATGCTTATTAAAATAAAAGGTGATTAGACTGCTGGGTGCATAATAATCACACTCTAAAATGAATTAAAGTCTAATTTGTTGATTCCCCAAATGTAGTCTTTCAGTATATAAAATTTCAGTGTGTTTCTTCATGTTGAAGTCCCTATAATAATGCGATAGTGTTTTCTGGAAGAAAAATCAGTAGTCTGGTCAAATAAAATATGCTGAGTTGAAAAGTTGATTTTCACAACAAAATATGTATTTACCCCTCAACCTTTGCCACTGTGCTTGAGATATCCCAGGACAATATACCAACACATGTAATATCACCAGATGGTATGAGTATTCAGAATTTAATTATAAAAAATAAAAACAATCTCTTTGTCTACACGAGCACATAGATACTTGCATGTATTTATTGAGAAAGAGAAGTTTGTGCCTGTACATACAGACACATTTTAATGCACAGAGGAAGATTACTGATGTTTTCTGTGGGAAGTGGAAATGAGATGGCAAAGATTATATTTAATATTATCTCTGGAGCTTCAAAACATTCAAAACAGTATTCAATAACTGGAACCTGCACTATATTAAGTTAGATGGGCTTTGAGATGCTTGTGTGATACTTGCTTTATGCTGTTTTGCTGCTGTAGCAGTGCAGGCCTGCAGATAATCCTGCAGGAGAAGCTGGAGTTCAGCTGTGAAGGAAAAGGTGATGAGATTGCAGCAGTGAGCACATGGGACCGAGAGGTGCTGGAAGGGCACAAAGTCTCTCTGTGTCTGATTCCTAGAAATACTGAAGCATATTCCATCCCCTGATCAATCCCATGTCCTCAATTAAATATTGAAAACATTTTATGCTTTTGTGGCATTTGATTTAGGCAGAGCACACAGATCTGAGGTAGTCTCTTCCTGCCCACAGCTGCTTTAGGTATTCAAATAACCATGGGGCAATAGTTGAGCCTACTGACTGAAGAGCAGTTCTCAAACATCCTGTTTTCTTGGTGGAACAAGTGCAATTATATATCCTTTTTTCACCAGTCAAAAGTGATGATGAAGATGGAGATGTTAAGCCCACCAAAGGCCAAGTAACCCAAGGAAAAGGAAGCGATGATGGGAAGGACCCAAGAAGACCCAAACGACCGAGGACAATACTCACAACCCAGCAGAGACGAGCGTTCAAAGCATCCTTTGAAGTGTCTTCTAAGCCCTGCAGGAAGGTGGGTGCTTCACCAGGGACCAAGTCAGCCCTGACGTCAGGCCACAGCCCCAGACAGCTCTGCCCCTTCCTGGGGCAATAGCAGCTCTCCTGGGGTGAGAGCAGAGCACTCTTTTTGCACAGAATTCTTTTATGGGTAAAATTTGGTGTCATTTTCCTCAGCTCAGACTCTCAGTTCAGTAGTCACAGAACTGGTAGCGCCATCAGGGGCAGAATTTGACAACACTATGCAAAAATGTGAAGAATTTTTAAAAGTAATTCCATACATGCAATTTTTGTTGTTACAAATGTTCCTCCTAACAGAACTGATTGGTGTTTTTTGGGTTTTTTTAACTTATGAAAAATTGCATCATTAAGCATTTCCTCCTGCAGGTCAGAGAAACATTGGCAGCTGAAACAGGGCTCAGCGTGCGAGTCGTCCAGGTCTGGTTTCAAAACCAAAGAGCAAAGGTAAGCTGTTTGTCACATTCTCAAAAGTCAAATGCAGGCTGTGCCTCAACATGGGCTCTGCCCTGGATGCAGCTCACACTGCAGCAGTCCCACGGCTGAGCTCTGCATGTTGTGCCTGCTCTGCTCTCTACATCCACACTAGAAAGTCAACTTTTAAACACAGACATTAAATTCATAGGCTCAAAGCAGCTCAGGGCTGGGAGGAAATTTTGCATGCAAATCTGAACTGGAAACTGAGATGTTTAAGCTTAGAATTTAAACTGAACCCACAACAGTGTGTGCATAAGTATAAATGGTCTGAGTTAACTGATAACATGTTTGCAGAGAGTTTTGTAAGGAAACAGAATTGTTGCATTTGTAGCTATGAGATTGTTCTATTCTCCTGCTTTTTTCAGATGAAAAAGCTGGCACGAAGGCACCAACAGCAGCAGGAGCAACAGAACTCACAGCGACTAGGACAAGGTAGGGGATTTGTGAGAAAGCAAAGTGAGAGAGAAAGATTCTGTAGCTGTATGGAAGTGCCCTTCCCACATGATACTTTAGTGCAGCAATCCAGGGTTACTCCAAATTCTCCTGCTGGGATCAGACCCCAGAGGTGCTCATGCAGAAGCTGTTACCTCATTTCTAGTAGAAGTGTGCCACATGGAGGTGTTTGCACTGGAGGAAATCTCCAGGAGACTGACCCCAGACAGATCTCCAGTTTGTTTTCTTCTGCACTAAGGGGCACAGTGCTCAGCTGGGAATCTGCACAGGCATCAGTGTTACTGCCCCAGCCAAGGCATGGAGAGCCCTCCTGTGCCCCCACAAGCGTCTGGACCCTGGGGCAGGCACTGCACAGAGGCACTGGGACTTGCTCTGCTGCTCTGTGGGTACTCCTGAGCATCTCCAGATCCCAAGACCTTGCAGCCTAAAATCCTCCACTTCACCCAGAGCAGAAAAACTGTGACCAGCAGAAGTTAGAGAATAACTGGGCTCTGTCACACAGAGTAGACAGACTTTGGGAGGATAGGGTCCAGGACCTGGGAGCTCCAAAAATTATGTAGTCAGAAATAACAAGTCTTCCAACTTATTTCTCAGGGTTCTATGCTCAGACAAAATTTGGAAAGTTTCTCTGACTGACAGGATACCCCTGACTGCATTTGCTAGGGTTCATTGTTGCCACTGATTCTGCCCTGTTCCCCAGCAGTAACTGTGCCTCCTCTGTGCTTTGCAGAAGTAATGTCCAACCGAATGGAAGGGATGATGACATCTTACACACCACTTGCACCACCACAGCAGCAGATTGTAGCAATGGAGCAAAGCAGTTATGGCACAGACCCATTTCAGCAGGGTCTTACCCCTCCACAAATGCCAGGCGACCACATGAACCCCTATGGTAAGGCATGCCTCATTCTGCCACATCCCAAGTAGCTGGGTCCATGTGCTGGATCACATACCACAGGGGCAGCAGCTTTACTGGCTTTTAGAATTTTTTTTCTGGGATTTGTACCAGGGAATTTGTACCAGTCAGTTTCATGTGTGTATTTTCTTGTACACATAAGGGGATAGAACAGAGCTCACCTCAAGCTCTGGACACCTTTCAAAACTATTTCATAGTGTAATTCTGATAAATGATAAGCAAGCAACATCACCTCCCCCAAGCTCCACTTTTTAAAATCACTGTCCAAGACACTGAAAAATAAACAGTACCAAATTCTAGCTCCCTCACAAATTTTTCCTTTTTTCTTAGAAGCTTTGAGGAAAAAGTGCCTTCAATAAAGAGAAGTAATCTATTCATTACAAAATGAATAAGCAGCCCTGTAAGACCACTCAGATTGGATGCGTGGATTTGTTAAAGAACAGTTCTTGAGCTACTAAGAGATGGGTTACCACAGGACATTTCTCCTGCATAGTTTTATTGTCTGCCCCAAATCAAGATGACGGTTTGCTTTCACCATTGCTTGACCATACATCAAACGCATTGCAAGCACTAAATGCTCAGTTATTGATTCTGGACAATTGCAGTGTGGCATTTAAAAAGAATGTCAGAGGATTTTTCAGACTGTGATTCCCAGCCTTGGGTAGCCCACAAGGGCCTGTTTCAGCCTCCCTTCTGCTGACCAGGAGCACCTCACTGTAGAGGCTCACGTGCGCATCTCTGTCCCGAGCACAGCGTGCACAGGCCAACAGGAAATCTGCCTTGGGGCTGTGCCAGTACTGTTGCCACTGAGACAAGTCCATGGTGCACAGCGGGAAGTTTGGGAGGTTCTGTAAGGAGCTGAGGACATATGAAGTGCCCTTGAGCATTAGGGGGCTTGTGATTTTGTTGGTTTGCTTGGCTTTCTGAGTAAAACTCCTCGGAAAGCAGGGTCTGTGCTCCAAAAGGGGTGCAGGGGGTGGCACAAAGCCATTTCAAATGAGCGTGTGAGGAAAAAGAACCAGACTAACACTTTTGCAGAGCCCCCAGGACTTGAGCTAGAGCTTTTTCTGGTACCTTGAGTGTTGAAGTAAGCTGAAATCTTAGTTGCTAAGGGAATTAAAAGGTGCTGTTCCAAACCGGCCCCAAAAGAGTGGAATTTTCTGAAAGGAGAGCATGTTTACAACTATAGCTCACTTGAGGCCAGGGAAGCTGGGTCTGTTCCTGGGTCCTGTCACACTTGCAGAGCTTTTACCTTGTGTGTATATGAAGACCAGTATGATTACGGCTTTTAGACCATGCTTCCCTGTCATGGGCACTCGATATTTGGTCCCACCTTCCTTGACAGTCCCAGTGCTCCCACGAGTGCCAGAGCCTGTGGAGAAGCTGGGGACTTGCTCCTCCCCAGCACCGTTTGCTCCCGTTGCCAGCCAAGACTCTGTTTTGTGCTGCTGACTGAAATTGAAATTAAATCCTGGCAGGTTTGGGTTGCTGCCAGCTGACCCCTGTGGGCTGATTTCAAACCCTCCTCCTCGTAGGTCAGACCCTCAGAGCCAAAGTAGGTTAACATGTGAGCACAGAACCAGGAGTGTTCCCGCCTGCTGCAGCGTGCAGCACGTGAGCATCCGTGTGTCCTGTGTCCTCCCCTGGCCGCGCAGCCTCCAGCTTAACGTGTACATTTCATTTGCAGGAAACGACTCCATTTTTCATGATATCGACAGTGATACCTCTTTAACTAGCTTGAGCGACTGTTTTCTTGCCTCTTCCGAAGTTAACTCCATGCAGGCTAGAGTAGGAAACCCCATTGACAGGCTGTACTCTATGCAGAGCTCCTATTTCGCCTCATGAAAATAAAGGAAACTAACAGCCGGCGTGTGTTTAGCCAGTGACTTTTCCAGTGCAGACTCTACAGCCATATGTTGCCCAGCTCTTCCTTCACAGTGACTCTGCTGCCTCTGGACTGCAAAGAGCCTTTTTTTAGGAAGACTGTCTCTGTTTGCATATATGTGTATGTATGTATATATATTTTAATGCCTACGTACATACATACATATATAGAGATACAAAACACATCCACCCGTCCCATACCCTTGATTCCCAGCTGGCGCCAGACCACGAGACAAGCACAGAAGGAACAGAAGAACCTGCTCGTCCTCAGCCTTTGATCTGGTTTGGTTTGAGCTCATCATCTTAAAGGAAATGGATTTTGTGGAAAGCTAGACCTTTTCCTCCTCTCTCTCCTCCTTTCTTTTGGATGTCTAAACTTTTTTTTTTTAAGCCACTGATACTGACATCAGTCAACCATATGACAAATAAATCAAAGAAACTGGAGATTCCTCCTTTTCTTACTGCATGATTCATACTATGTTGTGGATAAATTGCCATTTGAACTGTGAGAAGTTAATGTAAATGTGATGTTCAACATTTGTTTCCTTTCTACACTTTTTCTACATAACCTAGATCTGCTCATTAGTTTATAGCCCTTATGCATATGATACTGAGGAAACTGGTTAACAGTATTTGTGGAGAAAGCCAGTGATTTCAGAGTAAGAAAGGTCTATGACCCTGGAGAGGAGATGCATGTTAGGGGCAGAGGCATTTAGGTTAGTATTGATCTTAAATAATTAAAACTAAAGGTGCTTACAAGACAGATTTATTTAATTTTTTCTGATGTGTGAGATTAAAACATTTACATTTGTTTGTAAGTATTGCAGCGCCAAATTTCAAGTCTAGACCATGACTGGCAAACAAGTGTTTTTCATTCTGTTCTGTTTATTTGTTTTGCATGAGGCATAAATGTGCTGTTCTCTATTGTCCATCTGGAATAATCAAGCACTCCTTTAGTTACCTTGCCTCAGCAAGAAACAAGGATATACAGTTCTAGCCTGAAACACCAGAAGTCCTGAAATGTGCACCAGCCAGGAACAGGAAACTATGAAAGAAATTACGATGGGAAGTTCAGGTATGTTGGGCTGAAATTTTACCACGGCCTGCAAATCCCCCACTGCCAGGACTGCTGGCTGTGGGGGCAGCTGAGTGATCTGTGCAAGTGCTGTGAGAACAGGGACACTGAGAGAAGGGCACAGCCCAGCTGAGTCTGTCTCTGATGCTGAAGTTTGAGCACATGTCATATAGATTTTCGTAGGGCATAAAATATCATAAATAATAATAGTATAGCTATAAATATTGCCTGGTGATAATTATAATGTGGAGAAGCAGACAAGTACAGTCATGGCTCTCAGTGGAGAAAACTTCATGTGGAATATTTGCCAGGGTAATATCAGTAATTATAGGGTGTGTTCAAAATAGAGCTCATGGGGAAAGATTGGCAGGATAGGCACTTTCTTAAATAAATACCTTTAATATATTGACCATAATAGCTGAAAAACAAGTCCAAAGCTTTGGTTAATCTAACTCCTCCAGGCTGAGGACTGGTACCAGGCCAGCATCGCAGTGTCCCTGTGGGGCTTGGCATCTTCTGTGGGAGCGTGGGTCTCCCGTGGAGGGGGAGCCAGAGCAGGACCCCTGCACCTCAGCACCTGGGGAAGCCAGAGCAGGACCCCTGTGCCTCAGCACCTGGGGAGGCCAGAGCAGGACCCCTGTGCCTCAGCACCTGGGGAGGCCAGAGCAGGACCCCTGTGCCTCAGCACCTGGGGAGGGAGCAGCCCTGCTGGGGGAACTGCAGCCCCAGCCCCGGGGAGTCCTGCTGGAGCTGGTGGAGACAGGCCGTCCTGGCACGGGTGGGAAGGACAGCATGAGGGGTCCAAATGAAAAAATACCATTTTCCCCCAGCATGGAAGTGTGCACTGAACGTGTTGGAGGTTTGTTGAGAAAGCCAAGTTTTATCTGCAGGGTAAGTGCAGTAGGTTCTCACTCCGGAGATTATGAGGGCACCGTGGATGAGGCTCTGTGTGTCTGTGTGTGTGTCTGTGTGTGTCTGTGTGTGTCTCTGTGTGTGTGTATACATGTGTGTGTGTATACATGTGTGTCTGTGTGTCTGTATGTGTGTGTGTATACATGTGTGTGTCTGTGTGTGTATACATGTGTGTGTCTGTGTGTGTGATACGTGTGTGTGATACATGTGTGTGTGTACTTGTCTGTGTGTGTCTGTGTCCATGTGTGTCTCTGTGTGTCCATCTCTGCATGTGTGTCCATGTGTCTGTGTGTCTGTGTGTGTCCGTGTGTGTCTATGTGTCCGTGTGTCCATCTCTGAGTGTCCATCTCTGTGTGTGTCTGTGTGTCCATGTGTGTCTGTGTGTGTGTGTCCGTGTGTGTGTCTATGTGTCCGTGTGTCCATGTCTCTGTCCGTGTGTCTGTCTGTGTGTGTGCAGTGGTGCAGGGGGCAGAGCTCAGTCCAGGGCTGCCCTCCCAGTGCTTGAGGTGCAGAGCCCGTGTGGCACACACAGCCTGGGTCAGGGGAGGGCCGGTGGCTCTGCGAGGGTTCCAGGGGACATTCCTGTCCCTGTCCCTGTCCCTGTCCCTGTCCCTGTCCCTGTCCCTGTCCCTGTCCCTGTCCCTGTCCCTGTCCCTGTCCCTGTCCCTGTAGGTTCTGGTTGCTGCCATCCCCGGGCAGGTGGGTCTGTTGTGTCCACATGCCTTCCTAGTGATCATTCCCTGCTTTCTGGCAAGGATGTGGTTCCAACTGAGTGTTCTGAGCCCCTGGATATATTTTGAAATTGAAAGGATTTTTTTCTTACCCATCCTGTTCAAGTGTTTTTCCCTTTCCTTGTGTATCAAAATAAATAACAATTTCCTTTCTCTCTGCATGATAGCAAACATCTATAAAGAACTCAGGTGATCCTCACTGCTTGCAGGGCAGAAGCAAGCAGGTTTCATATGGCACATGTAAACATTTGTCATTTGTCACCACCGATCTCGATGGATTCATCGTTTCCCTTCTCTCCCCTCTGCTGTGCTACTTTACAGTCATAGAAAAGCCTCTCAGTTTGTAGACTCCTCACACAGGCACAGCCTTGCCTCATATCTCATTACTGGCAGGATCAAAATGGCATTTTTGGTGTTTACAGGGACTTAAATGAGAACTATAACGTGACCTACAGTTTGGAGAACTGCCTTGTCCCAACTCTACCTCTGCATCTGGGATGGATGTTGAAAAATAATCCATCTCCAAGGAAAAAACCAGACATCCCATTTTATAGCTGAAGTACAATTCTTTGCTGATTTTTCGGATGACTGTTTGCCACTTTTTTTTTCATGCTTGTACATACTATCTCCTCTCCCTTGCTGTCGTATGATGATGCCTTAGCTGTTTGTTGCCCCATGTTCTGCCACCTTTGGAGCCACACACACGCACACATTCAGGCCCTTGGCACGTGTAACATTTTCCATGCCATGGTGGGCCACTGCTGGTCCAGGGAAGGTGCATAGGCAGGATTTCCAGTGGGCCTTCGATAGTTGGCAAAGGCCAAAGTTCATTAAAGCTAAATAAATGTCACTTTCTTTTTGTGGAATAAATTATACTGCTGGAGTGTGATCATTGTGGTTTTAACCTGGGACCTTGCAGTAAAAGATTATACAGCAACCTCTGACCTCTTTGATTTCTGCTTTACTCTTCTGTTGTCAAGGGAATGTCCCCGATCAGGTGAAAGTAAAATGTTTAATGGGCCATATCACAGCAATATCTTACTCTGAGTCAAATTGATAAACTCTTGCCAAAAATTCTTAGCATCTGGCACTTCCACGGAAACCACAAACAATGATTGCTCATATGGGAGCTCAAAGGCTAGAGGTCATGACAGCAGTTTATTACATGCACCTTACACCGATCATTTTCCCTAGGAAATTAACCCCTCTCCAATACAAACACATCAAGTGAGCTCTTCACAGTGTTTCCATCATATTGTTTTGGCTAATCAAGGAATACGTGTGCAGCTCAAGTGGTGACAAGATGCAATTAAGTAAAAGATGATTGATTAGGTTTCAGTGTGCTCAATAATGTATAAAAAAGGTGATTGTGAGATCAGAATGAATCTGCTGGGTACGAGCTCAGAGGTCCTTCATGTGCAGCTGCAGGTCTGTGACAGTGGCAGAGTTCCCAGCACCCATGAAGGGTGACTGAGCTGCCTGCTGCTGTGTCCCACGGGGCTCTGGGACAGCAGCACTGTCCCCTGGCACTGCTGGCTGCTGAGGGGACAGCTCCAGCCTGCCCGCAGACCCTCCTTATCACTGCACTCTGGGGCAAACCCCGGGCTTTCACAGTCACAAAATTGAAGACAATTATGTTGCTGTAAATAAATGGTGGTGGTTGCACTCACTTATATTGAAACATGATCCTGGGCATTCTGATCTCCTTTTCTTCTTTAAACTCTGTCCTCAAAAATATGCAGATCACTTGGCCCAGGCGCAGTAACTGTGCCTGAGATGTGGCTCACGTTAGTCACACAGTAGCTGCTGAGTGGATTTTTCAAATCCACCCTGCAGAACTCAGATGATCATTTCCAGGTCCTTTGAAGGGTCCTTGCTCAGCCACCTCGCTGTGCATCATGTCATGGGGAAGGTCCTTCATGCCAGCAAACCTTCCAGAGATGATGTGAACCCACTTCCCTGGTCCTACTGTGCTCAGCACTCGCTTCCAGTTTCCTTGAGGGTCAGAGGTAAATCCCAAGCTATCCCCAGGTACCCCAGTGAACCCAGCTCCGGGATGCAGCTGGGATGCTGCAAGCTTGGGTTTACAAGAGCACCTCTGTGAACCCTGTCACAAGTACTGTGGTTCTCCCTGAAAGTCACTAGAAATGAACAGCAGAATCACGGGGACGGGAAGGATTCTCACAAGCTGGAGCTGGGTCACACAGGGAAAGGACAGAGGCAGCTGGAGCACAGCACGGCTGTGGGGCTGGAGCCACAGTACCCAGAGCCTCAGTGCTTTGGATCATGCTTTACACAACCCCACGGATTTGTGACCAGCAGCTGCTCCCGAGCATGCAGGTCCCTCCACAGCCCTCCTCCATGGCCGAGGGCAGCCACGGGGCCAGGGCTTCAGGCACTGAGCTCCTTGCTTAGGGACATGCTTGGGCGTTTGCTTGCCTGAAGTCTTTTTGCTTTGGTGGGCTTTCAACACGGCCGTGCCTCTCTGAGGCCGATTGACACTGATGGCTGTTTCCCTCCTGGTGGCTGCAGCCTGGATCACCTTGGCTCAGTGCACTCTGGTTCTGTTCAGCAGCAGCTGTGAAGGGGCTGCCAGATACTTTGCATTGGGAACTCTGTTTTTAGGTGAACACCCTATTTTTTAGCTGTGTATGGCTGTATTACTTGTATATTTATATATTCTGTATTTATGTTATTGAAATGTAGTATTTTGTAGCTGTCTGTTACAATTTGTTTAACTTGTAAAAAATATGACTGTGCTCTCTCATACTTAACCAGCTCCTTTCACTGTAGATTCGCTGCTCCTTTCCCTCCGTGTTGGAAACAAACCACCATAATGTATGTAGATTGGAATTTTTTTTTAATTTAATTATTTGTCATTATTAAATTATTTATTAGTGTTTTTAAATTTCATTTCACTTCAATTTTTTTTTCCTGCCACCATTTCTGGCAGCTAAGATCCACGAGTTTCTCATGCATCATGTTCCTTCCCATGTGTGTGTGCACGTGCACACACACACATACACACATACACACACACAGAGTCTAAACAAAAAAAGAAAAAAAAGAGAGAGATCACACTTCAGTATATTTGTAAATAAAAGCAACCTGTAAACTAAGCAGGACTTTCTCTCAGTGTGCAGTTTTTTCTTTGCTTTTGCAGACTGAGAGTGTGTTCTCTGTGACCTGGGGCTGGCACCAGTGTTCTCACAGGCAGGAGAGCCCAGGGACAGCCCAGCAGTGCCTCGGTGGTTTTAGAGCTGTGGGACTGGAGCCCAGGCTGCTGCTGGAGGGACACAGCAAGGGTGATGGCAGAGGCTCCTTTTGCTCTGATTTTTGGCCCCTGCAGGTTGAGAGCTGTTCTGTCGGGACAGATTGTTACACATCCTGGCAGGCAGACACAGGAGCCCACCCAAACCCAGCCCTGGCAGAGGAGCTGCTCTGTGCTGATATCAGAGACCCAGTGGGAGCTTTCCTGTGCAAAGTGCATGCAAGGGCAGCCTCCTGCTAAAGGAGACAAAAGTGTGTAAGTGTTAGCAGGGGATTATAAAGCAATGCCATCTGGTAATGGCAAACTCGAGGCTAATATAAAATGATAGATACTTGCTGGTGTCTCTTGGGCCATGTAAACATAAACATGGAACCTCAGCTGAGGTTTGGTCTGGTCACATCTGATTACTCATTGCCATTCCCTAGATCCAGAAACATCACATTTCTTTTCTGTGCCTTGGCCATCAAGTCACAGTTTCTATCAAAGCCAGCAGTTTTACAGATAACCCAGTACCACCAAACGGGACAGCCCTGTTTCCACCCCCCACGCCATTCCAGCACATCCCTGTAGCCCTTGTGCAGCCACCTGGAGGGACAGGCCATTCCCCAGCCCCAACAGGCTGTGAGGACATCCCAGGGGCAGGGGGCTGGCACTGACTGAGTCTCTCCCACTGCAGGTTACACATCATGCAGGGGACACCACAAAGGGCACAGCACATCAAGAGGAGGTATCTCAGTGACATAATAAAAATCAGTTTAAAAGCTTTCCCCCCTATTTTGTTCTTAAAGATCCACATGTAACTGTTGAGCACAGATGTCCCTGCTCAAACTCTCCCCAAGGCAAGGGAGGAGGCACAGCCCCAAGCCCCACCTGAGGACTAGATCAATAAAGCAGTTTTGCTCCCAGTTTCATTCCCTTTTGCTTTCCAGCTCCAAACTGCATCATCCTGTCCCACTCCCACTGGTTATTGGTGGAATGTCACTAAGGAAAAATGAATTGCCATTAGCAATTGGATTCACCTAAGTCAGAATTAGCTACTCAAATATTCATGCTCTGTGTGCATCTAATATTCATGAAGGAAGAATTAGAGTTGCCCGTAGCCATTTTTGAATCTCCCCCCAAAAACAGGTGAAAGGAATCACAAAAAAAGGGAGAAAAAAAAAAAAAAGATGAATACATTTGGGGCTTGCTGTTGTGCATTGTTTGTGTTCTGTTTCTCTTTGGTGTCAGTGAGACAGAATGGAGACTGATTTATGTGCCACAGCTGTAGCAAACAAAAGAAGAAGAGCCCAGGGAAATGGCTAGAGGTAAAAATGCCGGTGCAAGGGGCTAAAGGCCTGCACCTGGGTACTGCTTCCCATGCAGCCTCCCCCGCCTTGGAGCACCTTGTAAAATCAGATTATCTGCTGGACACCGGAGTTCAAACAGCCCTTCAAAAGATTTGTCTTAATAATTGCTGCCTTATCTTAACTTCTGGTTTTTTATCAGCCAAACTGCTGCTGGGAGGCAGATCCTGAGGATAAGGTTCTGTCACTCTTAATTATTATTACCTCTTATAATGAAAACACATTTGTTCATCCTCCCGTGCACTTGGAAGTGGTGTAACAAATGAATGTCGGGTGCTTTATCAGTATTTTTAATAATATAAAAGAAATATTATGAGTATGGCCCCACCGTATAAATGATTGTACATCAAATGCTATGAAATAGATGGCATAGTTGCTTCTCATTTATTTATATTCAAATATAAACCAATTACTCAGTAAGAATGAAACACATTTTTATGTCCTCAGAAAACCGTTCTTTCCTGAAAACCAAATTTTGCAGTTAAGATGCTGTAGGGCTATTTTCCATCACAGAAAGAACATGACAATTAGCCCCAGAACCAGCAGGTACATTCTGAAATGAGGTGATAGAAATGCTATTTCTTTGTTTACTTATGATGGGAAAATGAAACAATTCTCTCTGAAAGCTTACTAATGAATTTGACCTGCAGTATTTGTCAAAGCTACAGGCACCATTTGCAGACTTCAGCTGGTTTTTCTCATACTTCTAGAACTAAATATGAATCACGTGGATAAAGTGATAGCACGTGTGCCATACACACGGTGTATGTGTGAAGATCTTAAATTCAGAAATGATCTGCACATCTCCTCGGCCTGCAGTTCCTTGCCCAGGTCTGATGGTTCCCACCAGCCATGGCCAGGGTTGGATGCTTTGGTCACAGCTCAGCGTGGCTCTTGCAGGATCACCTGGTGAGCCAGGTCAGTGCTGGACATGGCCAAAGCTGCACCCCAAACTGCAAAGAAAATAAAATTATATAAATTATATAAAGCACAACATGAACTAGAGTGATGCACGTTTCACTGCACTGAACGATGATAGAGCCTTTGTCTGGATTTACACTAACAATATCTTGGCCTTTAGTTAGCAAGAGGGCATCACATTCTCTCATCTTTAGCCAAAACCTGGAAGTGGTTATTTTTGTATGCCTGTGGGATGGTGCATCCACAGGGAACCGTGCAGGGATCGAAGGCAACCTCTGCTCACTCCAAAACCTTCTTGCCATCCCTCGTGCCTGCTGACTGACTGGCAGGTAGGACAGACCCAGTTCCCAGGAGCAGCAGGTAATGAGGGTTTGATCAGACCCTGGCATGGTCAGATGATGTCCAAAGCAAAAAGGATTCTGTAAGACAGGCAGATAAAAGCAATGTTTTTATGGCAAGCCTTTAGCAGCTGACAGGAGGGACAGGCTGGAGCTGTACATAAAGCTCAGGAGCTGCTCAAATACCTCGTGTCTTCCACCAGTGACAGAGATTTTTGTCATTGTCATGCACTTCTGTGTCCCTCCCCTTCCAAACAAATCTTTCCATATGATGTGATATTTTACTTTTAAACAGGCTTAGGTAGAATTCAATTGGTTTTGTCAGAGCTGGGCCATTTTTCCATTCAAATTACTGTAGAAAAGGGTAGGGCACTGAAGGGTTCCTTACAGCTTTCTACCTGTAATGCTATTTCCTGAATAAACAATCAACCTCATCTGGAGCTCTACACAGTTCTTCCCCAAATTATTTTTAGCTCTTTTGCTGCTTCAGTTCAGTGTTCAAGACAATGTTTTGGCATGCTGCCTCCTCCCCTCAGGTGGTGGGGCCCAGGGAGCACATGCAGGGGGTCGGGAGGAGGAAGGTGAGGGAGACCTGGCCCACAGAGGAGCAGAACTGAGCATGCATGGATGTCCACCTCTGCTCACGGCGTTTTGGGTTGAGTTTGGGGAGAGCACCTCTCTGCTTTGTGACCCCGGCTGTAACCAGACATTGACCCTTCCAGCCATGAACTTCCCTGACCCAGCCGTGGGGACAAGTCCTGTCCATGGGGTGGGACAGGGGCCTTTCCCCAGGGCAGGGGAAGGCACAGGCTGCTGCTCTGGCTCTGGGTCACAGAGGGTTGGGGTTTTTTCTGGAAGATGTTTCACAGTGAGCCATCTGTACTACTGAAATGAGGAACGTGGGATATGAAATGCCTTTTTCCTCTGAGCACCGTTCTGTCATTGTGCTCTCTCCTCGCCCCAGGGGTGGTGCGCATGGTTGGGAGCTGCACAAGGTCAGCCAAGGTCTCCCCACCACATCCCTCGGGGTGCTAGCACCGCTCAGGTACGCTTAATCTGTTCCTTTGTTCAACCGGGAACGAGTAAACCGGAGTCCAGCAGCACACAATGAGTTACTCCGGATCAGATTACCAGAGATCCGTCCCAGCTGGGGCATCCCCTCACACCTGTGTTGTCAGATTAGTGGCGATAAGGAGCCGCTGATAAGCCCTGCACTGAAGTGCTCTCAGGGAACCCCGAGCATTCCCTTGATCTTTCTTTACACTTCAGCACCATGCGGAAACCTTTTGTTTTAGGGCCGAGAGGAGAACACGGTAATTATATTCCCAGTGGCAACCATCCTCCGTGCAGGACACAGCCATGGAAACCTGCCGCATACTGAAGCAGGCAAAATACATCTGACTAAAAACAATTAATTAGGTAACCCTGGGTAACTTGAATTCTTTTTTTCACTTTTATAAAGAGGGAGAAGCCCCCAGGCTGTGCGCTAGGCAGAAAGGAACAAATGTGTGTTGGAAGGCAGATTGCTATCAGGCTGGCAGCTCCCGGGATGCGGCTTCACTCGGGGCTGGCTCTGAAACTGCGCCCGGACGCGGCTGTTCCTGCCCGGTTCCTGTATCCGCTGGTCGGAACAGAAAATCGGAACCGATGTCCCAGTTGTGGATCATCTCCCTGACTTCCGACCAGCGGCTCCGAGCCGCCGCTCCCCGAGAGCCCCGCCAGGAGCGGGGTCAGTCCCGGCTGGCCGGGTCTGTGTGTGTCACTGGGATCACACGGGAGATCACACGGCCCACGCTGAAAACGCCGCTCACTGCTGCGCCCACAGCCAGCCTGCAAAGCACTGAGAAATGAACACCTTAGGGAGTGTGAAAGGAATGGCTGTGACGGGGACTGGGTGTCAGTGAGGGTCTGAGCGCTGTGCAAGGACAGCTGCGGCAGGAGTGGGACCCACCCGGTTTGTCATTCGTGGTGCAGCCGCAGCTCCAGGACCGCAGCCCCTCGCAGGGAGCACCGACTGCCCTGAGCCCGGTAAGTTGACAGCTGAACTCCACTTCTATGAGACTAATGCCTTTTTAATGACCAATGGCTAATAATAAACCAATAGCACTATAAAACACCCCTAATAAATAAATAGATTTTAATTAACAGATAAGTTATTAATAATAAAGTACTAATTTTAATTATATTTGTAGAAAAAATGCCATTTTCTTCACTTTTTTAATTTCTGAAACTTTCATGAGGCCTTTCAGGTACAGAAGATTCCTCTAAGACAACTAGAACACGCATGAAAAAGAACAGGCTTTTGAAATCTAATCTTCTCCTGCTGAAAATAGAGGTAGTGCTGGGCTGTTGACAGTAGGTCTCTGAAGACTTTCAATATACTTTTTATTCTCTGAGTCTGGCACCACATAGGAAATTAATTCAGTGACAATATTTTCATTAGATTATAACCCAAGTTCTCAATCTTAGGCACATTTGTATGCTTGTAATACATTCTAATTACTTGTAAAGAATAAGTCTGTGTGCTGGTTGGCTTATTGAATATATTAAATTAATGAATAAATAAATTTGTCTCCATGCTGGGAACGCCACTTGACATCAAAGCTTGCTGCAGAAGGAACCAGAAATGCACTTGGTTGTGGTTTTGGTAAACAATGTGATTTGTATGGTAGGTGGACTTTTATGTCCCTCACAAGAGTGATGAGTGAAAAAAGAAATGTTTTATCCCTCAAAACAACAGAAATCAACTCTGTGAAGAGACTGCTACTCTTTTCTTTTTAACTTTTTTTTTTTTTTTAATGATGGATCCTCATTGATTTAGTCAGAATTGCTCCTGCTGGTTCAGCTCAGCACCTCAGATTGTTTCCCTAGGATGGAGCTCTCAGGAGCACTCCAGCACTTTCACATATTTTTAAATTATGCCAGTAGGAAGGAAATAGCATATACATGAATGAAAACAGTGATACTAGAAAAACATGTCAGATTTTAGTATCATGTAGTGTCTGCCCATGTTGTGGACATTTCTGTTTATCTTGTCATATTTCAGTAAAAAAAAAAAAAGTTATTTTTAGCATGGAACTAAGTCATCAAAAGTGGGACTTTTAGAAAAAGATGGGAAATGCAGTATTTTTGAGGGAGCCATTGAGCTGCCATGGTAGAAAGAACAAGTTTCTCTGTTTCCTCAGTGCAGAACTGTAAGAAGCTCATCTTTCCCCCTACTTCGTGGTTTGTTCATCAGTTTGTTACATACTGAATTTTCTTTCCCTGGAATGATTTTCCTCTCTGGCCCAAAAAAGAAAAAAGTGCAGGTCATGGCATGCAAGGGAGCCAGCCTGGTGTTCTGGAGCCAGCCTGGTGTTCTGGAGCCAGCCCTGCTCCTGTTCCTCATCCTCTGGAGCGCTTGGCTTCTCATTTCTCAGAACAGCTGCATCTCTTTCAAGCATCAAATTTTCTGATCAATGCTCTTCCAAAATCCATCTTTCCTCGCAGCAGGATCCCTTGATATCAGGAACTCCAGAGAAGCCTAGCGAGGGCCTGGGGCAGAACACAAGGGATGCTATCTCAGTGAAAATGCAAGTGGGATTCAAGAGGTCAAAGCAAACAGGTTCCTGCTGCTGGAAGGCTGCTTCTTCAGGCAAGGGGCTCGGTGCAAGGCTGGAGCAAAGAAAGGAAAATTTCCAGCCTGCTGAAATCAGAGTCCATGGAACAAGACAATGTGGGTTTGAGTGTTGAGGCTGCATGCTTTGTCAGAGAACTGTTCACCCATGTGAAAACACGTAACCCTGTCAGGCTGCCAAGTGAAACTTTGGGTGATCGGCTGCGTAAGCGCTGGTAGCACAGGAGAGCTGCCTTGGGCTACTTTCAATTACACACCCAATTCTTTTGAGACTTCTGAATATTTGGGAAGGGAGAATATGCAGAACTTGTTTGTTTACATCAGATTGTGCTGTGTTTTCAGGTTTCTTAACTGCTTTTGGAGCATGTGAGCACAGCCTAGCCCTTCCCCTTCCACATACCTGGCAGCTTTGTCAGTGCAGCCAACGAGGAGTAAGCGCCCGTGTCAGAGAGATGTCGTGCAGGGTTTCGTCATTTCAGCCGAGTGGGAGCTGGAGCAGAGCCGGGCATTAAGGAGCTCACGCTTTGCAAAGCCAGCTGTGGGTGCTGGTGCTGCTGCGGTGATTCAGGCAGCACTGCTGAGGCCGGGCTGGGCAGGGGGAAGGTGGCAACCACGGGCAGAGCCCAGCCTTGCATCCTGCAGGAGCTGCTGGAAGCGTGGCCAGGCTCCTCTGGACTCTGCTGGACAGAACAGATGGGATTTCTCAGTTTCTCAGTTTCTCTCTGCCCTTTTGGGCCAGGTCAGTCACCCAGGGCTGGCAGAGCACCCAGCTGTGTCCCCGGGCACCGAGGCTCCCCAAAGGCTCGGCAGCCTGGCACCCTGCAGACAGCACCAGGGAAATTTGGCAGGAAGCTCTAAGCATTGCATCTTCTCCAGAACTGGAACGTTTGCTCGTGGCTTGGGATGCTCTCAGGATGGCCTGTCTGTGCAAGCAGCCTTTTTTCCACAGGTGATTGCAAGTGAGGTCTTTTGGATGAGGAACTCACAGAAGTTGACAGCTTAGTTATTTTGAATTTATATACAGCTCTCTGTTCAGCACCAGGGTGGTGCTGAGCCTGCCCTAATTAGCCCAAATTACCGTAGCTACAAAAAGCAGGAATTGATTCTCATGGTACCTTGCTTATCTCTACATAGAGCTACTGCAAAGACATTCCCCTGAGGGCATCACAGTAAATTTCTGAACTTTAATTCACATGTTCAAACTGTTATTCAAACTTCCACACCAGATCTGTTACTGCATTCAGTAATTTTCAGCTTCTAATAAAGAACTCTCTACCTTTCTTTTCTAATCTTCTAAAAACATGCAGCAGCATTCAGCTGTTAGAAGGGGTACCCTGAAGAGCCAAGACCCCACAACCCCCTCTAGGTGACCAGAACTTCACAGCTCAGAGCTGTCCTGCCCCATGACAAACCCACCCAGCCTTGCTGGTGCTTGCTTTGCTTTTCCCTACATTATTCTACATGCCCACCCCAAAGGAGCCGTGCCAGGGGGGCACGGAAGGCCGGGCTGCTCCTGCTGATGCAGCCAGGCCTCGTTGAGCTGTCAGAGGGGAGTCAGTCCCTGAGAACTGGAGCTGCTATCTGCAAACCTGGAATATTTGTGTTTCTGTACCAAAAGTAACAGTTACACCACAAGAAGAAAAGCAAACCTCCACAGAATAAGGCAATAAGACCAAACAGGTTTAGTCAAAGCAAAGGTAATATTTTGTTAATCATCATTATTTTGCTTTGTCAAACTTGATAACACTGGAAAAAAAAGGACTTTTTTATTGTAGTGAAAAATCTAACTCTGAAATGGAAAGCTAACTTTGTGAGCACTGGGGGAAAAAATCTGGAATTATCAGTTTTGAACCAAATGCACATATGAGTGATTAAAGCTTTTATAAATGAAAATACAATGGTAATAATACTATTTCAATTAGCAGCTGAAAAGTAAATATAAAGTTTACCTGACATGACATTCCTATGCAAATATTATTTTATTTTATATTTCTGAATTAAAATTAGTAATATCTGAATAAGACCTATTTTTCCTCAAAAGTGCTCTTGCAAAACTTCACTGTTCCAGATACCTGTTGTGATTTTCCTATAAATATAAGCTGGCATGTTTTATGTTTCTGAGCCCCGCATGGGTGTGGCATGAACAAGATCTTATATATGCGAACATTCAAAGGTGTTTGTGGCTTTTCTTTCCCAGTGTTGCAGGAGAATCAAATAGTCATTCCTTGCATACTTCAGGCTTTTCATCATTTACCTTTCAGACTTGTTATAGCTGCTAAGAGCATGAAAAATGAAGCATGAAGGAAAGCACAAGATTATGTTAAATGATGAGCATCATCCCTGAGGTGGGCAGATTTCACAGATCCGTCCTGTGTGACAGCAGCAGGCTGAGGACAGCCTGGTTTTGAATGACAGTGCAGAGGATTGTGAGTCGAGGATGCATGCTGCAATCAACAAAAACCAGCGAGATACAATAAAACAGCTGCTCAGGGTACACATATGTCCCTGAGGTGTGAGAGGCTCTCCAGGTAAGGCACGCTCAGACAAGGTGCCCCTGTGCCCCACCTGTGAGCACCATGGCAGTGGCCTGGCCACTGCCACACAGCCAATACCAGGGCAGGCCATGGGGAGGAAAAGCTGGCACTGCCAGAGCCCAGGCAGCATTAATACAGAATCTGCTGTGTCCTGCTGGGGAAAAGTGTCCCAGTCTATTGGCCAGAGCCACACTCGGTGAGAAGGTGCTCCTCACAGACTGGCTTTGACATTGCAAACACCAACACAGCCACCGCTCCTGGCAGCATTTCAGAGCAGGATTTTCACAAGGATTAACTGTTCCTGAACAATTTCTCCAATATATAAGGTACAAATATTTTTTTCTTCCAATCAGTCATGCAGGTCTTTCTTGTACAAACACCGTGGCCAACAAAAGGAAAATTTTGCCCTCCAGTTATGCAAAATGCCTTCAGTGCCCCTGTGGCCAGTTCCAAGGGTGCTGGTGGAGGGCAGGACTCGGTTCCTCAGGGCACAGGGTCTCTCCAGCACTTTGTCCCTGCACACCTACACTCAGGAAGAAAATGTACCAGAGATCCTGTCCTTCTCTAAGGAACCAGCAGCCAGAACTCAGCAAGTCCCAATTCACAACCCATGGTGATGCTCTGTCAGAAACCAAGTGATGTTTCTTGTCTCTGTTAAAAATACTCATGTTGTCACCTGTGGTGGCAAGTGAAGGACGTGGCAACTCCCAGACCCCCAGTCTGGTGTGGAACAGGGGTTCACAGGTGTCGTGATTTCTACTATGCAAGTGCTGAAGTTTTTTGTAATTAACAACACCTCAGTTTTGCAGCAGACCTTGGTCCCTGGCTTGTGCTTCTCAGACTGCACATAAATATTATATATGCACCAATTCCATCAGAGATTTTCATGAATTGCTGCCATCATAAAATGATACAAAACTCTAAATTTTTCTTTGATTTTGATTTCATGTTGATGTGGCTATCAAAGCTTTACCACATCAAAGTAAATGTTGTCTGTTATGATCAAAGTCCATAGGATTTCTAATGTAATCACCATCCAAAACCTGAAAGAAATATTATGGGAAGGATTAGTTTGGTTTCAGGCAACTGAATTAGAGACAAAATTCCCATTGATATTCAGCAGCCTTTTGGCACGTAGGTCCTAGAAGCCCTCTGGAAATCATGGACCAGACCAGTGGGTGATGCACCATTTCAGCACTGTGCTCAGTAATTTTATCCTCAAACAGTTTTAGTTGGGGGCACTCCCAACATCTATCTCACAAATTACTGGTGGAGTCACATCCCCTGCAGCACTGCTGGATATTGTATCATGCATCTTTTTTAGCTTATGACTGGAAAAGATAAGATCTGAAAAGAATTTGGTGGTGAGGTAGGTGATGAAATTCTGCTGCTGTGTTTGAATACATCAGGCAGGAGTTGTTTTGAGTCCTGAATATGTATTGGATTTCCAGAGGCTTCCAGGTGAGCATCTTTTGCAGAGGGCGTACAAGCACTGATATGCAGATAGAACACAATAACTATCAATAATCCAATGACGCCTGAAAAATCAGGGAATACATTATTCCATAGTGGTAGATGAACTAAGAGCCCTACATTTCTTTAACATTAGATGCCTGCTAAATGCCTTTATTCTCTTAGCTCTGTCTAGTCTCTGTTCCAGGTCAGCCTTCCCAAGGCATCCGTTTCAAGCCTGGTTTATATGCATAGATAAATACAAGTTAAATAATCTCTTTTAGGATGCTTATCAGCCTCTGCTGCTCCTTGCACTGAAGGCATAATAACAGTCATACCAGCAGGAGAAAGGGAAGGACACCACTGCAGTTTTGACCTTTTTCCAGCTCCGTGGTGGTGATCTGGCAAGGGCATACTTTTACTGAACCCACACCACTGGGCACTGTCCCTTTGGTGTTTAGTGCAGGTGTGAACACAGGCAGTTGTTTAGATGGATATGCAGAACAAATGCAGTTTAGTCATCACATATGATAAACTGGGGAAATCAGCCAGCTGCTGTGACACTCTGGGTAGCAGTAGCTTTATGGAAATGAGGACAAGGCAGTGATTTTCTGCAAGGCCCACTCAGTAAATGCTGGGAAGCAGGTAACCAGGTTAGCTCCTAATGAGACAAGCACAGGTTGCACAGGTTGTGCTATGTCTTGCTGAGGCACAAGTGGGTAGCAGCAAATGGACATGCTGGGATCTGCTTGCTGGCTCCCAGGATGGGAGAATGGTAACCACAAAAGCGCAGAGAGTGGAAAAAATTATTCTATGCTTTTAGGGCACCTACATCAAACACACTGGGGAAGCAAAGTTCCAACACAGGAAAACAGAGAGGAGCACTACTTTCTGATCACTATTTTCTGATGGCTCGTCTGCTCGCAGGTTAGTCAGACCTGCCTGTTCACTCCTGCATGGAGAGAACTGCCAAATTATCCTGACCCCTTAGAAGAGGCAGCCTGTAACCTGAGCTTGGAACAGGCTTTGCTTTGTGGAGAGGATCCCGTCTGCAGAACGCTCACAGTGAGGCAGCACAGCTCCTGTGACATCCTCCTGGACACCACCCCTGTGCTGAGCCGGGACGTGAGGCTCACAGCTGAAACCTGCCTTTCTCAGCCCTTTTATGTCACAATGCATCTGTATTTCCAGGCAGGGGCATTTTCCCTTCTTCCATTTTACCCTACAATAAAGCAAAGCAAACAAAGAGGTATCGAGCCCCTGAACATCAAGGGGGAGAATACACACATATTCTCAGGCTGGCCGGGCTATAGACCCAGCATCCTGTGACATGGCAGACGCAGCTTCCCCATTGTCCGGGTGACCCCAGCTGAGCTGAGAGGAATGGCCCAGGGCGGGGAGAGAAGGATCAGCTGTGGGCCTGATCCCAGCTGCACCAACCAGCTTTGTGACAGGCAATAAAGGGCTGAAGAAAAGACTTTTGTCCTTGATTGCGAGAGCGACGAACCTCCTCTCATTGGCAGGGATGACAATTAACCGCAGAGGATTCATTCATTGTCTGGCACTCGAGATCTCCCAGCAGTTGTCCCCTCAAATAACGGGCAGCACCTTGGTTTTGTCAATGGCTGGGGTGGCTTTGTGTGCTGTGCCAGACTGTCAGCCCAGAGGAGCCGCCTTGCTGTGGCAGAGATCTTACTGAGATCTGAGATTTAAACCTGGCCATGGTAGAGAAAATGTATGAAAAATGTTGCCAGGCCAGGCTGCAGAGTGAAGTGAGGTCTCATCCCAGTGAACCCAGAATAAACAGTGCTGGGCTGACACGCGTTTCATGGGGGCTCCACCACCCCATGCATAAAATCCTTTCCAAGAGGACATGCCAGGTAGGCTCCTTATGCTGAGACCTCTGCCTGGAGTGAGTGTTATGGAAGAACTCTTGACCCCTGCAAAAGGGCATAACATGAGAGCAAAAAACAACATCGTGGCAGCCCTCAGAGCACTTTCCTGTAGGAGCAAGAACTTCCCACCCGCTCAGCTGGGGAAGAATGGATCCCATTCAGGGAGGGAAGCTCGGACTATTGAGGCTGCCACCAGACACCTCTTCCTGATGCTAATCCTATTCTTCTGCTGTGGATCAAGTAATTCTTGTGTGAGTATTTTTCATGGGCTAAAGGAAAAATATACTTAACCACAACAAACCTGCTGCCAGCAAATGTCAATCTTAGCTTCTTGGGTCTAAATTATAAGCACCAGCTACCAATTTCTGGCTGTCATTTTTACTGCAGAGGTACCTCACACATTGACATGGATCTCCTGGCAGTGCTGGTGCTTTGCCATCCTCCCAAAAGCAAGCATGTGCAGTCCTCCAAGACACGAGAGAAACTTAATCAGGCTTAGTGCTAGAAGGCACTGACAGCAATGTTTTAAATAATCTCTTGCAATACCTGTTTGGGGTGCAGGAAAATTCTCCTTGCAGAGAAATGCCTTCACTACTTTGAAGAGTAGAGGAGTACTCAGAGGATTTAAGCTTTGCTTGGTCACCAGCCTGCCCCTCCTCCAGGCACTTAAAAACCCTCCTCCACATTCAGGCAACCCAGTCGTTCTAGCAGAGAGTGCAGGGGGGCAGGGTCCTCAGAGCATCCAGGTAAAACAGTGCAGAAAGCCAAGAGTGCCCCATATCCTTATGAGGCAAAGTTCTGAAATACTTTTTCAAAAATCTCGTTCCAACAAACCAAATGGTTTGTGTTTTGTTATTCATTTTTCCTAAATGAAAGCTAGCAAAAACTGTCTGAACCATGAAGCTGATCTTCCACAGTGGTAGACAAGGGCTCTAAATGTGGATTTATTGCCCTGATATCAAGCCCCAGGTTCCCACACCCCACCAGGCAGTCCCCATGCTCAGCCTCACAAAACAACAGCAGACTTGGCGTTCTCTGCGGTGCTCGACCTTGACCAGCACAGCCCAGCGCCTCCACCCACAGCAGTTCAAAGGGAAGGACGTGTTCCAGCAGCTCTCCCCAGGGCAGGGAATCTGAGCCCCTTGCAGGCTCCCCGGTGACCCATGGCTGATGAGTTACGTCTGATCTCTGTCGGTGTGATGGGGCCACAGCGCGGTTCCACCCCAGCACACTCCTCTGGCACTGAGCTGATGTGGGGCTCTGCCCACACACCCACCATCTTCTCAGTCCTGCAGTACACAGTTAGTGTTGATGGTGGCAATTGGAACTGTATCAGTTTACACCAGGCCATCATCTCCTCTCAGAAATCTCTGTAAATATTTCCTTACCTGCCAAAGCATCTTCATTTTGCCACCATTATCAGACCCAAATTCAGCCAGAGGAATTGATACCTCCATGTACACTTGTGACTTCTTCTGAGCCCAGTTACAAGGTGCACTTGAAAATCCAAGAAATGAACTGGCTTTCTATAGATTTCCTTTGCTGAAGTCCATCTTCTGTTCCCATAGCTCTTCATTCTTCATTGCTGAGCTGGGGTAAGATTCATGTAGAAATTGCTGCTGTGCACCTGGGTGTGTGAGGTTCCTTGCTCCAGCTGCCCTCCAGCAAGCCCAGGAAATGCTGGTCAACAAAGCTGGCATGTAAAGTTAATATTCAAATGATGAAAGAGAAGAAGGAAAGTTGAACCCTATTTTGTTTCTAGCCATGATAGACATTTAGTAGCCATATACTACTTGCTTAGCACTGCAATAAATTTTGTTATTGCCCTATTCATGGCATTTTTCAGGACATAGCTGGAACCTGCAGGCCAGAACAATATCAAGAAGGACAGTTAGATACATTCCCACAGCTTGTTTCAGCTTGGGAAGATGCTGCTTTGTAATCACAGCAGCTGGAAACACCAGAAGCTCAACTATGGTAGGGAGAACAATGTGGTAGTTAATATGCATAAAGTATAAAGTTTTATAAAGCCTTCAACGTATGTGCTTTGTTGGAATTTACAATAATTTAAGGCGCTTATTATTCCTTCAGGCATGGAACTCATAAATATTACTCAGTGCTATTTGTCATTGGCTTCTCTGTCATGCATAAAGCAAAATTAAATACTTATCTCTATATCGTTAACGTATTAAACATTAGGATTTATGGGGTTTGAGATCTTACTTGCTCTGAGAACATTAACTTCCTGATGAAAGATCTAAATGCAAATAGAAGGAATGCCAAAATACCCTGGAACATAATTAAGGATACTGAGGTGCGAAGAAGCCCCAGGCAGAGGAATGTGCAGTTTTCTTATTTCCACTGTCATGGTGGGCTAGTTTTCGTTGTTCTACATTTTATACACTGCCCCAATATGCCACCTTATTTCTTTGTCATGAGGTGAAGAACATATTAGAAGGTGAAGTTCATTCTTATATGGATTAACAGAGAAAGAGCATCCTGGTTTAAAACTTATCCTTGCAATCTGTACTGGGAAACAACAATTCTAAAGTGTCTAGGCTTCTGAAAAAGTCATAGATCACATTCCATGTGAAGAAAAATTCTCTTGGTATCTTTACTTGATTTGCTGCTTTTGTTGCTACTCAAGGGTTCCTGCAAATGGGAATTGAAAGGGACAACTTTTAACCAAATGTATATTTCTGCTGCAGAAGAGATATACTTTCTGTGCTGGTGTACATTTGTAATTAAATCTACATCCTATTTTGTCCACACCATTCAAGATGATCACTACCACACTTTTTGTCCTCTTCACACAATGCCAAGCTGTGTCCCAGCAGTGCAGATAGAACTTGCTTGCACTGTAACATCGTGTATCTCATCCCAAAGGACTCAGGTATTTTATTCAGAAGAAGTTTTCTGCTCTACCTTGTTCTTGTAGATTTAAATGTCCTCAGTGATACACTTGACTCTTCATTTATGAGACTTTCTTACAGCCCTGCAGATGTCACTGCCAGCCCGAGCTTTGCCATTATTCATTCCTCCTTTCATGATCCTGAGTAATTCCTCTCCCACTTACAAGTCTGCTATAACATCTTACCTTTTAAGCCAACCAACTTCTGCCACTTTTTTCATCTCACTATTGGCCCATTCTTATTATATTTTGATTCTTGCTAATATTTGTGACTATTTCCATTTAAGTACAACTAAGTAATTGTATTAATCACTCTATGAAAAATCCACAAGTCAATGAGTTCAATCTTCACACTAATCATTGAAAAATCCAAGATGCCACCATTCAGCCACTGCACTGCTCTGTCTCATGCTGTATGAGTGGTTCCACTTCTGTTCATCTGCATTTATTTGTCCATGCCGAAGTCAGAGAACTCCAGGTGTCTTTGACTTACACATGCCAGGTACTGGAGTCACATCTCACTGTTAGAGCATCAGCTTCATCCCAACACAGCAGCCAGGAAAAGAGGGCAGACACTGCCACTTGCTTCCCCTCAAGGCAATTGGGAGGGAGGGCTTGCATCATTCATGGTAAGATAAACACTATGATAGATTTGCCACATCTGTGCAGAGGATTAGCAAAACTTTGTGCTGTGATCCATGAAGGAGCAGCAGCCAGCTACCATCCAGCATTCAGTACTCAGCAGCTGGGGGAGCTTCTCTTTGTCTTGATAAAAGTGCCTTTCACAGGTGGCGGGAACTGATTTAATCAGACTGTTGGAGGGAGCTCAAAAAAGTTTTCTTATGTATAGATCAAAGTACACTAGCACTGTCTTCAGAGCAGTGATGGTTGTCACACAAATCATCTCTCCCAGCTTCCTCCACATGACGTCACTGCTGCAATGTGACAGTCTCCTAAATCAGCCTGCAGAGAGCATGGCACGCTCAGAGCCCTGCAACCCTCCATGCTGCTCCTCTGAGCTGTGACAGGCACTTCCCAAGGCTGTGCTGACCCCCCTGTGCTCCGCAAAATGCTCTGAAAACCTCACTCTAAACTTCAGGGTTTATCAATTTATTCACAGGTAAAATTATGCTCCTGTTCCAGGCTGCTGCAGATGCATGTGGTGAGATTTTGAGGGGAACAGGACACAGGTGGCAGCTGAATTCAGCTGTGCTTGGTCTCTGTCATTTTCTAGGTTGAGGTAAAAAATCTGTACCTTCCCTGGTTGCTTGTACTTGTGTGCACTGATTAAGGACCTTTATTACATATTAATAACTAAAAGAACAGTGATGTCTTCACATGACCAGAGTAAAAGATTTTTTAAAAAATTAAAGAAACTTGAAAGATTAAAGAATTTGGTTTTTGTTTGAAATGAATGCTAAATTATCAGCATTTTTTGTAAAATGAATACTACATTCAGCAACAAGATTTCCAGTATGCTTGTCTTCTCTTTTAAGGAGACCTTTCTCATTCCGTGCATTACGGATGTTTAAATGAAAGGTTACACACAGGGTCATCAACAAGGCTCACAATGCCTCCAGCCTTACAATACACTCCACTTCAAAGGGATTGGCTGCATTCCTGAGCCTTGTACCAATAAGCACTAATAACACTGAAAAATGAAAACTGAACCAGATGTCTCCAATAGCATTGATTCTTATTAGCAGTTCACAGCTATTCTTACACCTCTGGGCATAACGAGGCAGAGCCTCGTTGGGTGTGTGGCTGCTGAGCCGGTAATGCCCTTGGAATGCTCTCACGCTGCTGTGAGCTGCATTCTTGACACACTGTCTCCACTATGATCTTAAGAAAACCTCTTTAAAATGTCATTTCAAAATGCATCAAATATGTAAACTCCTACTCAATCAGGAGAGGATTTGACAGTAACATGTACTTAAAATTAACTGAAAAACAGTGACCAAATGGACAGCAGAAGTGACCCATACATTTCTCTGTGCCTTGCTGCTGATCCCAGAGCAGCTGAGGCTGCTCAGAATGAGTTTAGGGCAGATCTGTGGCAAGAGAGCAGAAGAATGGCAGTCAATAGTAAAAAAAAAAGTTTGCTGCTATGCTGTAAATATCCCAAGCAGAAGAGTAACAGCCATAAGCTCTTCACACAATCTGCTCAGTGAACAGAAGTGAAACTGCTTTGGTACAACCCACAGGCACAATGAGCATCTGTATCCTTGTCCAGAAAACCAGAGCCCAAAACACACACCTCTTTGGGATTGCAGAACTCACTTGTCTGCCTGGTTTTCTACTGCACTCTTGTTCTTGGACATCATCTTTCTGCTTAGGAAGAAGGGCAGCCCTGACAGACAGGGAGTCCACAGGGAACAGATTTTAACATCATTTAACTCACGCACAGTGAAGACGGCTCCTGCTGCAGAAGTAGACAATAATTTTATTCTGAAGGTTGGTAGTGCAAAAACACCTTTCAGAGTGCACCAGCAACCTGTGTGACAACAGGAAAGGGAGAGCTAAAGAGGGGGAGATGCCATGAAAGGGATGATGTGAGCAGAGCTGAAAGAGCTGATAAACTCTCTGTCCTTTTAGCTGCCAATCCAAAATATTTTCTGTCACTAAAGGCTACCCAGTGAGGTGGATCCAGACGCTTTATCCAGATGAGTTGAAAATTCAGGAATTTCAATTACACATCTGGTTAATAAGAAAGCAGTAATAAAAGAAGAATTTCTTATTGATAACTGAAGAATCTATTTTCCTTGGTTAATATAAAGGTTGCTGGTGCAGACAGCATGAAGATCCTTGATATTAAAAGGACCAAGTCCCCAGAGCACAATTTGAAGATCATGAGCCCAAGCCCTGCTGTTGCTGCTTCCAAAGCAATGCTGAGATATGGCTTAAATTAGCTAAGGAGAGTGCCATGTTTGCTGAATGAGCCAGGACTTTAGACTTTATGGCTGAGTAACAAGAACTCCAATAAAAAGTTTATCTTGAATTTGATAAAACTGATCCCCTAGTACTCACTAGCCAGGGAGATGGGGACCATGGGCAGCTGAAATGCCATGAGCCCAGTCCCCCCCAGCACGTGGTGCCAGGAGCTCCTGTGCATCCCTCCACAACACCCCCATCTCACTGGGCAGCACAAAGTTGTGCATGTAATTACCTTCTCTGGAGACAGAGCAAAAGAATCACCATGCAGGTTCTTTACCAGTTGGCCATTAAGCATTCTCATAATAAATTTAAACAAAAAAACCCCCAAAGACCCCATAAAAGCAGACAATGCAATCATTACTGAAGGGAAGGAAGGCCAGAGAAGAAGAAAGTTTAAAAGGCTTCCATGGAGCAGCTGTCCACATTAATAGCACAGGCAAAAGCACAAGACCTTCTGCTTCAAGGGAAATTTATCCACTCCTCTGCTTTCCTGCTGCCCACTGCCAACCAATTCCAGAGTTATTCTAAAGGCTCTGCAGTGATGAAAAGCACAGTAAAGGAGGAAGGAAGGATGAGTGCACCAACCAAGGGAAGTTTCAGAGAACAGATATTTATTTGTTGTGTTCAGTTGGATCCATTGAGGAATAGCAAGTGGAGAATCACTCAGCTAACTGCATGGACTCAAGGCAGACAGACAAATTTGGGACTTAACCAGAAGTAAGAAATCCTACAATGACTTGTAAAATATGTCTGTTTGATCTTGGCTTCAGCCATCCCCACTTTTGTTTGTAAAATCCATTCCACAAGTTCTGTATTGGGTAATACCCCAAATGAGATTATTTTACACATAACTATATTTAATTTGCAGTGAGGGGAACACCTTGGTTTGTTTTATGTCAACATGCCTGTTTAATTGGGCTTCTGATTATTTAATGTCACTGCTGAAGAGGTAGTTTTTATGAGGCACAAAAGAAAATTTAATGAAAATTATTCACAAGCCCAACTTCTGACTAGTAAAACCAAGAGCTTAATGTAAGAGCCGAAGTCCCCATCTGCTACTTCTCTGAAAAGAACAGCCTACATGAAGGATTTATTGTGACATTACAATGCTTGATGTCAAATAATCTAGCCAGAGGAACAATATTGCCCTAAAGAGAGCCATCAGGCCCAGTGTGACATGGGTATTTGAAAGGATTAACTGCACTTAAATCAATATGGGCAATGAAAACAGAAATAACCAATCTCTTGGCCGCTCAATTATTTAAGACTGTCTTTAGTCCCCACAGAATGGAATTAAACGCTTGTTTAAGAGGACTGACAATTAAATCTATTTCTTTAATGTCAAGATAAGGACATGGGATCTGTGACTGCAGCACAGACCGAGGAAGTGGCAGGTCCCAGAGAGGAACACGTGAAAAGGAGACGTTGGGTACGACTGGCAAGGGGCTTTCCTGGGGAGGGAACCCAGCTGCTCCCACTGGCACAGCCACTGTGTGCTGTGCACTGCCTGAGAACCACAGAACCACAGACAGGGTCAGCCTGGGAGGGACCACATGGATCATCTGCTCCAACCTCCCTGCTCAGTCAGAGTCATCCTAGAGCACATGGCACAGGATTGTGTCCGGATGGTTCTCGAATATCTCCAGTGAGACCCCCTGACCTCTCTGGTCTCTGTTCTTCCAGTGCTCAGTCACCCCTCCAGCAGAGAAGTTCCCTCATGTGGAACTTCCTGTGCATCAGCTTCTGCCCATTGCCTCTTGTCACTGCTCAGCATCACCAAGAACAGCCTGGATCCATCTTTTTACCATCTCCTCATCTTCTTGATGAGTTTCCCTCTCAGTCATCTCTTCTCAAGGCTGAAGAGGCCAACTCCCTCAGCCATCTCTCAAAAGAGAGACACTTCAGGCCCTGAATCAAATTTGTGGCCCTGTGCTGGATCTGCTCTGGGAGCTCCCTGTTCCTGTTGTACTGAGGAGCCAGACTGGCCTCAGCAGGGTAAGGAGAGCAGCAGGATCACCCTGCTGGCCTCCCCAGCCGTGCCAGCCTCTGTGGCTGTGCCAGTCTGTGCCCAGGGTGGCACAGGGCACAGCAGCAGGTCCTTGGCAGTGCTGCCAGCACAGCAGCCCCTGCCCCAGGCCCCTGGCACACCTGGAGAGGTCAGGAGAAAAGGCTGCATCCACGACAGCCCCTCAGCTGCCATTTCCCCTCCTAGTGCTGTGCTTTAGGAGTATAAAATGCAGGCTTTAAAATTCACAGAAGACTAATAACTGAGTGTTATTGCAGCTGACAGCATAAATGTAAGATCATTTAATTGAAGGGGACTGACAATTTCCCAGTTATTTGACTTTTGAAAACTTTGTCAGACCTATCCCAATATTGTTTTTAAGACCTTTTTAAAATGTTTTACAGAGCAACCACTGTGACCTTTCCTGCTGATACTGTTTCTCCTGAGGTGCTTGTTCATCTCAAATGCAATGAAAAAATTCCTGGTGTGAAAACTTTTAATAAGAAGTTCTATTTCAGATGATAAAAAGGAGGTAACAGAGCAGGATGTATGCAAAGCATTGAATGTTCAACCATCACACTGCAGATACCCTAGGCTACAGGGAAATATCAGATGCCTGCACGTGGTCAGTTAGAGTTCCTGGCCTGAAAAGCAGAGAAATGTTCTTACATTGGAGACAACCCATTGCATCAGAAATTTGAGGAAAAGAAGAAGCTCTAGTCACTGTTGTCCACCATGAATTTCAGTTTTTCCAAGGCTTCTGTGAGAGGCAGGACAGATAAAAAGTCAGATTTTTGATTTTTAGGCTACTTCAAAATGTAGCAAGTCTCTGAAGAAGCCCTGCTCTGCTTGGTAACCAACACATGATAGTAATTCTCAATGTGCCATAAGGACTTCTTGCTGCTGTTGAGCTTGTAGTGATGATAGAAAAGCACTTCCTCAATCTTCCATCCCTTTTTTGTATTTTTATCTGTCCGTTAAAATATAATTTGATATTAATTCCTTTTAGCCAGGAAAAAAAGTGCTGTCCAGAAAAGTGATATTTTTCTAAGTACTTTTTTAAAAACAATTTGTGAAAATGTATTGCAGAAAATCATTACTCATAATCTTTGTCTTGACAATTATAAGCATAATAGCTTGGAGGTATTGTTAATTAATGATTTCTGCTTCCTCTGATGTTCTTGTCCTAACTTGTCCACATTTCGGAGTCATAGAGTAAGGTGCAAACCAAGGAAAAAAAACCAAACATTTGTCACTTTGTAATCAGAGACTTAGATTAAAATCAGTAGATTTTACAGTTTATATGTGCCCTGACAGTTTTGCATACAATTCTCAACTTCACCACTTGCCATTGATCCAATAGCTGCAATGCTGAGCCCTGCACTCTGCACATGGCTGATTTTGTTGTCACCTCAGTAGTTATTTTCATGCCATTATTTTTCTGATCATCACGAAATTATTTATTTCCTCATGTCCCACATCAGTATTAGAGTTGTTCATTCTTCTTTAAAGCATTTGGATCACTTTGCCTGTCCCTCCTGCCCTGTTATTCTTCACACATTTCACGTGCAGCAGTTCCACCATGGCTGGGGCACACATCTCCCAGCCTCACGTGAAGCCCTCTAAGCTGCAGTCGAACTGGTGCTGGCATTATTATTACCTGCCCTGATAGGCATATCCTGACACAGGACGATTCACAACAGGTAAAGATCACAAAGATCTGCAGAACATCGGGTATCACTGAGTTGATGTCAGTGCTCATGGTCAGAACAGTCACAACCCACCAACACTGCTGATGCTCTGGCAGCTACAGGAACATCCGTGCCATCAGAGCCTGCCCATAATCACAGGCATGCATGGGGAGAGTGCCAGGGACTGCCCTGCAGAGCTGAGCACCCTCCTGAGCCACTGAAGGGCAGAGAGAGCACCCATGGGGAAAGGATGCTCTGCTGGGCATCTGCTCTGCACAGGCAAGTTCAGGTGGGAGCTGCACCGTCCCTTTTCCAATCCCTTGGAAACAGTTAAACAAACTTCATGGTCTCGTGGGCTGTTTTCTGTCATATAATTTCAAGGTACTGATTGTCATGCTTGGTAAAAATTGCATTAAACTCTGTGTTTATACAGGTTAGAGGGAGAAAAGGCAGATTTGATTTGTTTGTAGGTTTCAGAATTTCAGAATTCTAAGGCAGAATTTCAGAGGAGGTTTTTTCCCAACATGGTCTTATTCTATGAATTCAAATTTGGGGCATTCCTTCCCTACCAGCTTTCTTCTCCAGCACCTGAAGGATTCAGATCTTGAATATTTGTGGTATTTCTGGCTTGATGTCAGAGCCTGTGAAGCTGAGAATGAACGAGTTCAGCCCATAATCCTACTGCAATGGGCAGGCAGAGCAGCACTGAGCTGTACAGTCATGGGCCGGAGGGGCTGGGCAGCACCAGCCCTGCACAGAGCCCTGCACTGCACAGACCCTGCACAGCCCTGCACAGACCCTGCACAGAGCCCTGCACAGAGCCCTGCACTGCACAGACCCTGCACAGCCCTGCACAGACCCTGCACTGCACCAACCCTGCACAGAGCCCTGCACTGCACCAGCCCTGCACAGAGCCCTGCACAAAGCCCTGGGCTGCACCAGCCCCTGCACAGAGCTCTGGGCTGCACAGAGCCCTGGGCTGCACAGAGCCCTGCACCAGCCCTGCACAGAGCCCTGGGCTGCACCAGCCCCTGCACAGACCCTGCACAGAGCCCTGGGCTGCACAGAGCCCTGCACCAGCCCTGCACAGAGCCCTGCACAGAGCCAGCCCTTGCACAGAGCCCTGGGCAGCACCAGCCCTGCACTGCACAGCCCTGCACAGGCCCTGCACTGCACCAGCCCTGCACAGAGCCCTGCACTGCACAGACCCTGCACAGCCCTGAACAGACCCTGCACAGAGCCCTGGGCAGCACCAGCCCTGCACAGACCCTGCACTGCACCAGCCCCTGCACAGCCCTGCACAGAGCCCTGGGCTGCACAGAGCCCTGCACCAGCCCTGCACTGCACCAGCCCTGCACAGAGCACCGGTGCTGGATGCCTGCAGACAGAGCTCCTGGAACAGAAACAAAAAGGGAATCGCTCCCTCACTCCCCTGCCTCGAAGGCTGATTTCAGCCACACTGACACCGCGCCACAGGCACAGAGAGCTCTGCTTTCCTTTCCATCCCCTTTTACTCAACAAGAGTTGATGTTATTGCACCCTGCACGTTATCACCGCTAAAGGCGGCGGCTGCAACCTAGGAAATACTTGTGCAGAGCCGGTCCCAGGCTCCTCCCCTTCCCACTCCTTGACCTGAAGGCGTTTCTGGTTCCCCTGGTCGGAAGGCACAAGTCCCAGCAGGAGAGCTGCAGCTCAGTCAGGGAGCAGTGGCGCTGTGTTTTCATCCCTGTCCCGGTTGTTTTGACCCAGTCACCTGTGGCTGCTCTCTGGCGGGGCGCGTTCGTGCCTGCCTCTCACCGCTCGCTGAGTGGGAGAACTCGTCTCGCTCAGACTGTGCTGTCACTTTTCTCATTTGACAGCAGACTGGTCTGACATGGTTCTTGTCACTCAAGTGGTGTAGAGCGCAGATCCCTTTAATCCATCTAACAACAAGTTCTCTTGTTTTCTCTCAGCACCAAAACTAATTACAAAGCAAACCACAAGTGTGTGGTTTCATGCAGGAATATAAGGAAAGAAAAGGCAGTGTTTGCATGAGGGTGTACAAAACCGCCAGACATAAAGTCTGTCACATTTTGCCTCCTTTCAGCCCATTTCCTGCACCTGAGAGAAGACAGCACAGTTTGAATCAAGCTCAGTAGTTAGATCTCAGCTGGGCTCACCTCTCCTGATGCCAAACCCTTGGCTGGCTGTGCCAGGCCAGTGCTGTAACTCCTGACACAGGTTTTTTTCCCCAGGCTTTGCTGCGAGCTGCAGCAGACTCTGCCCGTTGGTTTTGTGTCCTCCTCACTCACAGAATGGTTCAAATTATGGGTCCCCTTCACAGGAGCCGAAATTTTTCACCTATAGGCATGTCCCATTGTGACCACTACTCCTGTGGCAAACTGAACCTGACCCCTTCAGTTCTCTGTGCCAGGGGTCTACTCTTATTTTTGAAGTTTCAGTAGAAGAAATTTTTATTCCAGATGAGAAAACAGGGATGCTTTCCCCATATTAGTTATTCTTGCTGTTCCTTAGCATCATAACAAACCTGGAACATTACACTTCAATCTACTTCTTTGTCCAGTTGCTGACTGATGGACAAGAAAATAAAATTAAGCAAGACAAGAATTCATCCAATGCCTGTGCTTGTTACTTGTCTTGGTGGTTGAGATCTGTGCAAAGTAATTGGAAATAGAGTCGTGTCTGCTTAGGCAGAAAGATGAAGAATGAGCAAGAAATAAAATAATAAGTCTAATCTTCCTAATTGTTCTCAGCCCAGGGAACAAAAGGTCACAGAGCCAGGCAGGAAGGAGCTGGTGGAACATACATTATTTATTCTCTTATGAAGAAATCTGACTGGGTCTGTGTGTTTTGATGGAGTGTGCTGGACAGGTTTGAAATCAACATTTTACTGTGACCATATACTTTGTTAGTATATGGTGTGAGCACAACTACAAGTAGATGCACAAGAGCACAGGGTTTGAATCCTGTCTCTGACCTGTGTAGCAGAAAAAATAATTCCTGTCTATAAGTTACAGAAATGGAAAGGATGTAAAAGAACAAGCTGTAAAATCCAAGGCATAGATCAAAACTCCATTTCAAAAAGCAGCAAGATATTTCTGTCCTGCATTGCTCCTACCTTAAGAATTCAGTTGGCACTGTCCTGGTGCTGGCCGTGCACCCATGGAGGGACCAGCGACCTGTCACCCCCATCTGTAGGAAGGAGAGCCCTGTGGCTGGAGGGCTCCCAGGGCTGAACATTCCTCCTGCAAAACACCAACTCACCTGTTTCTAAACTGTGCCCAAGCTCCTCCCCTCACCAGCACACCCTCTCACCCTATTTATTAGGGAAAATGGTGGGGAAGGTTTAATCAGTGGAGAAGAGGGATGCTGGTAGCCCTGGGCCTGCCCCAGCTGTGGGATGGAGCTGGCACTGCAGGACAGAGGATGGCTGATGAATTTTGTACCTTGAATCTCCATGGGTTGGTGTTCCCATGGGGAAGCCCATCTCAGATCTGAGAGGAATCTCAGCCAGGCTGGCCAGTGCTGTTCTTGCAGAATGCCCCTTATTTGTCAGGACATAACACAGTCAGGAAGCCTTCAGAAATCTCACCTGATGTCTCCTCTACGTTAATGTGAATAAAGTCAATGTAATCTGAAGTAAGATCCTCTTTATTAATAAAATACACAGCACATCAGAGCCAGCAGTGATGTGGTATTTGTGAGCCTGTTTGGAAGCAGGGGCAGTTCTGGAGGCAGCAGAGAGGCAAAGTGTGTTTGTACATATACTGAGAGAGAGACGAGGGGTGTTCTGGCCTCTTTTACCAAAAGGAATGGAAAGCACATGCAGCACATCGTGATGGACTTCTGAGTGTCTGCTGGGGAATGGGCAGGTTCAAACTAATTCTTATTTGTAGAAGCCAATAATTCTGCTTGTTCCTATATGAAACACAGGGAGTGACTTGAAATGTGATCCTGGTTCAAAACACACTTTAGCTGCAATAAAGCAACATTTCTGAAGTAAAGTCTCTCCTGTCTGTCACTATGGCAACCTGTGCAGTGCGGTGCAGCAGAATCTGCACTGGGGCTGCATCCCCTGGTTGTAGCTGAGGGTGATCCCATATGGCAGAGAAGCAAACACTGGTTAAAATCTTCAGAAAGACGTTGAGCAGGACTTTTCAGCAAACTCACAAGGGAAACTGAGGCTTGGCAAACAGCTGCCTGTAAGATTACCATTTGGAAATCCTTTCTGTCCATAGCACTGCCCCAGCCCCTCGTTGCTGTGGGACAGGGGTGATGCTGGCAGCTGGGCTTTGGAGCAAGTGCAAGAATTGCTGCTTGCATGTTTTCCTGTAAGACCACTGAGAACTTGTTAATATTGCATCATTTAATATTAAATAGCAAAATAAGCAAAAAAAACTTTCCAAGAGAGAACTTCTCAGATAAAAGGCTTTGGTGCAAAGCCCCATGAGGTTAGCTTTAGCCCATATGCAGACAACCCTAAAAATGGGTCCTAAATTGCCAACATGTCTACTAAAACTTCTATTCCCTCCCCTGGACCAAAAGCAAAATGGCCTCTTTCAGCATCCTGTGAGCAGAACACTCAGACTTCTTTTTTAAAGCACAGAGACTTAAAAAATACTGCACAAATATGAATAACTCAGTAAATGTTCCATAACTTATAAAAGGAGCAGACAGAAGTCCATGTCTCCCACAAATATGTGAGAAAAAGACATTCTGTTCGTCTCATTAAAAAACAAACAAACAATCTCTTCAGAAGTTAGAAAAGAAACATTAAATGTAGAAAATATATCATATGTAAGATTAATACCTACATGTTGTTTGACGTTGTGGTTACTTTGTTTCTAGCTTCAAGGAACTCATAGGCTGTGTGCATGCAAGGCTCTAAGTCTTGGTGGAAATAAAGGGTCAAATCCCCCTCCTGAGTCTTGGGTGACCAACCCCAGGCCCAGTCCCAAGCCTTGTTCTGGCCTTTTCCCACCAGCGAGGCCAAGTCTGCCAGGTTTTACCCTCAGGAGTGCTGTTACACAGCAAATGTTGAAGTATTCTTTGTAACACACTTGGAAATCCCATTTTAAATTTGTACTGGGAGAACATTAGCAGGAAGGGTGCTTGGAAAGCTGATACCTGCTCTCTGCCCTGAGAACACCGTGCCCTACAGATGCAGTCAGTTGTGCTGAAGGAGAAGAGACTCGATCAATTACATTTAAAGTTTTTGAGTTGGCCAATTATGTTTGAAAGTTTTCAGTTGATAGAAGAAAACAATAATATTGTTTCTAAAAAGTGGAATAAGGTCATAATTTGCTTGTGGGTATTCTACAAACAGGAAAGAAGACACATTTACTTAATAAATGATTCACCATGAATTAGACACCAAATATAGAAAAAAATAAAGTTCATTAACACAGCCATGACTCAACTTTCATGGTTTCAGCTGTTGCTTTCTCTTTGAAGTGGCATTTTATTAACAAAAATCAATAAGGAGATATTAGGTGCTTTCTTATTATCTCTATGACCAGTGCAATATCATCTGCTGAGATAGAGCACCAAGAGGTAAGAAAGAAGAACCCCAAATGCAGGCTCCAGAATTTCAGTGCACAAAGGCAGGGATGCAAATTAACTAAGAATTATTCTTACACTGAAAAGGTACCTAAAAATAATAGCAGACAAACACTGTCCTTTAGCCAGTGCTACAAAAGGGGTAACAGGATTCCTAGAGAATTATTGGAATTGTGAATAGATCACTGTCTCTGAGATGCTCAATGGAAGCAATTATTAAAGATTATTACTGTTCTGGTTATAATAACTATGCCCTTTCCAAGCTCCAACCTCCCTTCACCGATCCCTCTCTAGGCCCAGTTGTGGAATAAACCAGGTTATTACTGGGATGAATTTGTGCTGTAGATTACTTTGGAAAGAGCACCATGAAATAACTGGGGAGATATTTTTATCTGCAGATCCAGGGCTTAGGGCTGGCCCGGAATTCTTGTCCAACTCCTGGACATTATCTTGCACAATTACGGCCACCAGATTGGCTCTGGGTGCATTTCTGTGCTCGGGATTTATGGAGGATGCATTTTCATTAAAAATGGCTGAGTGGTAAGATGGAGACAAAGACAGCGAAGGTGAACACAAAGACCTGTATATTTATCAAAAGGTTTGGCATAAATATGGTGTTGGTAGAGGGTTTCAGCTGTTTTATGTCTCAGCAACAGTTTAGACAATAACATTCATATCACAGAATGGTGTAGATAATATCTGCAATAAAACCGGGTCTTTTATGTTCAGGAGCAGACAAAGCCGGGGAAGCGCATTGATAAATGAAACGGAACCTCTGCATTTCGTTGTGGTGGAGCTCCCTCTAGCTTATAGCATTAACCCCGTGTCGGTAAATCATATTTGCTCAAACTCCTACCTCCATTTTCAGGCTAGAAAAGGCTTCTGATTCTGTATTCTTGGAAGCATTTATGACATTTATAATTCATCTGCAAAAAAAAAGCCCCTAAAGCCGCGCTGCTAGCTGAATGGCATTAACAACAATGATGTCAGTAAATTCCAGACTTTTTAAAAGAGCAGTATAGAGAAAAAATTTGTGACATCAGGGGATGTGACTGTCATAAGCACCTTTCTGCCTCTTCCAACTTTATTCTCTTTTATTTTCACACACAGAAATATACATATTTATCTTCACCCACTTGGTTGAGACAACCAGCCATTTCAAAATGGCAGTGAGCAAGCTAGGGACGTTTTGCAAGGTAAGTTTATTTGTTAAATGAATAATGGTGCATTAAATAACAGATTAGTCTGAGGAATCCAAATTTATCCAAAATAGTCTATTCACCTTTATTTATTGATAAGAACAATTCATAAAAAGTAATTAAGGAGTATCTGAGTCTGACTAAGGTATCACCATCACTTCTTTTGTGCAGAATAGTTTCTTTTAGTTGCAGAATCCACATGTTCGCCTCTTTAGAATTCATTTGTTTCTCAAGGCTGAATTAATGGGTGTAAATACTAACTACACCTTTAAGAAAGTGTAATGAATGGTCCATTATGGAAACATTGTTTTGCTGAAATGCTAATTTGTGTAGATTAAGAAGACATTTCTGAAGAGCAATATCCAAAATCTGATATGAAGCCTAAATAACTGCTGAAATGATAAGCAGGCAGAGCTACAGGAGAAGAGTTAATTAAAAATCTCCAAGGCAACTTATATTCCTTTGTCACAAAAGAAAGGCTATGCTGATACTGTACCTGGAAACTGAAAAATCACCAGCTGCTGTAGCTAAGCAGAGAATAGAAAAGGATTTACTGGTTAGCAAAGTCACAAATATTCTGCATTTTAAATGCATTTGGCCACACTGCTTCATAAATATTGCTCCCTGGGTTTTCTATTTAACTTCAAAACTACTTATCCTAAGCTCCTTTACACACTGAAAAATTAAGTTCCCTCATGTTAAAATTAACAACAAAGAATTGGCTTATTACAGACTTTGAAGAATCTGATTCAATAGGAATAAATATTAAATTCTTATTGAACACTGAGACAAAATAGATGCTTTACATACCTTGTTTGGGATTCAAAAGTCTAATGAAAAATAAAGCTGTAATAGTCTTTAGGGCTGAAACTGTGTCTGTATTATTATTGCTGCTCCACCACCCCAATAAATTAATATATGAGATTCATTTTATTTTTCTAAATTAAATATGCTATGTAGATGAGTTAGTATGCTGAGATTTAGAACTGAATGCTCTGAAAACTCTATAATCAGAATGCCAATTTATCTGCTCAACTACAGCATTGAAAAGAGAAAAAGTTTAAAAATTTTTATTTGCGGCAGTTTACTCTTTATTAGCTAATGGGATGTAATCCTTCACAGAAACTGCTGTAATTCAAATTACATTTAAATGTATCCTAAAGAGATGAGTGAAAAGAGAAAAATACTGTTTTAAAGGGAAGAATATCACACTTTGTTCCATCATTTCTCCTTGTAAATGTCATTATCTTCTCGAAGTGTTTTTGGATTCTATTGCAATTAAGAAAAAGCAAATTTAGTCAAACTCATTTTCTCAGGGATTAAAATGTTCTCCAACAAATGCAGTTTAATTTAGGATGAGTAGAACTCCACAATCACAGCTTATTAGTGATGGAAAATTAAAAGAAAGAAGTCTTTTCAAAAAACATTTTTTAAAAAACATTTTTTCTGTACCAGGCAGTGTGGATGCTCCTGTTTGGAGCATCAGCGTGGCAAGGAACTGTGATAAAATCCCTTGATTTACTGCCCTCATGTTATATAAAGAATTCTTTCTCTTGAACTACTTGGTGTCAAAATTGCACATCCAGTTTTGTGGGCTTTTTGAATTATTTTTCCCAGTTAATTTACATGCTGAAATCAGTCTCTATCATCAAAGTTTGGAGGAGGTTAAGAGGACAAGAGTGATGCCTCAGAATTTAGGGGAATTTTCTAATTTCAAAGCATTTAGTCCACATGTGATCTAACGAGATTCTTTTCACCTTCTTGTTTTAAAATGTAACACACAATTTACACTTAAAAACAAGCACAGCTTACTATGAAGGTCAGCAATCTCAAATTCTTTTGAATTGGGTATTGCTCTTGGAACCAGGTCTCATCTCATCATCCTAAGTACCAACAGATTTGACAGTCATGCACAGGAAGAACGGAGAAGCTCTTTTTATTAAACATGCTATTAATAAACCTGCGTTCGTTAAATCATGCTCAGTGCAGAGTATTTGTAGCACATTCGTAACTGCTGGCCTCTCCTAAGGATCTGTATCAAACAGAAATTGCTCCAACGATTTCAAGAATGAAAATTACTTATTTGAAGCTTTTTCTTCATAAAACATAACTGTCATCATACACTGCAATACTTTAAAAGGTCAAAGGCAGAATATAGAAGTCCTACAAGGATGTGTGAAATGACACTGTGTCAGTGCTGTAAGGTACAATGCTTTGCTTACATGAAAAGATCTTATTTTTGAGTGATCACTGCACTGAAAATGCTTTGTAGTTGGTATGATTAGTAAAAAAAATATATTTTCTTGTAGTCCATGTAGAGAGACATGTTATACATATGTTCACATCCAGCTTGGGTTTGCTGTGAGCTTAGAGTAATCAACACATCAGAAAATTAGAAGGAAAACATGACAGTAGATAAAATGCTGCAACTTAGAATCAGTCGGCTTAGATTGGAACAATTTGGCACAAACATAGAGTGTTTATTTTTTAATCCTTTTTCAGTAAACATTTTCAGACTACATAAACCAAATTTTTTTTTAATTTAAAGGCTTGCCCTTTAGTTAGTCACACAAATGACTTTATGCACAAAATATAAGACATAATTGTGGAAATCCTTTCAAATTTGTATTTTAAAAGAAAATTGTTCTTACCCAATTGAATATTATAATTTTATTCTGTGGGTTCCTTGTAAGGATTTATTTTTATTTTCAAAATTCTGTTAACACTAAACCTGCAATTTTCTGCTTCTTGTGGAGTATTATTTCATCACTAAAACTATGGTGCCTCCATGACTGAGAAATCTATAGGGAAATGCTCTTTTTCTCTACCTGCTATATTTCCTTTACTTGCTACAATAATTTTGAGGCTTCCAAAATGAATTTCCAAACTGTACATAACCCTGAAATATTTGCACAGGAGATGACACAAATCAGGGCAAGGCAGTACCTCTGAGGAGAGAGAACATGCACACATACATCCCATCAGGTGTATTATTCATGCATCCAGAGACACAGGAAGCCTCTGTATAAACAAGAGTGTGGAGAACCAGGGAGATAAAAAATAAAAATTTAAAAAAACCCACCACCCAAAGAAGCAAAAAACCCCCCAAAGAGACTGCAAGAGCCAGCAGGAAAGGCAGAGAGGCAATGCCACTGCTTCCCAGGCAGGGCAGGGAGGGCTCCAGGGGGGTCACCACTCTCACCTACTGCACAGATTTAGGGCGCTTTGTAAGTGAAGAAAGTTAACACGGATTTTAACTGAGCTCCACAAATAATTTGTCTCACTCCTGAGCTCTGAGCTGTTTGCCATAGGTAAATGACAATGGCCAGCTGGAGCAGGACCAGCAGTGGCTCCTGTGGCTCCTCATGGTCCTGCAGCAGCCCCAGAGAACGGGGCTGTGCCTTCTCCTGTCTTCATCAGCTGCATGAAATTCCTGAGTGGAACAGCAATATTTTATTTCTTGGGCTTCTCTAACTCTGATGTACACTGGGAGATAAACTGTTTGAACTGTTTGTTTCACTTTTTTTAATTAAAAAGTGCTACCATTTTTTGTTTAAAATGTATTTTTTGAATACTTAAGAGCTAGGAAGGTCTCTAGCAGATAGTTGCAAAAAAGCACAAGGGGAAAAGAGAGCCACAATGATAAAATGGGCAAAATCCAGAGATACTGGTATATTTCACTGACTGATTTCTGGACAGCACTCTATTTGTGTATGTTTTCCTTTTGTGTTTCATGGTGACTAATAGGGTTTCTTTTTCTCATTTTAAATTTTCTCTTTTGAATTAGACATTCAGCTTCTGCATTTTAACATTCAACAGCATTTTTCAAGTTGGAGTATTCAGAGAAGCATTATTTAAAAACAGGCATCAAAACTATATCCCATGCCTTAAATCAGAGATCCTCTTTTCTGCTCACAAATGTTGACAACATCTTCTGTAGAAATGCATTTTTATGCCATGTGCAGATGTTGCATTCAGCACAACTAGTACTGCCCCAGATTACATAACTCATATCACTCACAGGTAGTGCCCCAGGTAATCTTTGCTCTTGCTGGGCTCTTGTCCCACTTCATTCTTTGCTCACTGAATTTTCCTCTACCTCAGCACAAGTTAAATCCTGCCCCTTCCCATACTCAGTGGCTCACCCCTCAGTCTCTAAAAGCATTTGGAGCCAATTTGTCCCCCTATAGTCTGTCACTTGTTTACCCACACAGTTCAGGAGTGCCTGGGATGGCGCTGGGTGAGCAGTGTGAGCTGCCAGGACACCTGGGCCAGCACAGATCAGATGCACCAGAGAGGAGCTGCCAGCACCAGCAGGGAAGGCAGCCGTGCAGGAGTTCTTATTTGCACATGCACTTACATCCCCACTTAACAGATTGAAGCAGTAATAGGCAGGTCATAGATGAGCAGTACATTTCTTTGCAAACATTTGCCTTAAGGAGAGCAGACTGATTTTTCTTGCATCCTCAGAAACAGGATCTGTTGCCCCATGAAACTGTATGTGAGCTCGTGAGAAAGAGGCTTAGTTTAAAATAGGATTATTAGCAGGCAGATCCAACTTTAGAAAAATGGTTGTTTTACACCATTATTACAGGATATAAGAAAAAGTAATGCAAGGTGCACTAACCTGTAGTCATACTTGGGCTGAAAATCTCAGCAGATGAAGGCCAGCTCCTGAAGGCAGCTAGTGTAAAATAACTTGCCTCAGCTCTTGATTAACTCCCATTTGAAGGCACAAAGGAATCCTTTTCCTAGTCAACTAGCAGGCATTAAAAAATGGAATAAATTAATGGAGGAACATGGGGAAAAAGAAAAAAAACTTCCTTAGAAGGAGCTCCTCTTACGTGGGGAATGTGAAGTGCATTACTTTATGTGCATTAGTTTTCCAATGTAGTTTAGCAAAAGGAAGAGGTAAAAATTGTCCTCAAACTTAGTGTGGCAGCTCTCCTTTCCCAGGAGGACACCAGCAGGCTGAGCAGGCTGTGTTCCTTGGGCTGGTGCTGCCCCAAGTGCAGACAGCAGCAGGGAGAGCCAGCGAGAGCCCTGGGAGCACTCACACCCAGCTGCACCTCAGCCCTGTCCGTGGAGATGCAAGCTCTAAAGCAGAGGTTTGCCTGTGACCTCTGAGGGTTTTGATGAGTTCAGCACCTGTATCTGCCTGCCAGCAGTGAGCCTCGGTGCCACTCTGGACAGGCTGGCAGGCTGCAGGGCACGAGCAAAGGAATCTCTCCCTTCTTTCGCTAAGTCCATCTGCAGCCCTCAGTGTGAGGCTGAGGCACAGGTGTGATAACAGCTTCACGGAAAGATTTCTGCTGGGACCAAGGTAAGGACTGTCATCTCCCTAATGCCACTGCCTTTTAGAGTAGTTTATATATAGCAAGTGTAGGATAATCTGTTTGGGGCTTTTTTTCTTCTGTTATTAAATTACACACGAGCTAACAACTGAAATGTAAATTAATTTATGGTGCAAATTTACCTTTGACTGTACGAGCCTGTTTTGTGCTCAGTGAGAGAGCGCTGATGTTTCACTCCGTGAGTGAGTGCACTCTGACTGGTCAGGAGTGCTGACCCGAGCTCTGGCTCTGCTGTGACCAGCCTGCTGTCCGTCCTTGCTGTGTGCCAGCCTGCCTTGAGCTCAGCGCTGGCCGGAGGAGACGGAGCTCTGCTGGTGACTCATCGCAGCCTTCACTGCACAAACGGAAGGGAAGCGTGGGCTGATAGGAAGTTTTTCCCACTGACATTTAGATTAGCCCAAAAATACTGTGAAACAGCGTGATAGTGTGGCCAAGGGGAAAAGCAGGAGCGCTGCCCCTTTGGAGAACGCTTGATCTTAACAAGGGACATCAGGGAGAGCACTCCAGTTTTCACACAGCTTTACTTTTCCCTAGGGAAATAATCCCCATTCAGCCGCCTTTAGAGAAGCACAGGGGATTTTGTGAGGTGCTTTTATGTTCAGCCTTCAGGATGCGAAGCAGGGGGTGCCCCTCCCGCAGAGCGGGCACACCCGAGGGATGCTGTGCCCGGGGCGGGGACGGCCCCGCTGTGCCCCGAGCCCGCCTGGGGCTGCAGCGCTGCTGTGCCCACCGCCAGGATAACCTGGCTGAGCAGGGCACTTTTCCCTTAAAAACATCCTTAAGTATGAAATTCAGAAAGACTGTGTGGTTGTTGTAAATAACAGGGTGTCTATTAATGAGTGAATGATGACACTAATAAATTTTGATACATCATCATTAAATAATTTGCCAGCACATTCTGAATGAATGAAATTTCCTAAAAAATGCAATGAACTGAGCTGAAAAGAGTAGAAGGTGTGTTTAATCTCTCTTTTCCCTTGCAGTTCTGCCTAAGCAGAGTGATGAATCAGAAAAAGACGGGATTTAAAGACCCTCATGGGCTTGTAGTGCCTTACACACCATAGAGGACTGTTGGCCAGCCCTGGAAGGTGCTGCGGCTCTGCAGAAGGATGAGAATTCACTGATACAACTTTAAAGTCGTACCTCAATGTTAATTTCTAAAGAATAAAGTCAAGAAGAACCAGTATAAATTCAGAGACGGTTTAGTGTGACTGAAGCCAAGAGAAACTGATGTGTGATTTAAAGAGCTCATAAAAGCAGACAACTGGCTCTAGAATCTATGGAAAGCAATAAAGCAGTTAAAAATTCTCCCAGTCGCAATGCCTATAGATTTCCTTATCTTAAATTCTTTGGCTAAACCCCTGGAGCAAATTGCAGGGCACGTGATGGGAGTTTTGTCTTTCAGCCCGGGGCTCCGGGGCAGCTTCCCGGCCCCTCTTCCTGACCCCCTCGGCACACAGTGGCTCCGCGATAGGGGAGCTTGTCTTGGCGGCAGTGTCTAGACATTCCCAGCTACTATCCTTCCTGACAGTCTCATGCCAGTGGTAATTTAAAAATTGTTTGGGATAGGCTGTGCCTCATAGACACAGGGAGCCAGTAATAACCCCCAGTTCAGTGACCCTGGTCGGATCATCAAACAGACGGTATAGGCAGGCTTAGTTCAGCCTTGGGTCAGGAATCGTGACCTCCCCTGACCTTTTTTGTAGATTTAAAATTGTTTTGAGAAAGAGAAGAATAAAAAAGATACAACTCCAGGCGATTCTGGAAAGCAGTCCAGCTTCCTGTACTGTACACATGCATATAAGTAACATGTTTAAACAGATGCAGCTCTGGCAGGCCTGAAAAATTAGGATTTAGGTACTTTGTGCATTTTTTTTCTAATAGAGTGCACATTGCTTCTATTTACTTTGAAAACTTTGAAGTTAAAAGACACTGTATGAAAATATTATCTTCACTACATTTAATAGAAAGACAAAAAAAGAAAAGCAGATAAATTTATTTTTAGAAAATTAAGAATAAGATAAGCAAAAAACCCCCAAACCACTCTACATGGAATTTTTCAGATGCATTACAGAAAACTGTCTGGTGTATCAGCAGTGTGTACCAGATGAAAAAAATTAACACTGAGATTACTAGACAAATTGCCTTGTAAGAGTAATATGCATACAAACATAGGCTGGTTTTCAAAGGTTTCCTTTGTGTGCATAGTATTTGCAGTCACAACCAATAAAACAAAATATACTGGCACACTCTTTGTGGTTTTGGTTTTGGAATTGCATAATGGTGACTAATATTTTCTCAAAACCTACTTTATAGTGTTTACTTAGCAGAATTTTCATGCACTGTACCTGGAAATTATGAAATGTATTTTGTATGCTTCCAAAGGGTTGTGAAGGCTCAGGAAGAAGTTTACCAGTTTATGGAAAGAGAGCAGAAGGTGTTTCTTCTCTCTAGGCTTTTATATGGGCTGGTACAGATCAGAAACACGTCAGCCAGGAGAGGGAAGGCAAGAGTAAAATTACGGGAGCTCTCCAAGAAACATAAAAGTATAGAGTGGGAAAATGAACTGCCAGCTCCAAAACGGCATAGGATTTTACAGGGGCAAACTCAGTTTAACAACACCAAGGACATCAATGCTGTTGCTGTTTTACAAAAGAAAAACATATAAATTTCTGTTACAGAAATGAACCTATCAGCAGAGCTCAGTACTGATGTGGCATGGTGGGGCTCTGGGAACCTGGGCACCTCCCAGGCACAGCAGTGTAGTCCCAGCAACCCCAGCAGCATGATCAGCTGGCTTCTGGTCATGTCCATTCTCCCAGGCACAGCAGCCTGGTCCCAGCAATCCCAGCAGCATGATCAGCTGGCTTCTGGTCATGTCCATTCTCCCAGGCACAGCAGCCTGGTCCCAGCAACCCCAGCATCATGATCAGCTGGCTTCTGGTCATGTCCAAGCCATCAGCACTGTCCTCAGGGCTGTGCACAGCTCCATCCTACAGCCTCTGGGAGCTCCTGGCCTTGAAGTGAGCACCCACTGGAAATAGGCCAGGGGTTCTTCCTGTGCCAAAGTTATCTCTGCAGACTCTCATCAAACACAGGCAGCTGTCCCTGTACTCACAAACAGCCAGTTATATTCCACGTAGATTCTAAGGCTGTCTCCTGAAGTTTTGGAGACACACACCAATTACATGTTTTGTATTGAAAGTTACAGCCTGATCTAGTCATTGGGAGCACAGGGAACAGGGGTCCTACAGATGCATCCATGATTTCCTAAGCCAGTCCTGGCAAGACAAAACTTCTGCACTATAAACCACTCTTAGAGGGCTATTCCTCATAGAATTCCTTTATTTTACTAGAGATAAGTTTGCCACTATTCTCACAGTGAATTTAAGCAAATTCTGTAAAAGCCAACCCATAGGTAAAATTCTTAGATTTCCTATTCCCACAGACCAGGACAAGAAAGGGGTTGTAAGACCTGATGTCTTCTCCAAGTAAGCAGAGAAACAGTATTTGTTTGCCAGAAGCAAATTCATATGGCAAATCCTTTATAATTTTTTTTCTTCTCCAGACTTCTCTGGCAGCAGCAGTCACTGGAGAAAAGCAAATGGGAGAAGCAGGTGATTCCAGTAATTTGCCTTTCCTAGCACACTCTCTGCCATGGGCCTGGTTCTGCTCAGTCTTTATGATTCAGACCTCACTCAGCAAAAACTTTTGCTATCACTTTTTAATCAGTAATGGCAATTAAAAACAATAGTTGTATGGTTTCTCTCCACCCTGTTTAAAGTATCCCAGCTCCAGCCTTGCCCTTTGATGTCAGTGTATGTGCTCATTAGGATGTGCAATGTCAGTAAACCAACCCACGCTCACAGCTCTCATTGACTGAATACAGCAAAAAGTTCTAGTTCCCAGGGACTCCTGGAAGCTGCAAATTATTAAAAATTACCTGAAATTATTGTTCTCTATGCACCCAAAGATAAAGTCATGCTACCTGAGACAAGCACAGCCCACTTCAGAACTTGTGCTACAAAGGTGCTTTCCTGTCTTGAGACCTGAAGATGTTGTCATGCTTAAATGGGAGTAAGAGGAGAAAGAACAGACTTCTAGAGGCTAAAGTGATCATGGAACCATTCAGGGGACTCACACTGGGCCTGTGTCAAGCTGCAGCCTATGGGATAGCCAGCACTTTCCCATAGAAGGTTATAGAAATCTGAAAACCATCAGTAAAAGAGGAAAATCAGTTTTGAGTGAGATACCTCCAAATATGAAGCCACAGCACTGTGCACTCAGCAGGGTGTGCAGGGGACTGGGCAGCACCTACGGCTGCAGACACAAACACGATCAGTGTGAGAGGAGCAGCAGTGCTGTGGCAGGGACTGCCTGGGGGACACGGGACCCATCAACCCCACACACCCCCAAACTCCTCTCCCAGCCTCTCTGGGTTCACATCTCTCATGTCATGCTGGAAGTTTCCCTCTGTAGCTGCATCAGTGGCTGACTGAAACACCAATGCTGTGAGTCTTTGGAGCACACAAACAAAAGGAGTTATGATGGCTCTGGAATCCACAGTATTACTGGTGCTAATAATTAGTTGCTATAATTTTAATAAAATATTAGTACTGTCAGTAATTAAATCTGCATGAAAACATCTGTCAGGAAACCAGGCAACAGGAAGAAATCACTCCTAAAACTTAACATCAAATTGATTAAATTTTAAGGCCCGAATTTCTTCTTCCCATGGGGGCTGGTATGGGAGAGTGAGGGTAGAGTCAGCGAGATGCTCCTGTGTTTCTATGGCAACAGGGGGCTCGAGTAGCCTCTGCCATTCCCTAGGATTGCTAAAATCACTACAGAGTGTAGTGGCCAAGAGAAGCAGCAGCCAATAAATGCAGAAAATCCTTAAATCAAAGAGACACAGAAATAAGAGATGGAAACAACCTGTTAGACCATCTTGTTCATTCCCTGAGGCCCTGAGCAGTATTATTAACCGTCTCAAGAACCTTGAAAACCTCTAAAAATTCCATCCCAGACACATGTAAAAACTTACTGAAAGGGAGGCAATATCTCAGGAAGATATAAAAAATCTTTCTAATCTGCTTTCAGTAGGTGTGTGCGCTCTGTACTAAGCATGCTGAGATATCAGATTCTCCAGCACTTGAGAAATGGGATGCAGGGGAGAGGTTTCATGGCATTACTCACCATCACACAAGTACTTTTGCCAAAGATAAAACGTCCTATAAAAACATCCTGCCAGCTATACCCCTCCAAATTCTCCCCTCCTTGCCACGGAATGGATTTCTGTACCTTAAAAACAGAATAATTATTTTGAAGAGCCTGCCTGTCCATTTCAGATGCTAGTTCCAGGTGTCCCATTGATAAGCTGCAGAATAAACTTAAAATAGAAAGAAGATATTTTAGATAAGCATGTGTGACCTGTCTATCTCCCCCCCTTTTCTTTTGCAGTGAGGACAAAGAGAGGGATTAGACTGAGAGAAAATTTGTGAGCCTCTGTCAGGAAGACAGAAGGAATGCCCACACATACCAAAGCATCCTGGGTGCCAGACTCTGCAAAAGCACACACATTCCACTCCCAAAAAAAAAAAAAAAAAAAAAAAAAGAAGAAGAAGAAGATGAAAGAAATAAAATAAAATAAAAATCGTATGTATTATTCAGGTGGTACAAGACCAGAGAAATGTACCTGGTCTTGTCCTCAGTATTGCAAAGCTCTTGAAGACATACTGGTGGAAGCCAGTGTCCTCCTACCCACAGCAATTTACGCCTGCCAGCCCAAATAACTGCTCTTACACAAAATGTGCTGCTCCAGAGTAATTTGCTAAAGCGAATAGTATTAATACAGGTTTGCTCAGGTTAAAAGAAGATCCATCTTTTCCATAGGGATTATATGTTGTCTTCAGGCAGAGCTATGACTACAGGTGTGATTTCAGCAGCAGCACAGATATATCCTAAAGGAATACAGATATATCTGGGAATATAGATGTATCCTAAAGAACTGCTGCCTTCACCTTGGCACTGGATTATTGCTGTGCTATGTAGCACAGTGACCCAGGCATCTGCAGTTTGTCTACAGCTATGTATCTACTGTAATGGGGCACATGTCACCAGATGTTTGAGAAGAGGCTAAATATTGGAAAGATGAGGTAAGGGCAGGACTGTATCTCCTTCCCATGCTTCCCTGTCAATCCCAGCCTCTCCTGGACTGCTAGAGCTCAGTGACAAGCCAGAGCAGCACCAGGCTCGTGCCATTCTCCAGTGCTCTGCACCTTCCCTGTCTTGCCTGGCATGCATCCCTTTCTTTCCCAGCCTGACAAGGGCTAGCAAGGAAAAAGCAACTCATCTCTGGAGCAGGAGCTGCCAAGAGAGTTCTTCTGCAGCTGCTGATCCAAGGTATTTAATCTGTCAGCAATTGGGTGAGGAGGAGGAGTAACGCTCAGCAGCTGACACAGAGGTGCTGGTACCTTTGCACATGCTTTATTTTCTTGCAACCATCTATTGATCACACTTGGGCTCTCAAGAAAAGAAGATGTATCATCTCATATTTTTATTTCCATGTTTTATCCCATCTGCTGTTCTTTCCAAGCATGGGACCCTGATTATGTTAATATTCAGGACAGTCTCCTCTTTTGGTAAAGAGGTGTGGACTTTGAAGCTAGCACAGCCTGGGATCCCCTTACCAGGCCAGCTGCATTCCCAGTGGAAATGGTCTTATTTTGTTTACAGATAAAAAATAAAAAAGTGTTATCATCTATTATCCCAAGGGCGTTGTTTACATTAATTTATCAACTGCTTCCAAGGAGCTACAGAGTTCAAGAGCATTACTCAACAGTGAGAACCCATCCTGGATTGAGTTACTGAAAGAATTACAGCTGACACTAAGAACTGCTTGAAATGTCTTGAGGGGAACTGCAGACAATGGGCTGTATTATTTGGCAGAATAAAGGTGAAGATACAGGGGATACTTGAGACCAAGGAGGCAGTGTCAGTGAGCCTACCACAAGCATCAGCTCCGGCTGTACTAGCAGGAATCCCAAATCAAGGAAAGGAGATGTTAACCTCAAAGAAAGCCACTCTGCTGAAACCTCAGTGATTTTTATTCTTTCTTCTCCAACGTGTAGCCACATATTGGACTGTCAGACATACTCCTTGCTTGCTGTTTTATCAATACCTTCCTGATAATCATTAGTGCAAAACATGAAAAAGCATTTGAGTTAACACATAAAACCACAATATATTTTTGGTATTTCACAGGCAGAAAATGAGAATATTTGCTGGACATTATTCTCTAGAGTCCTTATAACTAGCTAAAGAAACCAAGCATAGAATGCAAAAAAAGAAACGAAAATGTTTAGTTCAGGTTCTGATGTTGTTTGCTATTGGGATACTTCACAATTCTCCCATTCCAAGTGGAGGTGAAATTCCTTTCCAAGACAGATGCAATATTTTCTTGACAAGTATCAAGTGGAGGCAGCACTCTGTTATCAATGGTGCTGAATGAATCTCCTGTCTGTAATTAGCTAATAAAGCATAAGAGTCTTATGCTCTGCTAGTGGGAGAATTTTATTGCATTGTGGGTAGTGACAATGGGCAGTTTTCCCATTTCACACATACTTGTAGCTCTTGGCTTGATATTTCTGCACTTGGCTAGTTTGTGGAGCACTATATGAGATTTAGTCAGATGAGTTTCTTTTACTGCCACTGTATCAGGGTAGTTCTTAGCCTCCTGAGAAAATCTACAGAGAGCAATAAAGCCAGATTGTCCAACCAAGCTCAGTAATTGGGTCAAAGCACTATTAGGGGGTTCAAAATTATTTTTCACTCAGTGTTTTTTATGAGTAGCAGCTCCCTACACCAAGGGGCAGCACCTGCCTCCCTGCACCTTTCCAAGGCTGGAGAGTGCAGGCCCTTCCCCAGGAGCCACTTGAGTCCCTGTTTCCTGCACAGCCCCACTGCCCTGTGCTGATCCTGCTTTGGGAGAGCCCAGGGGTTTCCAGAAAAGTGAGAAGATATTTTACTCCCCCTGCTTATTGACACAATTATTTGGCTGGGCCATCCTGCTGAGATCAATCTCTGCTTTACTGGGGTGCTGTATCTATTCAATGCTCAGTTCCATGGAGCAGAGCTGGCCTGACTGCTCAGATCTGTGCCGCTGTTTTGGTGCTGGCTACCCCCTGCCATAGCCACAGAAACTCTCCCAGATCCAGGGCACACGTTCTGCATGCCATCTGATCCAAATTAAAGCTGGCCCACACTGGGTTCCTAGCTCAGCACTGAATTCCAGCTGTGGTAAGCCACTAATGCTTTATACCTAGTCTCTAATTTGGATGCATTTTATATTTCAATGTATTATGTCTGAACGTTAAAAATGTCCACAAGAGGTGGACTTTTCCTGCTCCATCAAGTCAGCCGGCAGTGCAGTCAGCCTAGAAAGCGTAAAAGTCAGGAGAATGGCTGGCACAAACTGCATGTAAAATGCTGAGACAGTGGCCAGATCCTGCAAATCTTGGAGGGATGAGTACAATGATGGCATCTCAGAGAGAATCCTTCTTCCCATTTTTCCTCACCTGTGCCCTGTACCAGCTTTTCCAGAGCTGGAGGGAGATGAAATTACTCCTTTCCAGCACGAGGACCTGACTGAGCACTGCAGCTCAGTTCAGGGCTAAGCCTGCTGTGCACATGGCTGACCAGCCCCAGACAAACTCATGTCTCTGGACTGCTCTGACTCAGACCATCTGCAGCATCACTTGTGCAAAACCAGGAGGAGCAAGTACTCCCTCCCTGTGCAGCCCCTGACAGAGCCCAGGCAAAGCCCCTGGATCTGCTGACTGAAGAGGTGTGAGGTCAGGCACAGGAGCTGCCCATGCAGCCAGATACCTTCTCCAACAGCCTGCTCAGTGCAGAAAGCACCCAGGTCCAATGCCAGCTCGTTTGAGTTTGCAGGTGATTTGATCTCTGTTTTGAAAAGAAATGACAGCTGTTCTGTTCCTTCACTCCAGCTGAATACTGCGGCTTTATGCTCAGCAGATGTGCAGGAGGGAAGATAATTTTCCATGACAGCAAGGCCAGAAGAACTACAGAAACTCTCTCCTCCTCACCATTAACACTGAACAGTGTCCAGAAGAGGGAAGCCAGCACGGAGGGTCATTCACTGAGAGGGGCCGTGCATGGCAGTGGCAGCAGCAGCAGCTGCTTCTGCTTGTCCCAAGCTGAGACTCACAATGTTGATGCACCTTTTACAAGAGTGATCTTAGGGATAGAGAGAATGATGTAAGGTAAGAAATATGGGGTTAGGACAAGGTTCTGGTTTCTGTAATTGTAAGTAAGCACCTTATAAAAATTATAGTAATTTTGAATGTTCCAAGAGATGAAATCAAAGCCATAATATTTAAATAATAAAAATGGAGTTGTTTAAATTTTACTTAAAAACTATAATGAAATTTCTGCAATGGGCAGTTTTTGTAGTATGTCTGCAAATTATTCCCATTGATCTGCTAATAATAGGATATGGAATGTTTTTCATCACCAGAGAAGCTGTAGTTATTAGTCAACCTTAAGGTTGTTAGTTCAGTTCATTATTCTCAATTATGCTAATGGAAAAGCTGGTGTGGAGAAATGAGGCTGTTGATTTTCCTGCAACTGCTGGAACCCAGGAGCATAGGTACCTCCCCAGGTCTTTGCTCTTACCAGCTGTTTTTGTCCAGCTGGCCAGAATGTCCTGGATCCATGAACAGGAAATATGGATGCTTGTTTTTTAAAAAAGGTAACATATGTTCTAAAGGAATGCAGCCACAACCATCCTTAGCAGTACCCTCACCTCACCTGCTGTTCTTAAGCTATACTGTGGAGCTTATCTAGGAAGCAGCTGAAATTAAAATATCCAAGTCAGGGAATATTTGTTTTCCTAAAATCTTCCCTGTTTGCAGGCAAAATTAATGGAACAAGACGTTCAGGTGCCGTTGGGGGGGTCAGGAATAAATGAGCACTCGGGCAGGTAGTCAGCAGCTCTGAGCTTCATTCACTGTTGGTCACTAGGAAAGGTTCAGGATTCGGCTCACTTACCTTGTGAGCCATGAGCTAAGCCCCAGAACACAGCAAATAGTGACAGGGGACCGTACATGACATGCAAAAAGACATCACATTAAATTCTCTGGGTCACTTGCAACTAGATAGATTATGTCATGAGCTGATTCAGTCTACTGAATAATAGCTGTGTCCTTTCACCACTGGGAAAGGGGCAGACAACAACATAATTAAAAGCAGTCAATAAAAAATACAGGCAAAAAGAAAGATGCCTGGCTTTGTTTGTGTTGCATTTCTATCAGCAGGTTACGAGGCAAGGCACTTCAGGATTTAAAACAGGTTAGAAAAAAATGACAAACCCCAAATTAATGCAGAGAGAAATACAGAAGTTTAGGCAGTGATGCAGAAGGAAGCATGCTGTGGTGTGTAAAGTGTCTCTGCATGTCAGAGACACCTCTGGGATGTCGGCCCCCACAACTGGCACAAAGTGCAGTGAGAATGGTTGGGGGTGAGATGGCACCCATGGGACAAAGGCTGCAGTGAAGGTAGATAACAGATCCAACTGAACTGGAAGAAACTGCTTTCTTCTACCAACTGTTTCAACAGCCAAAATCTCTTTTGAGATCAAAGGAGTATTTTTGTGTATATATAGATGTACATGCATATATACACTTCATGTATTCCCGCATTAGAACTTAATCTTCCGCTACAGTTTCCTTCTTAGAGCTGTTGCTATTTGCATAAAATGAGGACAGTAGAGTCTTTTGTGTGCTTTTTTTTTTTTTACTCAAGACAGGGGCACCACCTAACGGCCATTGGATCCCCGGCTTTCCTTCCCTGCAGCTGGTAAGTTCTGCCTATTGAAACTACAGCTAGCAGAGAAGAAATCCAACTGTTCAACTGAGTTACCAATTACTAATCCTGAAAACTGGCAGGATTGATCAGGGCACCTTTCGTTCCACATACATGTACCCCCTCACACTCTCAGCCCGTGTGTGCAACTGATGTTCAGAGAGAAAATAAAGCCTCCCTGAGTCACAGATCCCTGATGGCATCCGGCACAAAGCAGGGACAGCTCTGGCTCTAAGGGCTGGGCCAGCACAGCACCTTGAGGGCAGCAATCCCGTGACCCCTCTGTCCTAAAGGCTTCCAGCCCTTTTGCTTTTGTGGTTCGGCTCCTGTAACACCTGAGCAGAGCAGGTCCAGAACTGCCCAATCATTATGATTGCTCACAGTACCTGGGATGTCCCCTGGAGACAGCAAGGAGAGGGAGAGAAGAGCAATTCTTGTGTTATTCTGAAATCCAAATACCTCTAGTTTATGTGTTTGGAGGCGTTGAATAACTGTAACTATATCTTATTCAGAGAAGTATAAAGCCAATCCTGATATTTACCAGCAGAATCTGTTCCAAAGGCAGGGAGAGTATGAAGTTAGGAGAGACACTCTAAAGAGCGTGTTCTTGTAACATTCCTAGGAAGAAATTTATTTTATGCACTCTCCCCTTCAGCTTTAGATAAACCACTTGTATATAGCATACTCATGGGAAATTTAGAGATTACTCATTTTCTATGGACGTTGGCAAGGCACAATTCAATTCCTGCAGCTTTGCCAGCTTGCTATACACACCTGTACAGGAAAATTTGTCCCAATTTAAAGTGCCTTTTAGGAACTACAGGGAAACTTATACAACAGTAAAATCACATGAGAAAAAGGGCACCATGAGAGATTTGGGACACACTTTAGGACTTGGGAAGAACCACGCTTTCTGAATAATTGCTCACAATAACTCATCAAAACTTAAAAAAAGTAAAGCCCCTTCTCCTTATGCTAATAGGGCAGGTCTAACTCTGGGCAAACTTTGAACTTGAGTAAAAGTCACCTGTATAGCTGGGGGGAATCCTTCACTTGTAGCAAAATGCTTCTTACACAATAGTCTTCTACCATCCATATGCCTAGACCTGCTTTAGCTTGTCATCTTTGCACAGTCATTGTTCTCCAACTAACTTGGGTTGTGGACAGATGTTGGACATTCTTAGAGCTGATTTTGAGGCTCTCTATCTCTAAGGAAAGAGGCATGGCTTTTTTCTTAGAGATAGAGAGCCTCAAAATCAGCTCTAAGAATGTCCAACAGACAGCTTCTACCAGGATCACTAACTCTTTTAGAGTTTCTCTAAATGTTTGATCATTTTCTAGCAATTTCAGGCTCTCTAAAAAGCAATCCCCCCATCAACCTCACTTATTTAGCGTGATATGCTAAGGAAGTGCTTTCATTTTAACATAGCCTGAAATTCATAACAGAGCTGTCAATTTTCTTTTTCTTATAAATATGACAAAGACTAATCTCTGAATACTACACAAAAACAGGTGGGAAGTTTCTGTGGCTTTCTTCTTTGTTTTTAGAGATCTGCTTGTCAACCAAAAGTTTAAAAAATGCCACAATTATTTCAGCAAGCAAGGAGTATGGAGCTAGTGCCAGAGATTCTGCCACTAAGCACGTCCGAGCTGTTTGCTTTCTCACAAAACCTCCTTAGGAGCCAGATGAAGATAATTACTGCCCAAGCTGATGAAAGTACCGTGTACCTCTTCTACCTTTTGAAAAATGCCTGGCTTTGTTCGTTAGATTTGGCAAACAGGGACCTAACCTGATTTCAGCCTTAGTGAAGTAGCGGTGTGGGCAACTTGCTCTCTTTTTGGAAAAGGATATGAGGAACCTTGACTGATATGACCTTCACTATAGTGCATTTTTTTATAGCTTTATATTACAAAATCAGTTTGGACATAATTAATTGTTTTTACTGCCAACAGGATGTAAAATCTGCATATGTGTCCTACATGCACCACAGCAGCCAGTAATGCTCTGCACTGCTGAAGGAATCAGCTCAGGTTAGGTCACAGCAGGTCAGTAAATAATCTCTAAAGCATTCAATAATTTAAAGGGTGATTTGGTGGTCAATGAATGTCAGACCTTTGTAATTCCATAAATCATCTCTCCAAATGATCAATAACTTGCATTAAACAATGAATTTTACAGTTTCTTCATTGCCTGTCTGTTGCACATGAGTATGGCTTTGAGGCAGGTAATTGTATATGCTCCAATAATTTTTATGATTTGCATAATAAGGGAGCCAAGCTGAGTATATTCACTTGCATTGAGAACAATGTCTAACAGTGTCCTACCCAAAGATAATGCAGTAGGACACCATCTCATGAACACAGAGGCTCCCAGAGTTGGAGATTGCTGTGTCCAGGTTCATTTGTAACACTTTGTTCTACATAAGGTTCATTTTTATTTCCTGATTTGCTTTGAAAAAAAATGGAGAACCTTAAAATCATGAACTGCCTGACTTCTGTGGACTGTACCATGGATTCTGTCAGCTACTTGAGCTGAATCTGAATTTCAAAAGTGTTTTCATCTAAATAAACTAATGTTATTTTGACTTCCTATGAAGATCTTACTGAGCATACCCAATGATATGTAAAAGTATCTTTTAACTAATCTTCTTTATAGTGGTCCTCTAACCTTTTGAAGTGGTCATGTTCTTTTTCTGTGCTTTATCCCAAGTAAATTTATCTCTAACAAGTAACTGCAAGGCCAGGGATATTGACATACAGACAAGGAATGGGCAAACCATGAAAAGAGAAGCTTAGTGGCATCATTTCCACTTCACTCAGGATGAGGGTGTCAGCCTCAGTGTCCCCTGTGGCCCAAAACCAAGCACAGGTCCTGTCAGTCCAAGAGTCGATGGCTCTGCTGGGCACTGACACCTGGGCAAGGCAGACCTAACCTGCCTGCAGTAGAGTTTCCTCACCCCAGGAACACTGACTGTCCCCTGGGCAGCACAAAGTCACTTCATGGGCAATAAAGATCCCTTTTTCTGAGGCTAGTTAATAGACTCCACAAAGCATAGCAGACAGTTCTGGGTTGGGTTTTTTTTGGTGGTGCTGATTTTATGTTCCCATTGCTGTTAGAAAATATTGAAATCTAGAGGAAACTAATATATCCATTTATTTAACCTAGAAAACTGATGAGCAGATTACCCAAGGTTACTGTACCTGCTTCAAAGATTAAACATCATTTGGAAGTCAAAGGGCAACTATTTATCGGCTGCAATGTATTTAATTCAGAGCCTTGAGCAGGATTAAATTTCTCATGGGTATTTGTGCTAATTTCAAAGGCTAGACTGACAGACAGTGTCTGAAAACAAAATTGTAGAGGGATGGATTTAAACAGAATGTTTTTCTTTCCAGAATCCAAAGTGGCCTTACTTTTCAGTTGCTGGACTGAAAAATACTTCCACGTCCGTGGAGGATCAAGGGCTATCAAAACAGACAAAAGGAAGATCTGTGATTTAGTGGCATCACAGTTCACATGGTTTATATTTCTACTAAGCTCCCTGTGCTGTTTCACAGACCATGTGGCTTGGGATTGCTTTCAGACACAAAACTATGCACGGAAGTACAGATTTAGATACAACCTAAGATACATCCACAGATATTTGGTGCTTCTGAACAATCTGTATTGAATCAAACCTGCTTATATTAAAGTATTAAATACATGTTCTCTTTAGAAATTTTCAAAGGCATCTTTGGGAAGTTGTTATGTGGAAAATGTAAGTAATTGCTTTAGACCAAAAGGACACTATGCCATCTGAACAAACAGAGCCTGCAGAGTATCTTTTAGAGTGAAGGACTATTTCACTTGTAATTACTACAGCAGCAGCATTGGATCTCATTACTCTAACACATGCTGTTAACAAAACATATTTTTCAGTTTCTTCTTGATTAAAACAACAATTTTTGCATTTATTCAGTTATCACAATGCACTGTGAGAAAAAAAATGTGACAGAAGGTATGAGATGACTCTGGGAGTATGAGAAAGTGGAGAGTATCTCTTGAATCCTGAGAAAGTGCTGAATTTTTAACCTGAGAAATTATCTGGGGTGAGTTGGAAGCCTCAGTTGCTGTGTCATGCTGTGGGTTCACCCTGGTAGCAGCTCAGTCCCACACAGACATTCACTCACACCTCTCCCCCAGAGCAGGATGGGGAACACAAAAGAATTGGGTGGGCAAAAGCAGGAAGACTTGTGAGTTGAGATAGAGACAGTTTAACAGTAAAGCAAAAGCATAAGCAAGGCAAAACAAGAAATTAATTCAAGAGTCCTACGGGTAGGCAGGTGTTCAGCCACCGCCAGGACAGCAGGGCTCCAGCCATGTAGACAGGAAGGAAGACAAGCACCATCACCCCAAACATCCTCTCCCTCCTCTCTCTTCCCCCAGCTTCTGTTGCTGTGCTGTGATATGATGTGGGACACCCATCACTGGCCAGTTGGGGTCAGCTGTCCTGGCTGTGTCCTCTCCCAGCTCCTGGTGTCCCCCAGACCCTTGCTGCCGGGTTGATATAAACCCTGCTCACCAATAAGTGCAACCCCAGGTTTCATTGAGACTGCTTTGGTCACACATTCAGGTCACACCACCATACCAGCTACTTGGAAGAAAAGTAATGTTATCCCAGTCAAAACCAGTAAAATGAAGCACCTATAAAATTTGTTGGCCAACCATACTTAGGATGCCAGACCACACTATTCACATTTGAACTTTACCAGCACCCCCCTTGATCTGCCCTCTGCTCTCTGCAGGGCACTGCTGGCTGTCACAAGGCTTTGTCATGCGTAGCCACACACCTGCAACCTGCACAAAGACAAAGCAATGGGGGAATGGAATTTTTAGTGCAAAACAAGAAGTAAGATTCTTGGAGAAATAGGCAATTGCAGGGTTTCTTTACAGTACCTGCAGCATCCCTGTTCCTCGTACCCTGGCCATGGTGTCAGCCACCCCAAGAGAATCCTCTGCTGTGCTCCATACTAGCACCTCTGAAATGATGTGTCTGGAGACCTGCACACTGGTTCAGATCACTCCAAAGCCCCCTTAGTGGTTAGTGCTGTGGGACATTAGTTCTGGATGACTAATTATTTGGTTTAAAAACAGGTCTTTTGTTTCTTGGGCTATAAAGACAACATGACCGCTTTCTGTACTTTTGACCCCAGGGAAAGAAAAGCCACAGATAATAGAATTAAACCCTCATTTCACTTGAGATAATATTTGTATTAGCTCCCTTAGTAAAATGTCATGTACACTGCCAAGTCTGCAGGTTATCACTTCCACAGTTTGAGTGTTTGGAGACAGGGCTTGGAAATAGGGGGTATTTGGGGGAAAGCTCTGAGAATTATAAGACCTGTAACTGTAGAACTTTTTTCCTACTCGGTCCGACATTTCCTTCAAGACTTGAGCTCAGACAGAATAACAGTTAGGATATTTTTTATTGGCCCAACACTGAAACATTATATCAGGTTTCACGGCCACACAGATGATTTTCACCCTTTTTTTAAAGGCTCTCTGTAGACTTTGCAGGGAAAAGAATCAACACATTCAACTGTGATTCCAATTGTGCTTCTCTTTCAAGGGATTATTTTAAAATTTTAAGCACCATGAAGCAAGAGTGCAAGTTCTCCCCATAAGTGCTCAGAGCTTTGTCCTTGTAATTCTGAAATCAGAGCAATAATAATAAAACTTCTTGGCCAAGTAGTAGTTTGAGACATTTCATTCCATTCCAGGGAAGAAATGACACTCCCTCCCTTTTCCTGCTGCAGTCATGTTGTGTTTGGATGCTTAAATGGTTTCAGGTAAGTGGGAGCTAGTTCTTCCACTGCCTTCTCCTTTCCTCAATATGTTATCTCTTTTTTTGCTTTGTAAATGGCAGTACACATTCTGCAAAATAAACCATTGGTAAAGATAGAATTTCAAACTCTGACATAGGTAGCACACTGAGCAAGTTGGATGATCAGGTAACACAGAGGTTTTTAGACTGCTTTGGCTTCCCAATGAGGAAATGAAGTTGAAGAACTTAGCTTGAGAAAGTACAAACCCATTCTTTAAATATTCATTGTATCATCAGCACTTCTTAGGTGCAGAACACCACTCCAGCCTTTCCCATGATGAAATCAAAGCTATCAGTTCTCTACACGTTTTAGGGTGCACATGTTCATTCAGTCAGTATACCACAGTGTAATATTTTCCTTAATTTCAGCTCCTGACTGTTTCTCCGTTCATTTTATCTCCGTGCTGGAGTTGTAGAGGCAAAGCACTGGCCTGGTGTGTCTTCACACACAAAGCTGGCTTCTGTGGGCAGGGAGAACTGTTGGAGCCAGTAGAAGGAAAACGAGAGAGAAAGAAAATATTTTATCTGCTTTGTGGCTTTGCTTGGTGTCTGGTTACAGAATAGTCAGTCTGCAGTGACCATTTGATTCCCCATACGATGCCACAACTGAGGCCTGACACAGGTGCAGGTGGTGTTTAACCAGGGCATATGCATGAACTGATCCTCCTTAATTCTGCATCCCCTTCATAAGTCAGTATCTGCTGTGAGCAGCTCCAGAATGTCTGTTTGAAGCACCTGTCCAAAAACACTGAGAAAGCTGGCCTGTAAATACGCTCTGGGATCTAAATGGACAAGGGCTTGAGGAAGAAAATTTGCAGAAGGCAACTGAAGCAACCTATATTGCGCTGACTTTGCTGCAGAATTCTGGGATTGGAACGTGAAAAATATTGAAAATAAACAGATCCTGAAGTAATTCCTCTTAGGTCCTCTTTGTGCTTCTGGCAATGGCCAGTCCAGCGATACTGCCAAAAAGAAACACCACCTTGCATATAAAGACTGGCCTTGTTGCTCGTGGTCACAATCAGAAGCACACCCCAAACGTGGAACTACTCTACAGTCATCTCCACGGGAGATGTGTCAGGATAGGAACAGCCCCAGCTCCCAGGCAGTGGAAGCTGGAGCCTTCACTGCTCACTGCTCCAGAATGGTCCCATGGACTGTGTCCCCAAAATATTTTTTGCACTCATTTGATGCATATGTGTGCATGTGTATGTGCACAGGTGAACAGACACACACATAGATTTGTCTGGCGTTATCTCAGAAATTTGGGTAGATGTTTACCAGAATAATAGGCTGTGAACCACTTCGAACCTGGCACACAGCCCACCTCTGCACCCCAAAAACATGCACTAGATAGAAGAGTCTGTGGTCTGGAAGGACAGCTATACAATGCACCATTTTTAAGGACATAGGAAGACATCTGTGGCTACTTAGTATACACTGTGCTATAATAACAAATACAAGAGTCTCTTGCTTAAAGGAAAAGCATAAGGATCATTTGAACAGAAATCTTTAAAAAAAATTTAAAAACCTATAAAACTTTCCGCAACAGTTTAAACAGATTATTTTAAAAATAATACTATTAGTAAAGCCTTTAAAATTCCATATGAGAAGGATTATTCAGCCAAAATCCCAGAGAGCAGTTGTAGATAATTTCTGGTTGTCTTACTGTTCAAGCAGAGTTTTTCCCAAGAATTTCCACTACTCATCCTCTGTTTCCAAGAGAAAAATGAATGAATGATGGGTCTTCAGGGTTTTTTTGTATCCCAAATACTTAATATTGAGCAATACACAGGATCCAGAAAAAAAGAAATCTTTCACGTCTCCTTTTTCAGCTTTAAAAATGCTACAGAGGATACAAACACTATTTCTTCTCTTTAGCAGGTCACTTGTAATAGACAAGCTGCTTGTGATGCATTCCATGCTGGGACCAGCTATAAGCCATGCATCTGCTGAATTTAGGAATAAAGAGCTGGTCCATAAAATGTGGAATCAAAGGAGTGGCCTCAGGGGCATAATGGTGCATTACTGCTGTGAGATTAGAGTGTTTCACTGAAAGATATATATTGTTACAGGAAAAGGGGTTCAATGCTTTTTGATTTTGTCATTATTTATTGTGGCCATTGCTCATTTTCTGCGATGCTGGATCACACGGCAGAGAGAGCTGCAGAGAGTGCCCTGCAGCTTGCACTGGAGCTCATGTTATTTGCCATGGCAAAGGAATTTTTTCTTATTAGTTAGTTGTGTGCAAGAACTTTAAAGCTACTGCTCATCTAAGTATGAAAACCATTAAGTCTAGGAATAACTAGACTCCCTTACCTCCTGGGAAGGTCAGACAGGCATTGCTCCTTGCTCTCCACTGAACAGCTTGATGAAGACAATCAGGATGAAGAGAGAGGAAGGATAAGCAGGACCCTGACTTACCTTCTAAAACAGACGTCCTCATTGAGCATTAGTCTCAGACACACTTCCAGCTCTCACCACTTTTTGATGTCAAAGAAGGACAAATATCCATTCTGTTCTGCTCAGACCTTAATTAATAGAAGTGCCCAGGCCCTGGGAGGAGCTTCTTACCAGCTGGCCATTATCAGCCTTAATCATTTACTAATACACCTGGAACTGTGACATTTATAGAGCGAGAGCCAGTGACTAACTGTGGATACATTTCCGAGGCTTTTTCTTCTGTAAGTTGTTCTCAATGGTATAACTCACAAGTGTATCACTCCTTAGGTTTGCTGGATTAAAAAAATATGGATTAAAAATCACTTGGACTAATTATTAATTGAACTAGGCGCATGAGTCATGGGATTTATGTCCAGGAACAGAAATGTGTCCCTTTAGAATCAGGTGTCTGCATACATTCCTGCAGCTGGATGTGCTGATTTCTGAGTGCCATTTGGTAGTTCCCAGGCTCTTGGAACTGCTGTGGTACCTGCCTGCTCTGAGGCTGCTCTGACAGGCTGTTCCTGCTTAATAACTTCATAGATACAAGCAGCCTTGTCCAAGAAGACCTAGCAGGGCTGAGTGACAAGCAGGGATGGGTTCCACATGCTGGGAGCTGTCACTTTTACTAGGTAAATCAGTACCATGTTTCCCTTCTTATGGTGAAAGCTGTATAGGGAGGACAGGGTATATTAGCATGGAACTCTGCCTTGGCTCCTGCCATACTGCAGCTTCACAAACCTCTGCCCTGCAGTGCTGTCAGCCACCTGTTGGAAAGGCTGTGGCTGGCTTGAATATGCTCATCTAGAACATGTTTGGGTATTTTTTCTGGATAAAACACAGACAGTGGCTGTATGCACACTGGAGACACAAGGGTGGACCTTACTGTTGGTAAGTGGTCCCTGTGGGTTTCAGTTGGCTTGTGACAGATAAGACCAGTCTCACCTGAAGCTGATATGACTAGAAGCACCATGAACTTTGCTCTACCTCTGCTATTTTTTGGCTCTTCAGAAGGTCCACTGATGGGTCAAGGGGAGATTTCTGAGTATGAATTCATAGTTTGTGTCACTGCCCAGAGGTGATTTTGGGAGTTCCAAACTATGCCAGAAAAAATCTGGCAGGAAATACACAGAATAGGATTACTAGATAATAGCTAAATCTAAGACACTGGTTTCTTTAGTCCTTTTTCAGCACTGGCTGAATACTCCCAACTTGAATGTTTCTATCAGGACGAACCCTGCCACTCCTACCCTGTATCCCACGTCCTTAGAATAGAGAGGTGTCAGTACATTTTCCTCTCAGACTTTTCATAGATTCAGTTGCATCCAGTTATGTTCCTTAAACCCTAGAAAAGATAGAAGTGTCACTGCAGAAAAAGGTGCCTGACCAGGATGGTGTCTCCGGAGGCACTGAGCCTGCAAATCGAGCAGCAGTGGCAGTACTGTCACCGACTGTCATCACTGCACTGCTGCCCCACAGCTGGGCAGGGGCTGTAGCCCTTCACCCTCCCCAGGCATGGCACCAAGTGCTGCCAGGAGCAACAGCAGACAGGCAGGTGGATCCGCAGGCTGTGTGAAATGCCCGGTACAGTGCATACAGGGTGTTCTGTGCTACACATCTGCTTTGTAATGATGATATTTTCCTTGTAGAAAGCCTTGCCACTGTCACACAAGGTGTTCTTTATTTCTTCTGAGCAGTTCTTGGCATCTACAAATGGAGTTTCTAGGTAAGATGCCAAAGTGAGCTTCATCTCTGTAATCCCACATCAAGTAAGGGCATCTAGAAGATTAACTTAATTATTTTCTCTACAGGGCTGCTCCTGGAAAGTTCCAAAACAGACCCAGAGACTCTAGTTTGCACTGATTGTTTAGGTCTCATATTTTTATTTTGGGCCAGGCTGTTAGGAACAAGTGTTTAAAACATCTTGAATGTGGCCTGTACTGACCCTTTCCATTCCCTGTCATTTTTACCCCTGTAGAAGGGGGACTCAGCATCATCCTCCCATCGAGGACAGAGGTTTCAGATTGAAAATTATTGTTTGAGACTGTGTGAAGGGTTAGAGGCTAAATGGGAATTTGTTTTTTATAAAACAGTTTCTCCTGCACTACTTGTCAAATGTTGACCTCAGGGTCCAATGTTTCCCATATTAGACTGATGATCTCACATATTCTGCTGATTGTGGTGTCTATTCTGCTAGATATGGGATATTAATATTTCTTTTGAGTTGCAGTCACCTTACATTCCTGATGGAGAAACAACAGCTGAGATTTTTATATTGCACTGGAATTTGTTGTGTGTTTTTTGGTAAAAGTTTGTGAACCTCATTTGAAGGTATTGGGGGTTTTTCCAAAACAAATATAGAGGCCTGAATATACTGCAAGATATTTCACTGAGGCCATGCATTAATATTCTGAGAGGGTAACAGGTTGGTCAATGCCTTTAATACAAATGCCATACAAGATGATATAAAATATAAAAATGGCATATATATATGCTTGTTATTAAGCCAGAGTCTCAGCAAACTGGTCAGAAAATGTAATTACAGTGGGATGTAATTCAGGGAAGTGGTCTGTACAACCACAGACTCACCCATGGGCACTTACCAGATCAGCCAGCCCTAATCCACTCCAAAAATCAGTACTGAAATGGGCCAAGTCCTTTCTGGACTTTAAACAAAGAAATTAGTTGCAGAAAGAGAACTACATCCATTCTGATAGGATGAATACTACGTTATGGGTATTTATATTTTTTTGTAAAACAAACTTTTTTGAGATAGTTATTCTCCTGAACAGCCAAAACAGACATCCTTCAGACAATGGAATCTGAAACTCCAGAAATAGTTCAGGATCAATCTCCTGTTCATATACAACGTTTATTTACTTTAAATCTGGGTTTGGGGGGAATTGGTTTTGATTTGGGTTTAGGTTTTGTTGGGGGTTTTTTGGGTTTGGTGGGTTTTTTTCTTTTAGCTTGAATTTTACAGCACTATAAGGAAAAAACCCTCAGTATTGATCCTTTAAGGTTAAGAACTTGGTGCACTTAAATTATTCTAACCCAGAAAGTTTAAAATTTATAGTCCCTCTTGAACCTTTCTGCCTCACCAGCTTCCTTGGGAGGACCCTACTACAGGCTGCACGCCAACTGCAGTAAAATTTAAAGAGGTGAGAGAGAAACTTCCCAGAAAATATAAACATTTCATGGAAATGAAATAAGTCTTCCCTTATAGGAACTCACCTCAGCAAGCTTTAGATAAATGAAAAGGTATTCAGAATTTTAAGTGGATATAAAGTGTGGTGGTTTAGATACATTTGTTTATGAGCAATGCAGAAGTGCAGATTGTCCTGGGAGGGTCTGGGGGCCATCAGTCCCCCTGTCCCGGGGCCGGTGGTGGCCGGGTGGGGGCTGGATGTGCTTTTCCCTGCAGGATGGAGGCAGCCCCGCTCCCCTGGGCTCCCCGGGGCTCCCCAGGACAGCCCCAGCCCTGCTGTGCCCACAGCCCTGCGCAGGAGGGAAACGGGCCCAGAGATGGGAAACCTGGAAACACAGCAGGGCACGGGAGCTCACTCTGCTCTGTGCTCGAGATCTCTGCTGACACAACACACAGGGCTCACGTGGCTGTGGGGAGAAATAAAGTGTGAGCACTAGGAGGGCTGTAAATTCCTCAGCCCCACTTGCTGGGCACTGGCTCCAGAGGCCTCCTCCTCCTGCAACTTTCTGTGACCCACATTTCCTCAGGAATCTCAGCACATCCTTGGAGGGTCTCAGAAGCTGCTGGGAAAATGACATGATGTAGGCAAGAATGGATTTTTCAGAGTGAAACTTTTTTTGGCTGGGAAGATGTTGGAAAATCCAGCTCCAGCGGTGGCCTGGAAACACCAAGGGGTTGATGCTCACACAGTGCTGCTCTCTGTGAAGGTCCTTGCCATGACCTCAGGACAGACCTGTCAGGCAGAGCTTGTGTGGCTTTTCTGGCTGTTCCTCTCACATGGCCATTCACAGAACCAACAGTGACTTCAGCAAAGCCCATGGGTGAGCACAGCAGAGATGTGAGCAGACCCATGGCCCCACACGGGGGTTTGCTCATACTGATCCCATGTTAATGACATAAAATGAAAACAGGCAAAACGTCACAAAGCCTGGCGTTTCCACGTGCTGTCACTGATTGGAATGGTTCTGAGGCCAGGCTTTCCTTTCCCAGTTGTTTCTCCAGAAACATATAAACTCAATTCATTTAGAAACATAAAACCATGCAATGCTTGTCCATAAGAAATACTTCTGTGAGTATTTGGCTCAAACTTTTTCTAAAGACTTCTTATTTATTTTTTTCTGTTTACATACCAGTCAACCTCACACAAAGCCTTGCTAAGCAATTTAAAACTGGCTTCATGTTAACTGACCTTACCAAGGGTTTTCAGAAAATTCTTTTTAAATGAGTCTTAAAAGACAATAAGAAGCCTGCTTGAAGAAAGTTGTCAAAACATATATATGGTAAGGGGACAGTGTCAGCCTTCTGCATGACAATTTGGGAAATGACCCTAGAGAAAATCATCACAGGCCATAAATCTGCATTTTAGCCTTTTAGCCAAAAGCCCTATCTTTCTAGTCAGCTAAAACTGACAGGGCATTTTGACAGGGCCTGCAGCTTAATTTCTTTAGAAGTGGAGTCAGGGAGACTGCAAGAAAATTCAGTATTTTAGTGGCAAAATTTTTCACACCAATGCCTTTGAAATGGGAGCATTGGTGGTGTGTCTCTGCTCTTTTGAAAAGTTTTATTGTCCAAAATTTATTTCAGATATTTTATGAGTGAAGATGAAGCTCAAGCAAGGACGTCATTGCTTTAGCCAAAAGTGGACAGGGTGTGGGCAGAGGGGTTTGCAATGCCGCCGCATCCTCTCTGTTCTTACTTTTAAATGTAAGCTGTCTTTGAAGTCACAGTGCTGCCCCAGCCCCACTGGGGCTCTCCCAGTGCCCTGCGTGTGAGCATTGCAAAGGAGCACAGAGGAGCTGGGGCTCGCTGCTCCTGGTTAATGTAGCTGCAGTGTCCTGGAGGCGTGCTTGGAGCAGGCAGAAGGATGGCAGCAATTGCAGCTTCTCTCTTCTCTGTGACATGTGACATCCAGGAGAGAAAATATTGCCTTGTAGGGAGCATAAATCAGGGGCTGCTTTCAGCTTTTAAAGTGACGTAAAGTTTGTATGAATATAATTATAGCCTCTGATGCAAATAAAACAAGATGTGACATACAGAAGGTTGCCACTACTAAGCTAAAGTTATAAAACTTCAGTAAGTGACTAGCAGTTGGCAGGATGTTCAAAGAAGGTTTTACTCTCCCTGACACTGATATCGTGTCTGAGATATCTCTTTTTAAAGCTTTTTGTTGAATTTTATATGCTTTTAAAAACAGTGATTAATTAAGACTGCCTTGAGCTGCATCCTTTAAGCCGAATTTATTGATTCCAAAGTACCAAATAATTTTCTTCAGTCATCAAAAACAAAGGTATGCTCTTTGTGGTGTTTGTTTCTTGGCAATGATGTTGCATTTTCATACCGCAAACCTATATTCTGTTTTCCAAATTCAGACTAATTGAGGCTTTTACCTAATGTGTCTCTGAAGCAAATCTTACCTTATCTCTCTGAAAGACTGTATCACCCCACATATGCCACAGACTGACACATATTCACAGATGTGTGTGTTCACCCAGCAGCAATGAAGAGTTCAGCTCTTCCACACCCCAGACAGGTCCCTACAGGGACTCTTAAGACAAAAGCAGCTGTCCTGATTTGCATTTGCTTTTGCATTTTTTAATAGATTGCTTTCCTTATGTGTGTAGCAAAGCAGCGTTTAAATACTTGGGCAATGTTCTCTACAAGGTGTGCAGATTTCATAAGTGGATATAACAATACACAAACACACACACATATATATATATATTTGCCAGGTAAAGGTTGGACCAGGTACAGAATATCTGGAGGACTGTCCTGTCAGGAATTTGGGAGATTTAGGGATTCTCTGTAAGAAGTTACACAACTGTTCCCCATTTGACTGCTCAGATACTCACCAAGTAATCAATCACCATGACTCCTCACAAAGATAACATTCTGAGCAAGAGTAAATGACAGTGATGAAATCTCTAAGGAAGTATTTATACAAACTATAATTACGAAAGGTTACTCTCTATGATGCTTTCAACTCCTTATCACCAAGTCTTCTACAATTTGTTACCTTAATTACAAATTGCCAAATTTCTCTGGTCTGACCTCTAAAATGATCAGAAATAAGATTTCCTGATAGAGATTCTATGTTTTTCAAGGCCAGACACTGAAAGGGTCATAATCACAACTGCCATAGTGAGATGCATCATTGTCATAGAGGTTTGCATCAGTGTCTTGCATTGCTTTTACTTCAATACATATTTATTTTGTTGGCACACATTTTCCCCCTGGAAATAAAGCCTGGTGCTGACTATACTGGTCTTCATTACTGTATCTGTGCCCCTCTGTGACAGCCTGTTTTTGGTGGCAGGTGACATTTACATCTCAGGTGTGCCATGCCATGTGATTCCATCTTGGAAAGGTTACTTGTAAGCACAGCTGCTCCTGCCCAAGCAATGCCTTCCACAAGCTCAGAGCAACACAGAACAAAGAACCAGGTTTTGCTCCCTATGCAGGGCAATTTCTACTTTTTGTTCTAGGATAAAGCATTCTGTGGTGGGCTAATTCCACAAGGCAGCCTTCCTTCTGTCACCAGTGCGCAGCAATTCCTGCAGCTCTAAAGCAGATCTTTCCATACAGTATCAGATACATATTTCAGTGTCAGTTGTACTCTAGAAAATCTCTCTGACCTGTGAGAATGAGCTCGCAGAGCTACACAGGACAGAGAGGACCCAGCAGCCCACAGAGATGCTGGGATGAGTCACCTCAGAGGGGACTGAGAGTCTGGTACCACTCAGTGTAAGTGTCAGCTTTTGGGCTGCCGGAGTAGGAAGGGGATAGCTACAAATCTCTGACCAGAGAAAACTAGAACCTCAGACTGGAAGATCCTGCAGGCACCCACAGGTTTGAGGTTTCTGGTCCATTGCCTTTACCATTGTTAAACCCAAAGCCAAACCCAGAGGACAGGTGTCTTGCCTCAGGCTGCAGAGCAGAGCAGATGCCACAGGAACACGACTGTCTTGCACAGGCTAACAGGCTGCTTTAAATCTCAGGTGTAACAGGAGCTGCATTGCTATTGTTTGTCTCCCTTGGGTCATTACAGCAAAGGCAAGGGGAACACTGCCATATGAAAAATGGGGTACATGACATAAGAGCCATATTAGACCCTGTCATTCTGCTTTATCTCTCACTATTGCAGGCCATTTAGTCTTCACCTTCAGCAGTTGTGAGAGTCTTCGAATCACAGCTGCATTCTCTCTGAGCAATATGACTTTCACCAAGGCATTTGCTGTTCTGAGTGTAATAGAGTTTTACAAAATGCCCTATTTTCAACTGCACTGAATGAGACTATAGAGTAACCTAATACTGGCCAGTGCCAAAGAGCAGGTAACCTTCTGCACTGCCAGCTCAACGTCACTCCCCATGCCTCAGCACCAACTCCACTCTGAGATGTTATCACAGATCTCCTGAAGGAATTAGAGTCAAAGAGTGACAATGACAGCAGATCCCAGCCTTGGGCAAAGTAAAACAAGGAGACCCAACTGCTGTAGCACAACAGCCAGCAGCAATTTGCCCTGTTGATGCTGCCATGGCAGAAGCTCTGGGCTGGTGCTGGGAGGGCCCTGCAGCAGCTGTGGTTCACACTATTCAGTGAACAATTAATACAATCAATTACTTTCCAAGAATATCTAATGAATCACTGGGCCATTAACCTGAACAGTCATAACATATATTCCCAACATCAGTATTGCTTGAATATCCCCAAGGGAATAATTAGAAGCGCATCACTTAAAAGAATGCATGGAATGTAATGCATTACTAGATCCTAATAAATACAATGACTCCTCAGCATACCGTCAGGGATTTAGAAAGAAGTCAGTGGATGGAAGATGAAGAGGTCAAGAGAGAGGCATGATGTGAATAATACCTTGTTATGAGTTTAGAGAATTTGTGGGTTTCAGTTTGTTTTGGGTTTTTTTTGGCACCAAAAGTAAAGATATGAAGCAGAGAAGGAAGGAAGTTACTTAAATGGTCGTATTGGTTCCTGATAGGTGATTTAGTCCTCCCTGTGGCTAACCTACCAGTCTAACTTGCTCCTTATTTAATATAAACCCAGCATAACCCATACTTCAGTTACTATACTTAGGTTCCTCTCTAGTTGTAGTTAGTTCCATCCTTAAAGCAACCTAAGCAGAGCTAGCTGACTAATTCACACAAGGGATACTCCAGGAAGAAATAATGCATGAGAAGAGGCAAATTACTGTGCCTCTGTCCAGGACAGGCACAGAATACTGAACCTGAAAAGCCTCCAATCCACCTTTGTGCCATTCTGCAGGGCACAGAACATTCATCCTCTATGCAATGTTTTGAAAATCATCTACCCCCCTGCACCTTTCATTACAGCAGAAATTACAATTAGGTGTTTTGGGAGTACATGGCATGCAACGAAAACATGCCCAGCTTCTGCAGGTATGGATAGGCATGCTCTTTCCCAAAGGATGCTAACCATGAACAACACAGACATGACCTATAGACAGGATTGTGTCTTTGTCTGCTTCATTTTCCCATCCTCATAAATTACTGTTGGTATTAATATTTGTTTAGGTCAATAGTAAGGTCCAAGCTGAGCACTGCTACAGCCTGTGTCCCTGCACAATAAGAACTGGTAGGCACAGTGGAATAGAGATATGACCCTGGGAGTCAGTTATTGCAAAATTAAGCTAAGCTGGCTTCTCAAAAAATCCCTTGGGTAGAAAAGCTCCCTTTACACACCTAAGACTATGAGAAGACATAAATAATTCATTTGCCTGTATCTTTCTTACTGCAGAAAAGATTTCAAGTAATGCAAGTGCAAAAACATAGATATACATCCACCATCCACATTTTTCCCTCATAAGGATGAAGAGTATATTAAGTGACCTTCCTCTCCAATAGGATAAGAAATCTAATGCCAGCTTAGGAAACTTAAAGTTATTAGCAGTTACATATTACTGGCAACATATTTTACACCAGACAGCTATGAAAAAAAAAAAGTCATAAAAATGCAATTAAATGTCTGAACTGTTGCTATTTTGGAAATTAAAACAACACACGGTGTCCTTGCTGCAGCTTATATTACTTACTTATGACTTCTGCAGTTATTTTCACCAGTTTAACCATGCTTCTTTTCCATAAATGTCTGCTATAAATAGGTCCTTTGGGAACCTTGAAAATAACAAGATCTGTAATAAAAAAATTAATAACACTGAGAGAAAACTCAGGTTGGAAAGGCATTTTTAGAGCACATTAAAGGATGTATTAAAAAAAAATACATGCAGAGAAACACCCCAGTGCTCTGTAGCAGGTAGATCTGAACTGTCACTGCTGAGAAGTAAAAGAAGGGACACCAAGTTTTCAAGAGATTGGTCTTTATGGCTGCTGGGAATATTACTAGGCTCTCCAAAGCAGCATCAAAGAATTTTGTTCTCTTGATAAAATCATACAAAATACCATTGCCTGTGAACAATATCAGCAGTCATGTTTACATTATTTCTACACTTCAATTCTTCCTGGACATGAAAAATTCTAAGGCAGCACCCCCCAATTCAATTCACAAAGAAGAAAGTAGAATACAGATTCATTTACAGTTATGAATATTCCAACTGAAAAGTATAAACTAATGGAGAAAAGAAGAGAGCATTATATGGACAAAACACATCACAGAACATTGTAAACTAGTAGCATGCTGATTCCTGAACTCCTCTGGTTTCAAAAGATAACAGTTTGGTCTTTCTTGTTGCACAAAATTTGTCACACCTTTGTCTAATTGGGACATTGGTGTTGTATGTAGTAAGACTACAAAGAGTTCTAGAGATTTTACTGTTTCAAATGAAAATCATACACTGTCTAATAACACAGAAGCAGACAATGTTCAGCATATATTTCTATTCCAAATATGAGGAAAAAAAAACCCAAGAATGGTTATTTTGATGGAAGGCAATGAAACAAACGTTGTCAGAGTGAGTCTGGTGGTTACTAAAAAGCAATAATTAGTCAGATATTTTTAAGTCAGCAAAACCAAATCATTTGCATCCAAGCATTCAAAAAGAAATCAGTAACTAACTTGAACTTTGATGCTGATTCTTTCTAGAGGGCTTTGAACATTTGGCAGTTCGGAAGAAAATTATTTTTACTTAGAAGGCATATATGAAGTAGTCCAAAGGTTTAAAGGCAGTAAAACCAGTCTTCAGTTTCACCTAAGGCCAGCCACATCCTGGGCTGCATCAAAAAGAAGTGGGTGGCATGATGATGCTCTGCTCTGCCCTCATGAGGCCCCCCCTGCAGCTCTGCATCCAGCTCTCGGCTCCTCAGCATAAAAAAACCGTGGAGCTCCTGGAGCAGGTCCAGAGGAGACCACAAAGATGATTGAGGGCCAAAACCCCTCTGCCATGGAGATAGGGTAAGAGAGTTGGGGTGTTCAGCCTGGAGAAGAGAAACCCCTTACAGTACCTAAAGAGGGCTACAAGGCAATGATCTCAATCCATTCTTAATGGGTCTTCCAGTGTGGGACTTCATGGCTGTTTCTACCACAGATTCTGCCTTTCTCAGGATTGAGAATGTGAATAGATACAAGACAGGAGCAAAGTTTTTAAAAGTTCCATAACCAAACATTGCTGGCAATGTTTATACAGCACTGCAGCAGTGGCATCCAAGACCTATGTCTCTGACAGCTGCTCTGGGCTCAGGCCAAAACTCTGGCCCCCACACAATTAAAAGATTAAATGATTATGCCTTGTTGAAACTTCCTCCTGCTTGCCCTCTCTCAAGAACACTGTATGTGGCTGAGAGCTGCCTTGCTACACTTAGAAGCCAAATGGTTAATAGCAAAGTGACATCTGCTACTCTGAAAGAGCCAAGAATGTTACTACAGAGGTCACAAGGTGAGTGGCACAGTCCCCAAATAAAATTAACTCAGAGATTTCATGTAGAGTATCACATTTCTGAGCATATTCTTGACATCTTGTCATATACACATCAGCACTGTTACAAATGGGACATAATAGCAGTTCCCTTTGAATGCAGTGTTTAAACAGATAATATTCTTCCAAGAAATTCCCTGGTTTTGAAGAGAATTGCATTTTTAAAGCAATATGCTCAATATGAATGAATAAGAAGTCCCTGCAAGGTGTAGGCAATGACTCACCAATGGAGACAAAGACTTTTAGACAATTCCTGCCACCTGTTTATTTAGTTATTCTATTCATGTACCTGGCAAGAATGCAGTGAGAGAAGCATTATCTACAGAAACTGTTTCTGAAATTATGAGGATGTAAAATGTTCTTTGAGCTTAGTAGCTTAACGTGACAACCTCAGCTGAAGCACGTGGCTGGCAGTGGTGGCTGCTCCCTGCTCTGCCCCTCCACGAGCTCCCTACCTGTCCCAGTCCAGCTGACAGCAGTGGCCATGCTCCCCTGGGTACCCAGGTACTGGAAGCAAACCAGGCACAAACAGGAGGTAAAACAGGTTAGTGTTTTCTCATGGGGAAAATGTAAAGCAAACTACTTTGGTTTGTATTTGCAATGCACTGAGTGCAGAGAGGGAGAGGTGCTGGTTCTGCTGATACACAGTAATTACAAAAACTGTGATAAAGTGTCTGAGCATTTTGTCTTACTTAATCTGGGTATATAAATACTGGTCTGTTTATAACCTAATTTCTGGAGACAGCCCTCAAATACCATCTAATTTCCCCTTTGCTTCTGTGCCACACTGCTGTGCAGTTACAGCTGTAATGCATGAGGAAATGCCAGTGGAAAACCCTTTTCTACTCTGCCAATGAGTTGGCTGAAAAAGTGTTCATTGAGTGGTAAGAAGGGTGAGAACATACTTCTCTGGACAGAATAGTGGGAGCAAACCCAAGACTTACAGAGTCATACATATCTTTTATTATATCAGCTAATACAGGAGCATCAGACAAGCTTCTAGGTATACAGGCATCCCTCACATCTGAAATGGCAGCATATGAGAGAGAACTGAACAGAGAAATTCAAATTGGAGAGGAGAGGCAAGGTGAGGCCAAATCTTCTCCATAAGATTCTGGCCGTTGGACACTCCATGTATCTCCTCTAACTTCCCTTTGCAGGGCCAGTTCCTTCCTCAACACAATTAAAGTTTCTCATCAGAAGCATCAGTTTTTAATCTCTCTAAAGGTTAAAGGAACCATGAATGCTATTTCTTTTGTGGTTTAAAATCTGGTAAGCACCTGCTAGAGCATCCTGTGCATTCCACAGGATGACCAGGTAGAAGATCCTTTCCCGTCCTCAGCTGCATTTGCTCTTACATTATGAGCAAGGATAAATGTGAGAATGTGATTTTCTGTGGACTTTTTTGATTTCTCATTATTACATTCTCTCTTTTTCATCTCTTCTCTCAACAAAACCAAGTTATTTACAGTAAAATTGAACAGTCTTTGTTGCCTGCCTATGGACTCACTGATATTTGCATTGTATCATTTTAAGAATGAGACAGTAGCCCTAGAGCTTAGATCTCAGTAATGTAATTCTAACTGTAGCAAGTTTGTCCAGTTTTTATGAACTACTTTTCTTTCACTAAAGGCTGCACTTTGTCTGCAGAATTTATTCTCCCAAACCATCTGTTCTCCTTGCTAAAGTATGCTCTCACTCCTCTCTAAGACTAAGGGCACCCAGACATCCTACATCCACAGTGTCTGCACATGCATAGATTTTACTTTGCACTGACTCCCCATATGAGTGCCAGCAGCTCCTGGTGTGCATTACAAGACTGCAATCCCAGTCTGAACACCACTAGCCTTTGCTGTGCTTTTGCATCTCTTTCCTTCACTGTAAGCCTTCTGTCACCAGCAGCACCAATGCCAATGGCACCTTATCACCAAAGTTATCTTTTCTCAAAACATATGTCAGTGGAGTACTTCAAAGCTACACTTACTGTAAAAGTCATACTTGATCCCAGATATACTTCAAAGCTACATTTATTTTAAAATTCATACTTGATCCTAGATAATGTCTCTTAGTATATTCATGTACGTTTGTTCCAAATTGTCTCTTTAGATCAGTTGCTCGGTCATGTTTTCTCTGGCAATCTGACAACATCTACTGACCAGCAGTGACACGGCAAATCCAACAAGTCATTAATGGTTTTATGAATTGTAGCTAAGAGCCATCAATTCACCTAAGATGTAAATAGCCTTTACCAGCCTCATAAACTGGATGTTTCATTCTTGTAAAAACATTTCCAATTCAGTAGCAGTCTATACAGAAAAAAATCTGCTGTATGGCTAAAACAAGAGCCAGACAGTAAAAGATTTTTCTAGCTGCAGTGTGGCAGAAGTGGCAGAAGTCCTCTTGGTCATCTCTGTAGTTCTACTCCAGGTGAATGACTTGTTAAGGGGACTACATGACTGACATTTCTGCCACAGTCCTGTCCATTGCCTGTGCTCTCTGCACTGACATCTGAGGGTACAGGTCCTCCCAGTGCTTTGGAATTGTACTGGGCACTGGTTCTTCATCACCACTTCTTTTTGAATATACCTACTGTCAGTGCTGACAAATGTGTAAGTCTGCCCTCAAACAATAACTGGAAATATTACTGGGATTAGCTTGCATGTCAGTGTCACTATCCAGTCACTTAACAATCACTCAAAGAAATGATATAAAATATCACTTTTTTACATAGATGAATAATAGAGTGTTTGTCAGTCACTTCTAGGCTGACTGAGCCCCTTTGACTCGCTGAAACTAGAGTCCTTTTTTTTTCTAAACCTCACGAGAAAATGTTGACAAAACAGGCAATTTTCTGTAATTTCTCTGCAAGCTTCTGTCAGCACAAGAGGCAGCCAGAGCCCGCTCATTTCAGATAACACCACGGGGTAACCTTTGACATCCACCCCCTCGCTGCTGTCGGAGGCTCCTCTAAGTGCAACAGTTGTGTCTTTCAGGTTGCAGGATGCAGACCCACAATTTGGGCTCTTGTTCGTTGAAGGCAGCCTTTGTTTCCCAGCTGACTAAGAAGCTCTTATAAAAGGGATAAGAAATGTAGTTAATAGCTTGAGAGTGGCCTAATCATCGGCTGCTATTACCCCTCCAATATTAGGGAAGATGACAGACCTATCAATAACAGAGCCCCAGGTGAGGTACAGCAGCTGATAAGGTGAACTTTGGCTTGATCTTTGCTCTGCAGAGCACAGCACTTATTTGAAAGAGAAGCCAGCACCTATTTTTTTTCTTCATATTGTGCCAAAAATCATTCAGTTGAGCAGCTTCTGTTGTGTTTTTCTATCTTAAACCACAGTGATTTGACCAATTTAATTCATAAGCAGAGATGAAAACTGAAGAACTCCCCTATCAGATCACAGAAACTAGAGATATGCACCTGCGTGATGTGTCCACTCACAGGAAAGTAAAAGGAGGTGAAATGAGAAAGCAGGTCTCCATGTGCTGCTCTTCTTTACCTACATGTGATGCAGCTACATAGGTGCGCAGATTTGCACATGCATACATCATACACGTACCGGTTTCCAAGCAGTTAACTTTTCCTTGAGTAAACAACATGAAAAAGCTAAAAACGCAGCAAATGCATCATAACATCATTTTATGGTCACAACAAGTTAAAACACAAGCAGAAATTACAGACTAGAGCAACTGGATACACTTTTCCTTGGAAACAAGAGTACCAAGTTTCTTTTAGTACCACATAATCTCAGAAGTTACCAGCACTTCCCCAAGAGAGGAAGGACTGGGAGCTATGGGAGAAGGAAGATGAAGATCCAGAGTTGATGAGAGGACAAGGGAGATGGGGCAGAGAGTGGATATGATGTTTCACTGACCTCTCCCTTGGTCGCATTCTCTGCCTCTGGTCTGGAAAGGAAATGAGAACAGGCCCTCGTCAGCACAGGCAACAATCCAGCTCTGTGGAATGGGTGAGAGTCCCTCACCAGCTGCAGTGTGCTGGGGTCTGGGGCTGTAAACCACTGGTGCTCAAGCAGCTGCACTGGGAGTAACTCACCTTCCATCATGGCACTGAGAAAAGATGCAAACCACAGAGTCCTCAGCAGGCAGCTGCAGGCTCCCATTACATTGCACTGAATGGAGGTTAGTATTTACAAGAGATCACAGCTAAGCAGGCTTTCTTCATTGTCAAATTATGTTTAGTTTGGTGGGGTTTTTCTTTAATCTGTTTAATCCTTCTCTTTTGAAATAAAGGAACTTTTAATATAGCCAAAGTGGATACTGCTTTTAAACAGATCCAGTTTTTTGAGAATTTTTTTTATCAAGAATTTAACTGGAGTTTTGTTACTAATGCTGGACTTATAGTAGCTAAAGCCAATATAATACTTTCCTGAAGTATTGCTCAGAACTACTTAAGCTAATATTTCCAAAGCCAGAATTCTTAAAAAAGCTATGGGCACAATCTCAAATGGCTCAGAGCCGTGTACCTCAGAGTCTGACACTAAAGAATCTTTTTTTTTCTAGGCAAGTCTTGTGTTCTTAAACTATTGTAGCAAATCTTGCATCAACTTCTCTGACAGCAGCCTTCTTCTGAGCATAGTCCTGGCACTCTGAAAAGCATTAGAATTTATAATCCTGACACTTATAAGAGGATGCAGTGAACAGATTGGGATCTAAACCCAAGGAAACATGAGCCCAGAAGAAATAATCTCTGTGAATTCTAGCAGCATGCAAAGGTGAAGGAACCTCCCTGGCTGTGCTCAGGGGCCCTCCAAGATCTCCTGGCTCAGAGGATTAGGCAGCTCCTTGCACAAAGATTGCTTCACCCTGCAAACACTAACTTGGTCTGGGAGCACAGAAGGGAGCAGCTTTGGTCTGAGGGTCACTGTGGTTCTGGAGGTTCTGCCTGGTCACAACCAGGGCCTGGGGCAGACAGCACCACGTCCACAATACCTGTGGTCCCCCTTTTGGCAGAGCCGAAGGGGCTCCCACCATGGGGCTGCTCACCAGCACGGAGGCAGAGGTGGGCACTGGCCACACTGGGCTGACACCCTGACATGCCAGACTGGCTCTGTCCCTCTGCACTGCTCAGCCTGGATGTCCTTGTCCCTTGAGGACCTCAGAGGGCCAACAGCCACGCCATGGCCATGGGCTGGCAGAACACAAACAAGGCCTGGACACAGGCGCTGGTTTTCTAGAAAAAGGCTGTGCTTTTTACATGCACTTCCACCAGCATGCATCTGGGTAGCTGTATGTCTTGTCAAGCCCAGGATGTGCACTTGGAACATCTTTCTTTGCCTGCTAAATTCTGTCTGTTCCCTATGTGTCAGGGTCTCCATTGTGCTGCAGCAATGCCATTAGTTGTATTAACCACTCTCCACTCTGAAATGACAATCCAGCATATCTCCAAATTAGCCTTTTTATTGAAATCAATAAAGGAGAAAACACATGGCACTAAACTATTTGATGGCAGCTTTGTTATAAACTCATTACTGGAAAAACCTTTTAACAGACCTTTAACCACAGCCATTGATTCCATCGCAGCAGGGTGATCTATGGAGTTAATCAGCTGAGTCACTGCACACAGCCCTGCCTCTGTGCTGCCCTGCCTCAGACTCAGCCACCTGTCAACAAAAACTCTTCATGTGCAGTAGGCTTGTAGCCTCACAAAAGCAAGACTGACACCACCACCAAAACCCAAACAGACTGATTTTAAAGGCAGTAGTTCACATTCCAGAAAAAAAAATAATAATTTAAAAATATGCAATTCCAGCGCCAAACTGGCTGGCAACACTTACTTTGGTCTCTGACACTGTTTCGCCTGGGGGATGAGCTGCTTTCCCCAGCACCAGGCCTAGGGTTGTTGCAGCTTTTGGACCCTCACCCCCTTTGCTATGGTGCCCAGCTAGCTCCTTGGGCCTGCCTGTGAGCTTGTTCACACAGTCACACAGAGCCAGCCCCGCATGAGCAGATCCCAGCATACCCCAGCCTGAGCAGCTCTCCAGAGATACGCTTTTAGGAACAGAGCAGAAGTTTCAGGGGATCCACTCACAGAGTAAATTTTTGCAGGGCTGACCTTTTCTGACCCTTTTTGACTCTCTACCAGTGACATGCTCAAAGTTGTAGCCCTTCATTTTTGGGTAACTCTCATGCCTGTACATCTGAGGAAAGGTTAACATGGCTTTGTTTTTTCCTCAGTAACTACACTTTCAAGCTCCATTTGAGTTCCTTTTTCATCGAGGCTGCTGAAAGAACAGACAGCACCAGTACATACACAGTGCTCTATGTCTGGTTCCTGGCCTTGTGACAGAATTTAGACAGTAAAACACTTAGAATCAGATTGCTTCACAAGAAAGAATGAATTGAATTTTTGCAGGTATCCAATATCTAAGAGCTTTAAAGAGTCAGCATCTGATAACAAATGATTCCTGCAGGAGCCTGGTGTCAGTTTATTCCAAAATACGTGTCTACTTGCAGTCGTTGGCATCAAGTTGCTTCTTGAAAATACCAGGATATAGCATGTGATGCCAAATAATTTTTTATCTTTTTTTTGTCCATGATATTCCAGAGAGGCATCTCCTCATAAGTGCCTGTGCAGTTGAAAAAAAAACCAAGACCAAAAGAAATTCAAATGGAATACAAACACAATTTGTAAAGAAATATCTGAGAATAAGACACATTTTTTGAGACACAGAATTTTTTTCCCCCTCAGAAAACCTCTATAACAACCACCACAATTTAGAAGTAAATATTGAAGTGCTTCCAGCCACTTCTGCACTTTCCATGCAGTGCCTCAGGATAGGACATGCAGGGGATAGGACAGCCCACCTGCCCCAGCCCCCCAGCATGCCCACTGGTGTCCCACAGGGTGGCTCTGTGCCTGGCTCTGCTGCCTGCCTTAAACGGGCTCTGTCCATCACAGGGATGGGCAGGGCATCCATGTGCTGGCCAAAGCCACCACCTCAGCATCAGAGATGCATCCTCCCCCTAGCTGCTCTATTAAAGCTCAGCTAAAATGTTTTTCTGCTTTATAGATCTTTTCTTAGTGTATTTTGCCATACAGGCTGTAATTCTTTTTACAGAATTTTGTGATGATACTCAAGTTCATCCTAAGGCGTGTTTGTTCTGTTTACTCAAATGAAACCCAACTGTTTCCCTGGGAACTTTCTGCAGGTTTCTCCTTGAGATGAAATCCACTATTTTTACATTAAAACATGGTTAATTTAAACTTTAATGGCCTTTACAAACTAAACTTGGATTAAAAGATGAGTAAAGACTTTCAACACTCTAGACAGTTTATGACTCACAGGGAGGTCTTATTATGACCAAGGGGCTTTTCAGCTTGTGGTAAAAGAAAATCCTGCTTCCAGGCTATTCCATATTTTACTGTGACTGAGATGCTGTAGTCTTCTGGTAGCAACAGAAACAGTCTCTTTCTCATATGTCCTGTGCTGAGAAGACAATTTATTTTTCTCAGCCATCTGTGTGCAATACTGCTCCTTCTTTAAATTTTTCCCTTTCATATCCCCTTGCATTCAAAACTTTCAGTAGGATTATTATTTCTTCTTGACTGTCCTGTCTCCTGTCCTGTCCTGGAATGTTATTAATTTAACAGTTTGATTCCGTACATCTTCAGTTCCCAGTGATCAAAGTTTCAAGAACTTAGGTCAAGGCTGCATTAGAACTTTAAACTGTGAAGTACTTTGGGACCCTCCAGAATAAGAGCAGATGGACCATGCCTGGTAATATCAGCTCCTGCCTGTCCTTTCCTCATGAAAAACTACAAAACTCATAATAGAAAATACTTTTTCTTCCTACTTTTTCCTTGAACTGTTAAATTGACTTTGTTGCTAAACATCAGTATTTGGCAAATAGGAGGTCAAATAATTTTTTGAGAGTTTTGTTTCACCCCTGAATGTATGCAACAAACAACGAGGCAGATATTGGTCCAGTATTCTCTCAGATATCTGAGAAATTTGGGAAAGACGCAGTGGATCCCAAGGCTGGAAACACAACCAACAGAAGCATACTGTGAATTTTCAGAGTAGTTCCTAAGTTACACATTTTAGTTTAAAATTATATCCCAATTTTCAGGTTCAAGGATAGTGGCTTCTCTGGAGACAGTCTGGGCATGTCACGCTTTGATCCTTCATTAAGTTCAGAGGAAAGGCAATAAAAAGGCAAGGAAAGCATTTTGTTCAATAGCCAAGTCCACCTTATTCCCATTGTACTGCAGAGTCCACCCCAGCCCATCTCAAAGTGAAAGAAAGGAGATACTGCTGTAAAGTGCACAGACTCAAACCCTGATTTAATACTGGAACAGACTCATGCACCTACCATGAGAGACACATAAATGCAAAGCTTACAATAGTGCAGTGTAATGCAGTATGTGTGCAGATATAAATATAATAGAAATTTTTGTGAAAATACAAATGAGGAGAAACATACAGATACTCCGTATCCCAAAATTCTAAATTTTGGTCACTGCATGATTTTTTATGATTGAGCCAATATCCAGCAAAATTAGATTCAGTGTCCTTGCTTCTTATGAAATTACACAGAGGCTGCTGCTTTATTCCTCTCCAGGACAGTAAAAAGCAATAAAATTCTTGCAGATTTCGACAGCAGGCAATTCAATAAAAGGCTATGTATATTTTATAAGTACAATAAAGACAAGTCTATAGCTGGATCATAAATGGGGGTTTGTTTGGTTGGTTTGTTTTCTGCACACATCAATGTTGGGGTCTATTTTCAACACAGGATAGTCTTCTCAGCACACAGCCATCCCTTTTTGGGGAGAAGCAGAATGAAATTTATATTTTTATAATGTATTATTTAAGCTTTGCTCAAGGGATTTTGCAATGTGTGTCTGTTTAAAATTTAAAGGTGTTGTGGAACTGAATACTTTCCTGTTCTTGATGAGTGCTATAAAATTTTACAATTTTTTGTTACATTGTAAAGTGTATCTGTCTTATCATTGTGGCATTCCCTTTTTTACGAGCAAACAATAAATGTTTGATACACACATAATTATTTCCTAGACTTCCATCAATGCTCACTGGTTTTTTAATTCTTCAATAATATAACGAGGAGATTAATAGATTGTTGTATTTCTGAGCAATAGTGCTAAAATGCATTTAGTGACAGTGTCTGTCTGCTGAAATATAAAATTTTATACAAATGTAAAACCAAAACTGACAACGTACAAAGACCCACCCTACATAATTACAGCTTTATCAATTTTTTCTTCTCACTTAGAGAAAGAAATTTCAAAACTATGAAGAAGTTGATTAAAGAAAAAAATACCCTCCCTAATTGTCTCTGAGACAAGTTATCCAGACTGAAAATCAGCACAAGGTTTATCTGAGCAGGGTCTGTGGCATCAAACCTCAAGTTTTCTGGAGAAGGAAACTTTTCTATGTAACTACATAGAATCTACAAGTATCAATTTGCTCTCCTGAGTAGTTTGGTAGTTAAAGTCTGACTTGAACAGCAAAGTATAACCAGTGTCATCTTACTAGATGTACCAAGAATACAAACTTTCAGAATATATGAACACTATGGGACAGATCTAAAAACTTTTTTTCACCATCAGAGTAAAGCTAAAGTGCTGTTGTCCTCATAGAATTGTAGAATCTTGTCGTGCAAGAATTATAGAGACCTTTTGTTTACCAACCCAAGGTGATGCAGACTATCTCCATCTCAAAATCCAAACAAGTATGCTTTGGAAAAACACCTGTGTCAGCCTATCAAATGTCAAGAAAAAAAATCCCTTTCAGCTTACTTATTAGAACATTGTATTTCTTGTTATAACAGAAAAGGTATGAAACCCACTGCCTTAAAAATAAATTATTTAAATGAACCACAGCAGGGAGTACAGAGGAGTTAAAAAAACATACTATAATAAAAAAAAAGTATTCAAGGGAGAAAAATTATGGTCTCTAAGCTTAAATGAATGATCATCCATGAATTTGACCCAAACTTCCATAACCTCAAGAAAAAGTAAAACATACAAACATTAGTTAATGCTGTTTCCATTTGCTTCCTTTCTAAACATGAATTTTGATTTAATAAACTAGCCTTGACCCTGCAGCCCTGCTCCTGCAGTCAGTGTTATCACATGAAGACTGCAGAACTGATCACAGGAAGGAAGTCCAAAATGCTTTTCGTGTCATACTCATGTTTAATCATAACTGGCATTGTGGCAGATTTTACCTTTAAATATAAGATTTTTTTTTCCTGAGGAAAATGAAGGAAAGCAGAAAAAGGTAGCAAAAGTAGCAGAAAAATGTAGCAAAAGTAGCTGTTAATTCCCCTAATCCTGTAAAGTAAGCCTTTACAGGAGCTCACAGCACAAGAGTTTCAATGCTAATTTGAGAAGTGCTCTCTGTCTCTTAATCATATAGAGTGATTTTTTCTGTATTTCAAATAATAATCATACAAGACTCACACCACAAAGCCCTTCTCTGACTCATTCCATCCACTAAATGTGCTGCAGCCAGCTGCCATGCCTGGCATTCCTTTTTCCACAAATATTTGTGCAGAAACATCCTTTATTTCTTCATTACTCAGCCCTGTGGGATCCTAACTCTTAACGGGGGCTGCCAGTGCTAATTCAATATAAATGCTGAGCCAATATAATATTCCAAATCTTTCACTGATAGTGTTATAAAAAAAGAGCAAGGTTGTACATATCCTGTAAACTTGAAGAAAATTCAAGACTTCACAACTGGCAAAGGATCAGATAGAGGACAATGCTTTATTATTAATCCTGTTTAAGATGCTGTATCACATAAATGCAGAAATCCATCTTAGCAAAGAATTTAGTAGCTTCCACAATTATGAGAGGGAAAATGAGCGTTTGGTTTGTAATTCTCCACCATGACCTCAGAATTCTACTCCATAGTTCAGAGCTGTACCAGATGATTGCCATTCCTGTTGGCTTCTGTTAGACCTGGCAGAGACAGAGGCCATTTCAAAGCAAGGAGGGGAGAGGAGCCTGGCAGGTGAAGAATCATCAGCACCATTTTAGCAGAGAAGGTAGCAGGAGCTTTCAAGACCCTCACTGAGATCCCAGTTTGCAGTATGAACGTGACATTAGTTGGGATATCTTCAAAACTGAGATATGCTGTTGTGGGCTTCCTGCTGGGGAATTGTGCTGTCATAGCCAGAGGATGAAGCTGTTGAGTCAGCTGTCAATTGTGTGTGTGTTTTGACTCTCTACAGAAAGCTCTCATTTAAAAAGTTGAGTACATGGTTTCTTTCCTATCCAAATGCTTAGGAAAGCTACCTGGCAGATCAAGCACGATGCAGAGTTAATGGTATGGTAGTCTAGAGAGAAAATCCACAATACCTCCCTACAAAAGAGGTTTGTGCAATGAGTTGTGGTGGATGACCCTTGTGAGGCTATACCTGAACAACTTCCCTACTAGTAGGGAGTACTCAACTCCCCGCACCTGGAGCAAGTGAACCCTTACTCCTCTTGTCCCCTGAACACGTAACAAGGGCTGCAGGGCAGCCCCTGCTGCTGTTTATGCCACTGGAGGTTGAGCTGAAGTCTCTTCTGTTCTACGTTGATTTCACATCTACTCTATAAATCATTATTCACTTTTTGCAATTCTAACAGTGGGATCACACTGTTCTCCACACAGGCCAAAACATATGCTTCAGTTAGCTGTGTGCTATTTCATCTCTCAAAACTTCCTTGCTCCACTGCTTATCATTCTTACGTAGTGCTTTATTTGGTCATGTACTCTCATAACGCCTATTAGAGACAACTACATATTTGTGTTATGTTAAACACTGTCTTTTCTCATTTCTGTATTACTATGGGTTCCTATTAATGGGTTCCCGCTAATGGGTTCCTATTAATGTAGGAAGGATATGTACTTAATACGTGAATGTGCACTGCCAGACTTGAAAATACAGGCAACAGACCAAATTGTGTTCAGATATAGTACTTACTAAAACGGGGACGGCTTCTATCTAGAACTCTTTCAGCTCCCATGGAACAGCTCGCTCTCCCTCCTACCCCAGGGTTTTAGCACGTTCTCTTTTTCCAGTTCAGCCACAGAAACCTCTGCGGCTTTCGCTGCGGTGAGGTTTTCAGGGCCGCGAGCAGAGAGCCGGGACGCCCCTGCCCCGGTTCAGGGCCCTGCCGAGGCCGCCGCCGCTGTCCCGGTTTGTGGGGAGCTGTGTGGGGAGCCCGGCGCACACGGAGCCGGCCCGGCTGCGGCCACGGCTGCCGACCAACCGGCAGGGCCGGTCCAGCTGAAACCTTTGTGATCGATTTAAAAACCGAGATATTGTCGTCCGTTTTCTTTAAAAAACATTAAAGATCAAGCATAATTAATCTGTTAATATTAACCCTAATTTTTTTATCGGTTCATTTGGGACATTTTCCCGCAGAAAGGGGCGGATTTTGGGTCCGCCCAGCAGAGCAGGCCCAGGCCCGGGCCCGGAGCGGCGCCGCCCGCGGGCCCCAGCGGGGCGGGACCGAGCCGGAATTGTGAAAAGGTTCCGCCACGGGGGTGATGGTTGCGTGCCCATCGGAACGCTTTGGCTGTAGGGCAATTCCCGTGTCCCAGCAATCCCGTATTTGTGCGGAACACGCGTGCCGAGCCAGCGCCTGCACAGCGGGCTTCAGGAGTGTCTAGGGTCCCCTCCTGGCAGTGCCCACAGCAGCGCTGAGAGTATTGCCCTGGGTAACAGCTGCGGCGCAAAGAGAGGGGAGGGGACAGGACAGGACAGGGCACGACAGCACAGGAGAGTTCGGCCCAGTTTTGGGTTTTGGGATGCGAATCGCTCCCACTGAACGCTGCGGTCACATACATCCGCTCCCAAACGGAGCCAGCAGGGGGCGCCACCGCCGCCCCGGGTGAGAGCCCCCTGCGGGCGGGGAGCAGAAGGGCCGGGCGACCGTCACGTGACCGGGACGCGGAAGTGCCCTCAGGAAGGGGGGCAGCTGCTTCCGGTGCGGGCCGGGGTGGGCGCGGGCAGGGCCGGGGCCGGGGCCGCACCGACACCGTCCCGCTATGAGAGAGACGCCGCGACCCGCAGGTGAGGCGCCGCTGCTCGTGGCCCCCGGGAGGCCGCTACTGCTGCCGGGCCCGGCCCGCGGGTCCGCGCTGGGGCGGGGCGGCGCGCGAGGCCTTCCCCGCGTCCGCGGGTCCCGCGCTGTGCCGGCTGCGTCGGTGTCCCCGGCGGGACCGGGGGCGGGCGCCGCTCCGGCCGGAGCCGATTGGCGCGGCCGCGGGAGGCGCTGGGGCCCGTCCGGTCCCGCGGGCTGGAGCGATTCCCGGCCGGGCCCCGGCGGTGCGGCCGCGGCGGCTGCGAGGGTGAGAGATCCGTATCTGCAGGCCTGCGCCTGGAGAGGGGAAGGAGCTCCCTGAGAGCCCTTATAGAAGTAATGTGATTGTAAAGCAACTTAAATGGGACTTGTGTGCTCTGCTCAATGCTCCGGCACGGAGGGTTTTTTTTTTAATCATTAGTTGAAGTGGAAAGACTTTGTTTTTCATGAGTTTGAGGAAAAATGAAAATCAAAAGAGATTGTAGAAGGAGGGAGTGAAATAAAAACTGGTTTGCTTGACTTGTATGGCTTTGCTAATTGAAAATATTTTACTTACATTTTGTCTGCATGAGAACTTAAAATACAAAAACGTCTGCTGTCATCTGGAAATGTTTTTGTGATGATATGCTGGCTCCTTGTTGAAAGGTGGCAGTTTAGATTATCAGTAATTGTATATAAGTTCTACAGGCATCTGGCTTTAAATTTCAGTTCAACATTTCCTGAAGGTTTATTTTTTTTGTAGGGAAGTATTGAAAAATAGAATCTTAAATCTGAGAATGTTCTGAAGGAAGGTAAGGAACTGCATCTGTATAAAAAAATCTGATTGTTTCAAAAAATAGACATAATATACACAAGGTATAACTTGAAATACCTAAATAATTCTGTCAAATTGTTTTAAGCAAAGTGGTAAGAAAAATTAACAATATAACTGGCAGGCACAGTATTCATTGCTCACTGGAAAAGTGTTGGTAGCTGATTCTGTTCTGGAGAGGGTTGGTGCTTTGGGGAAAAGAACCTGCGGAGTGCTGAAGACAGCAAATTTAAAGGTGGTCTTCTGCCATTATGTGGGTGGCAACTTGCTGCTCCATGGCTCTTCAGGAATCCCATAGCACTCAATTTACACAGAATCAAACAGAAAATTTGCTCAAGTTTAACTTACTCAAGCAGTTAATTTTGGTCTTTCGTAGTAGCATTTAAATTTCTGTCATTTCTAATTATAATAACATGCAAATTTACCTCAAATTCAATTAAAAATTTCAAGTATGTATTTGAAAATGTATTACTGCTTAAATGCTTACTGTATTACTTAATTAATGTTTACTGTAGTAAGATATCTGGGTTATATGGGAATACAGATGTGAAAATCTGGGAGCTCTTAGCTGAGATTCTGGCATGTAATTTTTATGTTGTTTCAAATACACAAGGAACAGGCAGGAGAAGTTCTGTGCAGCAAAGGTATCAATTTCTTGATTGACATTTTAAATTCTGTTTGATTTCCCTAAAAGGAATGGTATAACCCTAACCAAAGTATCTCAATAAGCTCAGAATTAAACACTGTACAAGCTGTTGCTGTTCCAGGTTTTGGTTAATAAAACAATAGGGAAATGCATGAGAAGGGTCATAAGCCTCATTCTTAGTGGGGTTCTGTCTGTGCTTCTGGTGTCATCCTGTGAGTTGATACAGTTGCTTGTGAAAAATTGATCTTAAGTGAAATATTTCATTAATAAAATCAGTGCTTGTTGGGGGATCAATGAGATGATTTTGTTGGCATTTGAAATACAGAATCTTTCATATACTGGTACAAACTGTGGGACATCCTGGAGTTAGAACTCTGCTTTATAATTCCATACAATAATGGTTTAATTAGCCTAAAGTCATGTTTGAAATGCTTATTCTATCCTAACTGGATAAGTTGCTGTTTGTAGCTCCTGCTGTAGTTGATGAGTCCTCTTGGAGAGAAGAAACACCACAAAATATGCTGGCAGAGCAATTTATGGCCTTTATATACAGCTTTCAGAAGAGAGAAATGAGGTGGCTTGAGAGAAATACAACAGTTTCAAAAGGTTCTATAAAATGTTGAGTTCTATGTGAGTCTGTTAAGAGAAAAAGGAAAAGTGTAGGAGAAAATGGAAAGGTCAATACTTGACCAAGCAGAATTTCTAATTGTTTTGGTTTTTTTTTCCTTGCAGCACAACACTAAATTTGTAATGAAATGGAGTCTGGGTCAAGCTCCTTTCGAGTGGAATTTCCAGATTTTTCTAGCACCATTTTGCAGAAGTTAAACCAACAGCGCCAGCAAGGACAATTATGTGATGTGTCCATTGTGGTTCAGGGCCATCTCTTCAGAGCCCATAAAGCTGTTCTTGCAGCTAGTTCACCTTACTTCTGTGATCAGGTTCTCCTGAAAAACAGCAGGCGAATAGTCCTGCCTGATGTGATGAATCCCAGAGTATTTGAAAACATTCTTCTGTCTACCTATACAGGCCGACTGGTAATGCCTGCACCAGAAATTGTTAGTTATCTGACAGCAGCAAGTTTCCTTCAGATGTGGCATGTAGTGGATAAGTGCACTGAAGTGCTTGAGGGAAACCCAACAGTTCTGTGCCAGAAGATGAATCATGGCAGTGACCATCAGTCCCCAAGCAGTAGTAGCTACAATGGCCTTGTTGAAACCTTTGAACTTGGCTCTGGAGGACAGACAGAATTCCACAAAGTGCAGGAACTAAGGGATGGTGAAAATGAAGAAGAGAGCTCTAAAGATGAACTGTCGTGTCAGCTGACAGAACACGAGTACCTTCCCAGTAATTCTTCAACAGAACACGACAGACTTAGCACTGGAATGACCAGTCAGGATGGCGAAGAGGGAACTAGTGATAGTGCAGAGTACCAGTATACCAGACCAATGTACAGCAAACCCAGCATCATGTCCCACAAGCGGTGGATCCATGTGAAACCAGAAAGGTTTGAACAAGACTGTGAAGGTGTTGATAATCCTTATGATGAACACCAAGTTTCTGAATCCGTGAATGCCATCCAGGCGGATCACTCAATCCAGTCTTCAGGTGTTGAAGATTTTCACATAGGTGACAAAAAGATGGAAGCAGAATTTGATGAACAGGCAGATGAAAGTAATTATGATGAACAAGTTGACTTCTATGGCTCGTCTATGGAAGAATTTTCTGGTGAAAGGGCAGATGGAAATTTAAGTGCTCACAGACAGGATCTTATGATGGCAGCAGGCTATGGTGAAAGCATTGATATGGCTGCCGGGATTAAAGAAGAAACGTCTCTCACTGGATTCTCCCATGCCGATAAGCTCTATCCTTGTCAGTGTGGAAAAAGCTTTACACACAAAAGTCAAAGAGATCGGCATATGAGTATGCACCTTGGTCTTCGACCTTATGGCTGTGGTGTCTGTGGTAAGAAATTCAAAATGAAACACCATCTTGTAGGCCATATGAAAATTCATACAGGCATAAAACCGTATGAGTGTAACATCTGTGGGAAAAGATTTATGTGGCGGGACAGTTTTCATCGGCATGTGACCTCTTGTACCAAGTCCTATCAGGCTTCTAAAGCTGAACAGAGTACTACTGAGATGAACTAAGACATTAATGCTTACATTTGTTTAGTAGAGTAAGAAAAATAAACTAATTATGCAAATAATGTCTGGTACTTGCTATTGTACATTGTCAAAAAAAAAGTTTTAATGAGTATGCTGGTATAAACAGATCAAATGTATTTTGCTCCCTGCAATATTACTTCAGGTGTTCAATGTGTGAAGTGCATGTGGTTAATCTGAAAGGTGCCTGCAAAATGGGGTCCAAGATTGATTGTATTCCAGCAGTATTTAGAAGCCGTCTTGTATTTCTAAGTCATCTAAATTCACAATGAAACTCAGCTCTAAATTGACAAAAATCCTGAAAATACTTAGGTGAAATAGGAATTAAGGTAGTACTCCATTATGGAAAAGAAAACTAAGATGACCAAACTAGGTTATATGATTCACATTTAAATGAATAAAAGAAAAAAAAAGAGAATTCCACCTCAAGGTGAAGACGGCCAACATACTTAACATGCATCATTAGGCAGTGTGCATCATTCAGTAGCCTTTGTTGTATTGCTTAATGAAAGGCAGTGGTAAAGGCGGTTTGGCTTTCCTTTATCCATCTTCTGTTTTTTAAATTTATCTTCAGTAAAACAAATATCTAATTTTGTGCTGATTTCTATTTAGAGTCTTTAATGCACTTACCGTTCATCACTATATAAACTTCAGTATATATTAAGTATACTTTATCCTTGCTCTTCTAGGGTCTTATGCTGTACAACTCTTGACTTCATTAGATTTTAATTACTACATTGTGAGAGCTTCTAGAAGTGTGTAATAAGTATCTCTTATTAAAAAAAGAAAGACACCAACAAAAAGTAAGATGTAGCATTTGGAACTTAGTCAAAATAATCAAATATTTCAAGTGTAAATTTCTGTTCAAATTTTTGTGGCTTACTACAGTAGCAAGTACCAAACTCTTGATTCATAAACTGACTTGTTATTGGTACAAAAACTTCTTTGAGAACTTCTATGTAGTTTTAGAAACCTGCTTTAGGAAAATTACATAGTCATTGATAGATATTTATACTTTTAATTCTTTACTATTTGAACAGTAAGAACTATAATACAGATTCTTGGTACTGAACTACTGTGGCTGGTGATCACAAGCAGAGTTGTTTACTTCCTCAAATGAAGTTGCTTGTGGAAAAAAAGTAGGAACTAAGTGATTTCAATCTTCTAATGGTACTGCAGAACATGGTACCATGCTTATGTCTGAAGTTCGGATTTTTGCTGGGAAAATGACACTTGTTTTTTGTTAGGATGGGGATCTGTGTGTGGAGCTCTCATTCATGGAGATAGATGGAGGAGTGTGTATAGTTCTAAGGGATGCTGCCAGCTCTGCAGATTGAGTAAAGGCATCAGTTGTAAAGGTGACAACAGGATTTTGGGGTTGAAAGCTCAATGCAGTCCAATGCAAAAGCAATTGCTTCTTGGTAAGCAAAAGCTTCTTAGTAGCTTACTGAAATAAGGAAAGAGCCTTTAGAACATACATAGAATATAATAGAAAGAGGTGATACCCAAGTACAGTGCTGTTCACACGGGGAAAGAGTTAACCAGCATTAAAGACCTAAGCTTGTCTGGCCCCAGTTTCTGTATTAGGCACTGCTGTGTGCAGGATAATGTACTGAAACATGACCCTGTATGGTGAAGCAAAATCACACAAAGATTATTACACTTAGGATTCTTTTTTGAGCTCCCAGTTACAAACTGTCTTAAGATACAACTGAACTGTATCCTGAAAATGAATGTCTGCTGCAAGCTGAGGGTTTTCCACTCAGTGAGCTGTAATTACTGTAATTTCTTTACTGGCATTCTACTTACTAACCTTTTTGTTTGTTTTAAGAGGCTCTTAATTATTAATCTTCTAATGCTTCAAGTATTTTTCATATGGAATTTTGTTAAAACAGATGTTCCCAAGTACAATGAACCCATTGCTGGCAATGGGCATGAATGATCAGCACCACAGAGTTCCTGTTCTTAGCACTTAAATGAACTCTACAACTACCATGGTGGCCATGTTTAACCTTTGTGATCAAGGTACTGAAACAGGGATTTTGCTCACTAACACTGTAACCTGCTTAATGTATAGAAGCACTTTGTATTTAAAGAAAACAAAACAAAAAACCAACAAAAAACACCAAAAAAACCCAAACCAAACAAACAAACAAAAAAAAACCAACAAAAAAAAACAAACCATAAAACTTTTAAAGTATGTTTTTTAAACTAAGAAGTTATATTCCCTCTATGGTTTGTTTACACACTGCTAGCACTGTCCTTTTTAATACTAAAAAATACTATAATGCTTGCCTGTTTACATGAGGGTAGAGGAAAGGGTTCTTGCACTCGGTGGCCCTATTTTTCCATTCTCCAAGGCCTTACCACATACATGGTGTCATTTCTGCAAGTACCATCATCACATTTGAAGGAAGGCATTAGAATCATAGAATGGTTTGGGTTGGAAGGAGACTTTGAAGGTCATCTACTTCCAACCCCCCTGTCATAGGCATGGACACCTTCAGCTAGGCCAGGTTGCTCAGAGCCCCATCCAGCCTGGCCTTGAACATGTACAGGGTGTTTATTCTCATACTCATTTCAAGAATGATCTTGTATATTACATTAGTTCTCAGCCCTTTTCCAATTGTCACTTTAGTTTTGTATAAAAAGGTTAAGGGTGCCTCTTCCCATTTAACCATAAAAAAGGCTGGACAGAAACACCAGTCTGAAAACTGTGGTTAAAAAAAAAATGTCAAACTAAGACCATCCTACAGAGCTGCCAGCAAAACTGTTTCTTTTACCAGCTTGGAATGACTTTTATATGGGATATTTCAAGGTTTAACGTTACTTCTATTTGCAGTTAGATTACTTTGAAATAAAGCTTTAAAATCAAATGTACTGCGAGAGACACTTTAAAGATTTTATAACAGGTTCAGTAGATCATATTATAGAACCATGTCCTTTTTTTAATGACTTAGCATGAATAGTTACTTTTTAGTATTTGCCTCTTGCTGTTTTACCCCATATTATGGCATTGTCTTGAAAGTCCAACACGTGTTGCTCCACTGATTTTGTAGCACTTGGCTTTCTGCTGTTAATTTACATGAAACCAATTGATTGCAGGAAAATACTGATCTGATTGTCATGAGATCGGGTTGAGAGGATTGATGATTTAAGGGCAGCTTGAGATACATGTCTAAAATCCTTACTTTTGCATGTCACAGGTGAAACAGCTATCTTGTGTTTTTCTTGAACTCAGTTTATTGCCCTTTGTCAAACTTCTAATCACCATTTCAGGTACTGGAGGGGAAAGATAAAAAATTATTTAAACCATCTTCCTCAGGCTCAGCTTAAGTCCAACACCTCCCTGCCTTTGTAGTCTCAGTTTCCCTAGCTTTCACCAAGAGTTGTATTCAGCTCCTGTCATTTCCTTTATTAAGGCGACAGGTCACACAGGAGGTTGGGCTTATATGCACACTTCCTTGTCTGATGTTCTTCATTTCTTAGTGGATGTCCTCCAGTGCTCTGGGCTGGTCAGTGTCACTATTCATGGTGACACTGGGCCACAATCCCTTCAGGGATGTGTCTGTTCCAGCTTGGTTCTTCTGTGGAACTCATTTATTTCAGAGGTGTACCTGCTCTGGCAGGGCTTAGCTGTAGGCCAAAGTCCTCTTAGAAGTGAATCTTCTCAGGCAAGGAGTGTGTCCTTCTGTGAGTATGTCTGTACACGTTCTCAGTGTCTTCTTCAGGTGTTTTCCCAAGAGCAGCTCTTCAGTTTCTCCACATGTACCCAGGAGTATCCTCTCCATGTGTCTCCCTGCACCTCTTGCTAGCAGCTGCCACTCTACTTTAAGTATGTTTAAGCAGAAGCATTATGTGCACCTCTGGTTGAGATTTTGGCTTGCAGTGGATTGTTCACATCCATTTTTTGTGCAGGCTGAACTTCTTTTGACTAGCACAGGGCAGCTCGTAACCTCTAGCCATGCGTCACCCCTGCAGTCCCTGCAACTGGTGGCCAGTGATGTTGAACATAGCAAGCCAAGATATACAGATGCAGCTTCTGTCAAGCTTCTGATCTTTGCTAATGGAGTGGTCTTGTTCAAGGTATGAAAAGTTATTTCTTATTTGTGGGGAGGAGGGAAGCTATCCATATATATATATGTATATATATAATCTGAATGCATATGTATATGATGAATTTCATTAATCTTCCCGTATGCTTCATTACCTTTGATGATGTGGCTATTGGCTGTAGTAAAGTGAGTGTCTTCTGAAAATCAGCAATATTGTACACCCAGGTGGCTTTCCGACTTTCCTGCTGCTTTGAAGCCGTTCATTGTCCTAGCAGTGGTAAGAAGACTTAATGATACTACAGCTAAGTTCCTTTTCATTCCATTTTGTAACTATGATGTTAATTACCATGGAATCTGTGTAACTGCCATTTTGAAAAATTCAACTGTTAGCAGGGTTAAAATCTGCTTTGGTGTATATTGGACCCTTTTGAGGGAGAAGGTTCCTATTTCACACACTAGTGTTGGTTTGCGGGGTACTTTTTTGTTGTTTCATTTTTTAAACTTTCCTTGTTAGTTTTATGGGTGAGCAGATAGACCCTAGAAGGTTTTGTCAGTACAGTTTTTGGTCACAGCTTTTTTCAGCTGAGGTGTGTCAGGTTGAGAAACCGTCCTGTACCATAAACAAGGCAGATGATCAAAGGCGGATGTATTGAGCGTTCCAGTATTACTGATCCTGAAAGAATGGAGGCACATCAGGGTTTGTAATCTCAATACTTTGCCTGGGTGCCAGCAAGGTGAACTGTCTCTGAATTATGAGAGCCTACAGCACTACACTGAGTGTTTTGAGTAACAGAATTAGGACCTTTCTCAAAGCAACAAAGGAAAGTTGGTTTTTTGTCTTTTAAATGCTTCATTGGATAGCTTGGCTTCTTTAGCTATTAGCTGTAAACTGTCAGTGGCCTAGGGGAAGATGCTGGAAAAGAAAATGGTATATTTTTAATGTGATTAAATTGCAAGTTCTGATTTTTGCTTGAAGCCTGTGTCTGTCGATTGCTGCTCCTTTTTTTTATTAATGGGATTCCATATTTCTTTCAGAAATGTAACTGTTTATGCAAGTCAAGTGAATCTTCCTTAACAAGCTATAAGTTTTTATTCTAAACAAGTCATTTATAATAGTAAATTTGCATATCTTGATATTTTGTGAGATGTTATGCCTGTATTGCAGAGGTTGGATAGTTTTGTCTATAAATATTGCTGTCCTAATTGTACAGCATGGTTTTAATTTAATGTTACTGTTCAATATTTTCTTCTTATAGAAGAGTCCCATGCCCCTTTTTTTCTATAACGTTTTAATAAATGTTATCTGTCAACTTTGTAAATGTTTTCTTAAGCTTGAATGAAAGGAATGCATGTGTAGTACTAGTATTTAATATTTCACTTTGCCAAAATAAGTGCTCAAACAAAAGTACAAATCTAAAAGTTGTTGATATATAACTTTATTAAATACATTAAAAAGTGTATCTTGAAATGTGTCTTCTTGAAATAATGGTAACATGCCAGCCTAGTCAAAGAAACATTAAACTAAAACCTAATTTTTATGGTTTGATGAATTTGTGAAATTTGACCCATTTCTTTGCTGCTTTAGGTAATTGGCTTCCATGCTAGTTCAAATTTGTCAAACAACTTTGTTGTAACTGTTTTTTGCAGAATGGTGATCTCTGAAGTTGCAATAGAGAATGTACACGCTGATAGGAAAATTCCAGAACACTCACTTCATAGTAGCAGCAACTGCATGTCCCAAAGGTCTCTTGGTACAGAAGTAGGTACAGATAACATATTTTTCTTGTCTAAGTATGAAAGAAATTTCATGCTATGAAAAGCATTAAAGATTAAGTTTCCCTTACTTTCCTGTGAGGATTCCTTCTCTCCCTGACTAAATTTAGGTACTCAAACGGAGCACTTGATTTTGTCCATCCTCCATCTGCTCAGTCCTTGTGGAACTGTCCCAGCTGCTGCTTACTACCTAAGCAAAAAATGAGCTCGCTCTCATTGAAAGCATATTCAGTCAATATCTGGAGAAGTCAATATTTGTGTAACACACTCAGTCTTCAGCAAATTCAAGTGGAATATGGTACAAGAAAATTAATTTTCTATTTTGGTTACATTTACCGAACCTGGAAAAATAAGCCCAGTTTTCTGCCTGTTCAGAATAAGTTGTTTGAATGTTTTTTATCTGAGTGAACAAATACAATTTGTCTCTGTGTTCTTTAACTCTGTTATTTGTGCCCTGGCCAGGATGCTTTCCAGGCTGCTGCTTTATCTGATAAGCATTCAATGCCTAATGTATGAAGACTCTGTTCTGTGTCTTAAAGGGAGAGGAAGACGTACCTCCAGAAGACAGAATGTAGTGTCCACTTAGACCGGGTGGATATCCCAGCAGGATCTACTGGCACCAGTCACTCTTACTGTTACCAAGTAGTACATGAACTGTCTGGTTCATAAACTAAATCGTTGCACTATCTGACCTACAAACACGTGCAGGATAACTCAAAAAAAAAAGTTACTGCATGCTTGCTGAAGTGATTTCTGTGAGTGACAAGGCCAGTGTAACACAGGTGAACTTCTAAATTCTTTGCTCAATAAAGGTGGCAGTTCACAGCTGGAGCGGGGGCTGTCCTCCCCCAAAAGTTCCCTCTCTGCGACTGCCCATCGGGGTTTGGCTCTGAGTGCGCGTTCTCTTCTGGAGCTGCACACCGTGTGAGTTCTCGGGAGAGCTCTGCCCGCGTACGCACCGGCCTCAGCCAATGCTCACGTTCTTCTGCCTCCGTGAGGAGTCGCGCTGCGAGGGCGGCTCCGCCCTAGGCCGGCGGCGGGGCGCGCCCGGGCTCCGCGCCGGGAGCGGGGCGGGTTCCCGGGCGGCCCGGGGGCACCGCCCGCTGCCGGGGCGTCACCAGGAAGCGGAACGGCCGCCAGCGGAATCAGTTCCGGGTGCGAGCGGCTGTGGGAGCGGGCGGGAAGCGGCGGTGGGAGCGGGCCGGGCCGGCCGGGATCCGCCATGTGAGAGCCCCGGACAGCCCCAGGTGAGCGGTGCGCGCAGGGCGCTCGGCCCCGGGGCGGCGCGGCGCTCCCGGATGAAACGCGGCCGTGCTCGGGGGGGTCCCGGCGCCTGACAGGCCCCGCGGGGGCGGCGACCGCGGCCCGGCGGGCCGTGGCTCGGTTCGGCTGCCGGGAGCGGTGGCAGCGGCTTTGTCGAGGCGGCTGTCGCCCGCCCGTGCCTCGGCGGGAGCTGTCGCGTAACCCGAGTCGGTGGCTCGGGTGCAGCCTTGGCGTGCGGGGAGGGAGGGCGGACGCGCCTGTGTCGGGGTCTGCTCTTAACCCGAGCGAGGCGTAAAATCCTCGGCACGGCGGACTGGGGCGGAACGAACCGGGCCCCAGTTCGGGGAGGTGTTTTATTGCCAGGACCTGGGGGACCTCTCAGCTCCCGCTGTTTCGTCCGAGAAGATGGAAGTTCTAGTGAAACCCCAAGCTCTGTAATGCTAAGGTCTTTCCAAATCCCGGCAGGTGTGCACAGCATGCAGAATTGGAATTGACATAGAGTAAATCAGAGTTGAGAGTTAATTTGGAACAAGCCAGAACAGTCTCAGAAATATTAATGTGGGTGAGCCTGGTTTTCAAGGGAAAACAAAGTTATACAAGGTTAGCTGCACTGCAGTTGTTGCACGTTACTCAACATCTGGATCAGAGCGTGCCTGTGTTTCATTGCCTGTCCCGGGACAGCTCCAAGCAGTTCCATCTGTCCCAGGCAGTGTGCTGGGAAAACACCACGAAAGTGTGCTCTTCGCAGCTATTGTAAATCTGCTGCAAAAAATGTTGCTGATATCTAGAGAACATAGTCACTTCATTGCTTAAAAGAAACATCAGAGCCAAAAAGTTAACAATTTGATGAAGAATGGCTACTGTTAAAACAACAACAACAACAAAAAACCCCACTCAGAGTCAAAAAAAAAAACCAACCCAAAAACAAACAAGCAAACAAAACCAGAAAAGAAAGTGCACAGATTAAAATGCACAATAGTCATGAAGTATTATTGGTTGTAATTAAAATTGTAATGTCAGAAGGTTCAAGAGCTGTGTTACCACTTGTGAAAGTTCTGGCTATATATATCCTAAGTCTCAAAATACAGGCTGGGGTGTTTTTTTTATAATGGTAGTGATACCTCAAAGCTGTCAGGTATTCAGAAAATGTGGTAGTTTAGCATTATATAATGGGATATTGTGAAATTTGCGCACAAAATAAAAGTTCTTGATCATTACTTGTGGAATATTGCTGGTTTGAAGTGTATGTATCACCAACATGCCCCATTGTTTTATTTATCTGGCACAACACATTTGTTGATACTGGAATCGTAAACACATAAAATAGTTTGATTTGAAAAGCACCTTTTGATCTTGGCTTATCTCAAGTTTGCCTCCTCATAACTTCTTTTTTTACATTCAGAAATAAGTACGTACCTGCAACTATTGTTGTGGTAATTTGACTTCTAAAGTCAAGATTTAGAGATTATTTCTATTGAGGTTTCTAATTCTTAGGTGAAACTATTTTTATGCATTGATAGGTGTTTCATTTTTGCCCTTTTAATCACTTCCATACAGGCAAGCAGTTGTGAGGAGGACAGTGAAGAGAATAAGGAACAAAGGTGTCACTTGGACTTCAGTTTAATATCTGCTTTCTTTGGATGTTTGCTCAAATAGGAGAGTCCTTTCTTTTTTCTATAAAATTCTAAATATACAGTTCCAACAATATCTCTGCTGCACCATGCTGACCACTGAGAATGAGTTTGCAGTGTTGCTGGTATTGTGTGTGTATGTATGCATGCTCATGTATGTACATCAGAATAAATTGATTTTATCTTGATGCCAAAATGATTACTCTTTGAAGTGATTTTCTATTCAACATGTTGGGAATCTTGGTGAGATAAAAATAAATCCTTTAAAATCTTTGTTAGATCAAAGTCTGAATTAGTAAAGCTTTACTGAACTGAGTGTCAGGGGTTACTGCAGTTAGTGAGGTTGTGTCTCAGCACTGCCAGAGCTCTCACTTGCCAGGCAGGAGCTTTGCTTATGGTTTCACTGCAGGTGTTCAGTACTTTGGGTAGAACATGGCCTGTCCTGCTGCAGAGAAGGAATGATGATTTTCACTGGAGTGTTCTGATATCTACATATGTAAGAGTGTAAGAGCTGAGTTTTGTAGTAACTACAGTTCAGCCTGCTGCTGGCTTCTGTTTCTGAGGAAGTGGGCGTTTCCTGCATTTTTATGAGATAAAGTAATGAAGTTTTAAATTGTTGTGTAGTTGTCACCTAACAGATTTTGTATTGTAGTCCAAACCAGACATGAAGCAGACTGACTTTCAAGGCTGTTTTCCAATGAATAATATGCCACATGCACCTTTTGTTGTGTGCTTTCCTACAGATCATTTGGGCAAACTGCCTCTATCTTCTTTGATTCCAATGGAGGAAGTGAAGAATTAATGCAAAACCCAATTCTACATGTTTGCATAGTGCTGCCTGTATTACTAGAAATTTGTTGTACTTCAAAATTATCTCAGTTGTTGGGAGATTATGTGGGTTTCTTACCCTCCTTTAGTTTTTGGTTTTTTAATGGCTGCAAAATTAAACTCTTGGGGTTTTTTATCAGTGGGGTAGCTTACCCTGCTTTGGGGATGGAGTTTCAGTACAGCAGCAGTGCTGTGTGGCACTTTATTTAAGGCCATCCAAGAGCACTATATGTTGACTTTTAAAGGATAATTAATATTTCACTGTTATGAGAGGTATAAACTAGTAAGATGTTCTATGATCAGTTGCTTCCCTATTTTCAAAACTGTGTCAAGATATCAAGAGTGTCTTAGAGACCCTCCTAGCCTGTGACATACTTGATGGCAGTTTTTCTTTGATACAGCTAGTGTTAATTAGTGTAGGTGTTGTAAATTTGAGGACTGATGCAAATGCAGTCTGAAAGGAGTAAGAGTGATGAAGACTTTTGCCCAAAAACTTCCATGATCACAGCTGATAAGGTTACATTCCTAGGTTAAAATTCTCTTAAATGATGATACATATTTGCAGTTATGTCCTGAGTTCTCACAGAGATGGTGCAGATACTAGCTCCTGCAAAATGCAAGGAAGGAGGGCACTGATTTATACAAAAACCTGTTTATTTTCTTGCTGTTGCTCTGTATTCTGAGCAGTAATGTATGGAGGAAGTATCACAGAATCATTAAAGTTGAAAAGACCTCCAAGATCATCAAGTCGAATCTTCAAGTGATCACCACATTGTCAACCAGACCAGAGCACTGAGTGCCACATCCAGTCATTTCTTTAATACCTCAAGGGATGAGGACTCCACCATCTCCCTGGGCAGCCTGTTCCAATGCTTAACAACCCTTTCACTGAAGAAATTCTTCCTGATTTCCAACCTGAACCTCTCTCAGCTGCAGGTTGAGGCCATTTCCTCTTCTCCTGTCACTTGTTGCCTGGTAGAGGCATTTTTGGTGTCATGGAGTACTTTGTTTTGGTTTTGTCTTAATTTTCCTTATGACCCTCCTAGCTTTTCTATGTGTTTCTGTTCTCAGACGTGCTACAACAGTAATGGTTTGTAATGTGGGGTTTTTTCCAAGGATTCCTTGCTGCTGAGCTAATTTAAGAAAATGCAAGGGATCTTTTCTCACACCTTAGTGTGAGTTAAAATGAGTATATTTTGTGTCATTCACCTGGCTGTGGGAACGGTGAATCATACTTCAGTGAGTGAAGGAAATTAAACAGGTGCAGACTTAGAAGCAGAAACTAATACTGTATTGGCAGACACACAGCTTCGTGTTATAGTTATATGATGCTTGTCCACTGCTACTGTATGATGTCAGTAAAATTAAATACCTAATGTGGTTTGTCAACATCTATTCTTGGTTTTTAAATTAGAGTTTTCATAGAACATAATTTTTAAAACAGATTTCTTTTGAAATCTAATAAGAATTGTTAAGTGCCTATGACTCTGATGTTCACAGCTTACTTCAATGAACACTTTTGTTTGAAGATACAAGGCAGGGATCCACCACTACTAAAGCCATTTTGTGGGCTACATTTGCTGTATAAAACCCTGATAAATAAATTGCTGATAAATAAATATAATGCAGATGCAAAGAGAATTTATATGATTGTTTTGAGTGTGACTGCATTGTATCCTACAGAAATAGACAAGAGGCTCAACACAGAGCCCTTCTAGGACTTAGTGAGCCTGGTGTCCAGTTTTGGCCTGTGCCTTCAGCCAGTTTCTTGGATACATAATAGCTATGAAAACCTTAAACACTTTGACCTACTTTTGAGAAAAGGTTAAGAGAGGACCTAATCGTAGATGGGTGCCCTGACTCAAATTTTACAGGACTTCACCCTAACTTTACACTAACTCCCAGGCAGGGGTGAAAGAAAGCTAAAGCAAGGAGAAATGCATTACTTTTTAACAATGAGTGTACCTGACACTGCTGTGAGCTTACAGAATCACAGAATATTCTGATTTGGAAGGGACCCAAAAGAATCACTGAGTCCAGCTCAAGTTGCTTAGTTCTCAGTACTCCCCAAATGCTTGAGTTTATATATTGCAAATAAAACTGTCATAATTCTAAGCTGTTGTTCTATATGACTACACTGAGCCTAAATAACACAGGTTCCCTCTGCATGTGCTGAGGTACCATGGAAGGTACCAAATAGGAATTCTGACTGAGCATGATTTCTTTTTCTTCTTCACCTGTGCAAATTCTGTAAGGAATTATTATGTGTCTGGTTAACTGCAGAGATAATTGTTTTTCTTTAGGCTGTACAGTGGATGCGTCCAAAGTTCATTTGTGCTTTAAAGTACCTTCCTGCTTCAGTTTAATGCTATATGCCTGACTCCAAAAGAGAAGAGGTTAGGGAGATATTTCAACTTGAAAGAAGCTGTTAAAAAACAGAGGGGGTTTCAAACTGGAGTTCTCTTCCCAGACTCTATCAGAAATGTTTCAGCCATAAATTCTTCACTTCAGTCTTGAAAGTGCTACTGCTCTACCAGCAATGATGAATAATTGAGTATTGTTATGGTACAGGACCCTGCTGAACATTATTTTGGTTATTGTTACTTACAGATATATATATGTGTAAGGAGATAATGGGGTGTTCCAACAGTCATGATGGGCAAGGATCACAGTGGATTCCTTTGTCCTTCTGGTTCTCATGCTTCTCTGCTGTGTGTTTACAGTCCATTTTCAATGTGTGGCTGTGTCCCAGGGACTGTGAATTCATCTAGAGATGCAAAGATGATGAAAAGAACTTTTTTTTTTTTTTTTTTTTTTTTTTTTTACTTCATTGGAAGGCATAAAATGTCCATCTTCTTTCTTCTTAGGTGCCTATCCTTAATTCATTCCTTCTGTCTAGACCAGTGCTAGTGGTGACAATTTATATTTTAGTATTTTCTTCAGGAGTAAGTTATTCTCAATTTTTCTGGGTAAGAGCCCTTAGGGAAGTATGGGACAAGGGGAAGTGTCACTGTCTGTATGTGACAAACTTTCTGTACATCTCTAGACTGGAATGCCAAATTGTTGCTGCTGGGGACTGGTGTTTCGGTTTGTATGCAGTCCCTGACCCGGGTAACTTGTCCATTTGTGTCACTTTAAGTCAACAGAAGCTCTCCCTCCATTTAGCAGAGAAACTTAATCAGGAATGGCTGATGTTGCATCTGTGCATAGCTAATAAGCCCCACAAATTAAAGGTTTCCAATGTTGTGTTTCTAAGAAGCTTGCTGCCCTGACAGACACAAGTGAAGGTTGTGATGGTGCATTCCCTCCTCCCTGGTGAGTCTTTAAGTGACCTTAGGACACTCATTTGTAGTACAAACATGCATCCAACTGCTGGAACTCCTGTCTTCTGCATGGGTCTGGGATAGTGGTTCTCTGCACAACTGCCAGGGATGCTCAGAAGAGCAAAGTTAATCTTGCTGTGTAACTGCCCCACAGCTGGGATAGGTTATGCTGTTTGATTTTTGAGTTATATCAGCTCACAACTCTGAACTGTTTTGTAGCTTTGTTTTCTGAATAAAAGAACTCTCCTGCCAAAGCTATCTCTGAATAGATTGCTGCAGTCACATCACTTGAGGTAGCCACCTTGCAGTCCTTATTTCCCACCTCAGGTATAAGAGCCTATAAAATATCTTTTTTCTTGCTTTTACATTTCAGCCAAAAAAGCTCAAATGAGTCCCGTTTATCCATTTTAATGGGTAATGACACTGGTCAGTTAGAGAACATGTTTAGCAAGTCTGATAACTTGATTTTGAATGCTCTGTGAGACTTTTTGCCAGTTTTCTAAGTCAAACATAATGTCCAGTCAGGAAGCAGGCTTACTTGTGTCTGCTGAAAAGAAGTTCCATTTGTGAAGGTTGTGAATGTTAGTTTTAAGTGAGGGCCAGGTGATACAGCTCCAGTGCTTGCTTTTAGACTTTTTATCCTATTTCTACCTGTCGATTTTCTTTTTTAGAATACCTGAATTTTCATAATTTGATTTAAATTGTTCATATGTCCCATTACAGCATGTAACATAATAGAAAAAAAAATTCCACTAGTATATTGTGATACATTGGATATGCTTCCTGCATCTGAAGTCAATGGATGATGTTGAGATCTGTTTGTTCAATTGGAAAAGCAGGTATGGTGGCAATATTATGTCTTTAGACTTCTGCATTAATAAGAACTAGAATAGCAATAAAAGTCTGAAGGTGCTTGGGTGCTTGATTAGTGCCCAGTCTTGGAAATGTAAGGTAGTGTTGCAGATCGACATTCTCAGGCTGACAGTGTGTGTGTGCATGCTTTTTACAGTAGTAATCTGTGAAAAGTGTTTATCTTTTGTTTGGGACTCTATACATTTCTTTAAGGGCTCTTTGAATGTCCTTTCCTGGCATTTGAGTATCCATGGCTTTTTATCCATGGCTTAGGTTAGAATTTAGAAGTCATATTATTCTAGCTAGGAAATCACTGCTCTGTCAGATGAGATTCAAAGTTCACATCATGGTTTGTTAAAAACTGAAACTAAAATCATGTTTTTTTTAAATTGAAAATCCATGGGTGGCTCAAACACTTTTCTTTCAAATGCACACACACATGCCTGTGATTTTTCCTTAGGAGACTTTTTGAACTTCATGAAATACCTTCATTCTTGGGAAATTTAACAATGCAGTTCCCTGCAAGTAGCACTGTAATACCTGGCTTGAACACCTACTCAGGGTTCTGAAGTGTTTACTGTGTATAATGGCTATAAAATTGGTATTCTTTGGGGAGGATGGATTGTTCTGCACTTCTTGCCAGGGAATGAAATTGCAAAGTTTTTTTGAGGTCAGACTGTCCCAGGGAGACTGTGATGTATTCTGAGCAATTGCATTGTGGAAGTTGCAGAGGGATAATTCAAAGTATAGAAATGGAAAAAATTATAGTTTAAGACTCTACATTTTTCTTGTATCAAGTATTTATGCTACATGTTTTGTTATAATGCACCTTTAACAGGTCAATGTGGTGATTTAACTTAAACATTTGCAAGAGTTTGTTTTTGAACTGGAAAACTTGGTATTCATTCTCTGTTTTAAATCTTCTAATTTTTCTTTCAGATTACTCTTTACACCTGTAGAAATGGACAGCAGCAGTTTCATTCAGTTTGATGTGCCGGAGTACAGCAACACTGTTCTGAGCCAGTTAAACGAGCTCCGCCTGCAAGGGAAGCTCTGTGACATCATCGTGCACATCCAGGGTCAGCCGTTCCGTGCCCATAAAGCCGTCTTAGCTGCCAGCTCTCCATATTTCCGTGACCATTCAGCATTGAGCACCATGAGTGGCCTATCTATATCAGTTATTAAAAACCCCAATGTTTTTGAACAGTTGCTTTCTTTTTGTTACACTGGAAGGATGTCCTTGCAGCTGAAGGACGTTGTCAGTTTTCTGACTGCGGCTAGCTTCCTACAGATGCAGTGCGTCATTGACAAGTGCACACAGATACTGGAGAGTATCCATTCAAAGATCAGCGTTGGTGATGTTGATTCTGTCACTGTTGGTGCCGAAGAAAATTCAGAGAATCGCAATGGTGTGAAAGACAGCAGCTACTTTGCCAACCCTATTGAGATATCTCCTCCCTATTGCTCTCAGGTGCGACAATCAGCAGCAGGCAGCGATCTCCGGATGGAAGCTACTCCAGGGAAAGCTCTTCGCAGTCGTCTCCAAGAAGAAGGGCATTCAGACCGAGGGAGCAGCGGGAGTATCTCTGAATATGAGATTCAGATTGAAGGTGATCATGAGCAAGGAGACCTGATAGTAAGGGAAAGTCAGATTGCAGAGGTGAAAGTTAAAATGGAGAAATCTGACAGGCCAAGCTGCTCTGATAGTTCTTCCCTTGGTGATGATGGATATCACACTGAAATGGTGGATGGAGAGCAGGTAGTGGCAGTAAATGTTGGTTCCTATGGGTCTGTCTTACAACATGTTTATTCGTTTACCCATGCCTCATCACAGGCTACAGGTGTGTCAGAAACCTTTGGAAGCCTGAGCAATACAAGTCCTTCAAGGTCAATGCTGAGCTGTTTCAGAGGGGGCCGTGCACGCCAAAAACGAGTACCTACGGGTCACTTGCATAGTGATGTCCAGGGCTTGGTGCAAGGGGCTGACAGTGAATCCATGGTGAGTAATCCAGGATATGAAAATAGTCCACGGGAAAGAAATGCAAGAGGTCATTGGTATCCATACAATGAGAGGCTAATTTGTATTTACTGTGGCAAATCTTTCAACCAGAAAGGGAGCCTTGATCGACACATGCGATTGCACATGGGAATAACTCCTTTTGTGTGCAAGTTTTGTGGAAAGAAGTACACCCGTAAGGACCAACTTGAGTATCATATTCGTGGTCACACAGATGACAAACCCTTTCGCTGTGAGATCTGTGGAAAATGTTTCCCTTTCCAGGGTACACTAAACCAGCACTTGCGAAAAAATCACCCGGGGGTTACAGAAGTGAGAAACAGGGTTGAGTCTCCAGACAGAACAGAAGCATTTGTGGAACAGAAAGTAGATAATGATGCTTCAGCTTCTGAAGCCATGGATTCTAGTATGGAAATTCATGCAATGTCTAACACATCTGATTAAAATCTTGCATCTAAGTGAAACACAGACAAGCACATTACTGATGTATTTTTGAAGTATTTTATTCTTTTAGTAATCTTCAGTACAAGTGTAACAGCCTTTTAATTTTCCTGACCTTCTGGAAATCAGTTAGAAATGGTTTCTGGAGAAGACTTCAGAAGTATTTTCTTTGTTTTTGAAGGAGGATGAATTGTTTGGGGTTTGTTTTTTTTATATTTTAAGATGCTCAGAATATAAAGACAGTGTACTGGGGAAAGGCTAGGAAGAGTCTGCTGAAGTGTCCCTGCTGATTGATCTGGTGAGACACAAATGCCAGTGGAGAAAGATATTAGAATAAGATTGGCAGCTCTGCTGAATGCTCAAAGAAGCTGTAATTTCCTTTATTTCTTAAATCCTGTTGCTGGTAATGAGTTACACAGCAGTGTGGAGAGAGAATATTACAGCTTTGATTCCTCTCCTGTCACAATGAAATCTGTTCACTCTTACTAACCGGTTTTGGTAGTGAGTCTGTTTATATATATAAATTTGCTTTATATATATAAAATGCTTTCACTTTCCCTGTTCTGGTTGAGGTGAATGTAAAAGTATGTCAAGGCTAATACCATATGCCACTCTATCAACTCTTAGGACTCCTCTCTGCCTAGGGTTTAGTACTTTGGACTTTGGGAGGATGGTTTTGGTTTTAAAAGAATGTTGTTTGGTATTCATTTTATTAAACTATTACTTTGTGTGCAAAAATGAGCAAAGTGAATTACCTTGTTTTAATAGCTTTGCTTTATAACATATGTAAACCAAATGCCATAAATTTATTAAACTATGGTTAAATTGTTTAAAGGTTTTGTTAGTTGTCTAGAATGCAAGCTGGACAACCTGTGGTGCTGACCTTTTTATATATATAGAGATAGATATATCTATATATATATAGATATACACACACACACACACATATATATATATATATATAAAATATTAGCAAACCTAAAAGTAGCATTGTGGTCTAAAATGTGTTTTTACTGGCCTCAGAATCTACCTTCATTTAGTACTGTAGAACCATACCAGGTAATTAAACTTAACTTCATCGCTCTTCATGGTTGGTTAAAACATGAGAGAGGTGTAGTTTAAACCACAGTATTTCCAAGCAGTATTTTAATAGGTCTCTTCACAGAGAGCTGTTTTCAGGTGCACGTTGACTTCCTACTTAAATCTCCGAGTGATATGCCAGCACTTGGAATTTGTACTTTTTTTGTATAGAAAAACAAATACTCTATGGGAATTTTGAGCAATATGTTATTTCATGTGTGAGTATTACAGAGTTGCTATGGCTTCTCTGTTTTTTCAGTGGTTTTTTTCTCTATAAAGGAGCTACCAACAACTTTAAAAATACTCTATATCTTTTTTGTTTCACCAAATACGTGTTTTTAATATGGTGCTAACTTAATAATTTAGGTCAGTATAATATATAAAATGTGAAACATAATCATAATGGTCAAGAAAAAAAATATCTCCAACAATAGACAAACAAAAGCCCTCCCTACACAAACCAACCCCCTCAAAACCCCAACCAAACAGGAAAAACAAAAAAAAACCAAAAAAAACCAAGACAAAAAAGCAAAAACCCAAAACAAAAAACACCGAAACACCATCAGAATCCATACCACAAAAAACTGATGGCTTAAGAGACCTCAAAAGCATGGACTGGCGAACACTACTGTTTAACATTCTACCTGAATTCTACCTGATGAACAGAATTAATTATTAGACTAATCACATACTTCTTTAGAATACAGGTTTTATATTATTGGGTCTTATGTTTGTTTAGCTGATACTGAAAATACGTCTGTGAACGTGCTGTTTAACTCCCCAAAATTAGAAAATAAGAGCTCATTTCTAAAGTATTGGAAAGAAAGAGGTAGGGTTGCTATCTTGTAAAACTTTTTGGTCCCTGTGAAGCTGGGGCATATTTGTGTAGTAGTTTTATTAAACACACTAGTTGTTAATATTGTGACATTCTGCAATAAGAATTAATCTCGCAAACATGGATTTACAGTATCACCTCCACCTGCTCCATTGGAGCAGTTTCAGTTAAATTGAATACATCATTTGCCTCTTTTCCTAAAACTGCCTAAATAAAGAGGCAGGGGGTGGGGAGATGTTTCTCTCCTAGAAGCAACAACAGAAATTTTGTTTCCAGTAAGGGAAGGGATAGTCTGTGTCTAAGGCAGGTAGTCTGTATGTTTACCCACCTAAAAACATGGTGTTTCTGAAGCAGTTTTTTCCTTGAGTGTTTGTTTCAAGTAATTAAATGCAAAAAGTATGTTTTGGTAAATTAAGTTTGAGACATGCAAAATCCAAGAAATGTACAGTTATTCTTAACCCTTTATCTTGAACCTGTGCTGTGGTGCCTTTGGTGTGATTTTTTCCCTGGAAGGATGACTTGAGGATAGCAGGATATGGGTACAAATTTATATTTCTTGAATTTCTCTGTGTCGCAATCTTAGCATTATTTAAATCTAGTTCTTTGTATTTGTAAATGTATTAAAATGGTTTGAGTTTACCAAAGAGTGACTTATCCAAAATTATCTCAGACAAAAGCAAACAAAAAAAAAAAACCAACATCACGTTGATTGTACAGGTTCAGGTTCAAAACATTGTAACAGACTGTTAAGGGGCAGGAAATGATCCGGTTTTGTACCAGCCGTGATTGAGCAGCGGGCGAGTCCCGCCGGCCCCGGCCCGTGCCGGGCGCGCCGTTCCCTCCGCTCCAAGCCATAGCCCAGCCCCGTGCGCGGCTCTGCCGGACACCAAGGCCACCCTCGGCAGCAGCGGTGCCACTGTGCCTTGTCACATAGCGGGGTGCCAGGATCAGCGCTGGCACAGACACGAGGGTGACCTGATGGAGTTCATGTCACCAGCACACCGAGCAGGAGCTGTTACTTTAGCAAACGCTGGAAACGCTGTACGGTGTCTCGTGTCTGTTCAGTTCTCAGCACAGAGCTGTTACACATTTCATTTACAATAAATGCAGAAGTCAATAAAATATGTGAAGAAATATTTGACAGCAAAATAAGTAATGAAATGATACAGGCTGGTTCATAATTGAGTCTCTTCTTAATCTACCTTTTTAATTCTAGACAAATGTGAAAACAGTGACAGTGTCCTTTCCTCTAGATGCTTAACCTATTCTGACAAACTGTGAAAATAAAGGATTTTAGACCTTTGCTAATGTTTCTGGTTTAAAACTATTATTTTAGTTTTCTTTATCAGTTATCTTCCATATTATTTCTTTTAAACTTGTAAATACATTTAGAAAGTAGCTTTGTAAATACTTAGAGTGTCTTAAAAGTTCAGTTTGGTCACTCAGGCCTCAAGATTGGCTCTGCTTTCTGAGTGTGAAATCTTTCTGTAGCATAAAGGATACTGTCAGTTCACTGTCAGCAGGGTAGACTGTAGGCCTAAATTGAGAGTTTTAATGCAGTCTTCCCCAGCATAAAGTCATGTTTTATGCTGAAGCCTTTGGTTTACTTTAAGACAAAACAGTGAGGCCTCTTAATATGCTTAGGCTGAATTACAGGAAGAACAACGGGAATAAAATCAAGGGCTGGGAAAATATTGAATAAGCTTTACCTTTAAATATATATATTATTTGAATTTTTGTATTAGTTTACTGTGATTCTTTTATTGTCATTTTTCTAAACAGGTTTCACATGAAACCATTAAAAGGGACTCAAATATGCAACACCTAATCTATTTTCCAAGGGAATTTTACCCTTGAATGGTGCTTTTTGACTGGTCAGGGTTATTTATTAAATTTTATATTTGAAAGTATTTGGGGAATTATGTAAATTCTTTATATGAATCTCTTTATTTCATGAATTGTAAATTTCATAATACTCAGTGATCAAATTGGAAGTTTAGTAAAGTCATTCAAAATGTTCAAACTTTATAATCTGTGTGCATTTTACACATATTTTATCAAGTGCCAGAATACTTGTATTTAATATTGTAGATTTAATACTACTTGCACATCCCTATGGCAGCATTAACTTAAGTTACGCAAGTTTACATTAAAAAAAAAAAAAAAAAAAGCTAAACAAATAAGTAAGCCTGGGACATGTGTTCCTGTATTTCTTCAGGGGATGTGAAGCCATGTATCACTGACTGAGCAGGTTTGCTTCTTGCTCCTGTAGCTCGCTCCTGCTCTGGCAGATACAGAACTGCTGACTCCCATTCCCACAGGCCAGGGATTCAGCCTTTGGACTCAGCCCGAGAACCTCTGGTTGTAGATCTGGTTACAGGTAGAGCTCTTGCACGATTTTAACAGTGTTTGTTTCTGACTGAAAATTTGTATTTTTAAATAACTTTTATTTGTATGGTTATTTTTTAAGATAATTGAACAGTTTGAATGACTTGACTTGGTGTCATTATCTTGCAATATAAACTGGGAACCTCACACCTCTGCACTTCATCGCCACGTGAAGTAAATGAAGCTAGCTAAGCTGATGCTGTAAGAATTAGTAACTTGCCATTAAGGATTATTTTACAGCATGAACTTTAATATATTTATTCAAATGATATTTTACTCTTGTATTCACTTTGTTTTTAGATTTGTGACATGAATATTTCTGTGCTGCTTTATTTTGTTCTGATGGATTTGTTTCTTGCTTGTAAATTGCTTTTTTTATGGTATAAAGTCAATCGGAATTGCTGTTTGTAAATTAAAACGCTTCTAGAGCAAGTCTGTGGTGTCAGTGTCTACATTTAGATATTTAATTACCAAGGGGCTTGCATCTTAGATGCTATTACTGAAGTGTTACAAGAAGCATTTTAATATTGATCTACCAACTAGAAATCAAGTCTTTAGAGACAGCTACTCTTGAAGTTTCTCTGTTTTGGCAGCATTAATTGCTAAGTTCTGAACAGATGACCATGTGAGTTGTGTGCTCCAAAAGCTCGTCCAACTTTCAGAGCAAGGCAAAATACCCACCAGGTGGTGGCAATCCACCCATGCCATGCCAAGGCAGGTCTATTGAGGAGGGACATCCTGCTTTGTTCCTACAGCAGCACTGATGTTTTATGTTCTGCCACGTGTATCAGTAGGGCTGATGCTGCTCCCTGCAAGTGTAGGTATATTCCTCCTACCCACAAACCTGAATTTAGCAGGAGCAGGCCCAGTGCAGCTGTAGGCCACGGTTATCCTGACTGAAGGTGGGACTGGGAGGGACTGGAACTGAACGGGTTAGTCCCTGAGCATGTCAGTGGAGCTATTCCAGCAAAACCTCCCTTCAAATCCCTTCTTACAAGGTCAGAAACTTCAAGTACTGCAGAATGGGGCAACAAGACCTGGCTGTTAGGAGTGAGATAAACATACTGCTGCACTGGTATCCAGCCCACTGAGAGGAGCAGGTGCCTGGAGCATCTCTGCTAGGGAGACAGGCAGAGAAAGCTGGGGAGGCTCACCTGGAGAAGAGAAGGCTCTGGGGAGACCTCAGAGCCCCTTCCAGCACCTAAAGGGGCTCCAGGAGAGCTGGAGAGAGACTTGGGACAAGGGCCTGGAGTGCCATGGCAACGAGGAACGGCTTCTCACTGCCAGAGAGCCGGGTCAGATGGGATATTGGGAAGGAGTTCTTCCCTGTGAGGGTGGGGAGGCCCTGGCAAAGAGTGCCCAGAGCAGCTGTGGCTGCCCCTGGATCCCTGGAAGTTTCCAAGGCCACTTGCACTGGGCTTGGAGCAACTGGTCCAGTGGAAGGTGTCTCTTCCCATGGCAGGGAGGTGGAATGAGATGAGCTTTTAAGTCCCTTCCAACTCAAATCATTCTGATTCTGTGAATGTTCAGAAATACCTGAATTTTTCTCATCCTAGCTGGCACACCTGAATTCAGGGAAAAGGGTATCAAGGGAAAAACAGACCCAGAGATTGGATACTTGTTTAAAAAGTGCTATGAAATACCACTTTCAGCAAAGCAGGAAACAGAAGACAAAGATTTTGTTTAAAAGTTTTGTTAAGACAGCTAAGGAAAAAAAAATGGTTTAGGTTAAAAAGAACCAGTTCTGTTCACCTGATCTTTGTGTACATGCAGGCACGGGCCCCATTGCTTAACTTTTCACAATGCAAACTTCTTGAAAACATTGAGGGGAAGGTAGAATAGCCAATGAACATGACATACGGAATTTATACTCTTCCAGCAATAATCATGCAGAGAAAATGAAGCCAAATTCCATGAATGCTGCATTTCATGAACTATATGAAGTAGCATAGTACATTTGTATGGTGCATGGGTTCAGGAAAAATTTAAATTGAATATTATGTCAAAAGTCAGTTGAATTATAGCCAGAAACATATCATTAAAATTTAGGGAAATTATTTGGCTGATGACGTTGTCTAAAGTAACTTTACTTGTTTCTGCGTTCTTTTCCACTAGAGGGCGCTAGCTGTTTTTGAAATATATATTATGTAGGGGTCATTTAAGGTGCTGTACACAGCAGAAACCTAAAATAGGAACAAAAAAGAAGAGGTTTCCAGTCCTCATTAGGACACCTTCAAGAGGAGCAGGTGCTGGGTGATTCCATTGTTAGCAGAGCAGTGTTTATACCCAGGATTTCAGAGCCTGTCCTGCTGTGCTGCGTGACACCTCCCTGGGCAGTGATCACCACCGTTTTGCAGTAGTTTAAGTGGCAGTTTGGTAACTCTAACAGAATCTCGGAATCATTCAGATATGAAGTTAACTAGTTTTCAGATTTTTTTTCCGAATTCCTGTAGAAATACCAGTAGCCAATGTGTATTTTTCAAAGACTGTAGCCCATGAACTGCTGTTTTAATGTCCTGATACAGTGATACAGGACAGAGCAGGAAACATTTTTGCCAGAGAATTCTATACTTTTGCTCTAGTGGGAACTGATGCTATAAGTATTAGAGGAAAGTGTGTTGCTTGGCAGTACACCAGTAGGATAAACTCAAATAAGAATAGTCTGTTAAATAATTGGAGGTTCATATGCAATTAATTTTCTTTAGCCTCTGAGGGGGAGGGAATTGTAGGAAAATTACCTTCCATATAGTGCCTTTGACTTTGATATAGTTATTGGTGTTTTGAGCATCAGGACTCTTGAGCACATCTCAAATCTATGTTTCAAGTTGTTTTTATAGTTTATTATCAAATTGAATTTTTCTGCCTTGAAAAACACACTCATACACACTTAGTTGTGATGTCTAAAGATGTTTAAACTGCTCTGAGTTTGATAGCTACTGAAAACCTTTAGTAACCAGGAGATTGGAAAGACACCTTCTAAATATATTCTGGGCATCATGCAGCATCTCAAAGCTTCCTGTGCATACCCTCACTAGACTTTTGTTCTCTGACATGCGAACCTACAGGCCAGTCTGATGGGCTGGGTGGAATCCTGCATGGAGCTACCAGTCCACAGAGCCAAAGTTTTCCTGTAGTGATGCCTACACACACAGTGCCTGAACGTTGCTTTTAGAGAAGCTCTAAATCAGAGAAATGTTCACCATCCTTTGGCCTCGTAGCTTCAAGTACCACTCTCAATTACCAAGGAGCCCGCAAAGCTCTGTTAGATTGCCTTGGAAGAACACACACGGTCACTGCCCTGCAGTATCATCACCCGGACCTGAACCTGACCCCGGTTTTAGTTTGGCGGCTCCGAGAGGTTCGTCGGTGCTCAGGGAAGAGAGGCACAGCCCACGCTGCGGCGAGAGGGCGCGAACGAACGGCACTTCACTGACTCTTCTCCCGGGGGGGGCAAACCCGCTGCTGGGGGCCGGGCCGGGCCGCGGCCGGGAGGGAGGCTGGGGCTGTTCGGAAGCTCTGCCCAGACCCCCGCGTTCCCCCGGGTGCCCCCGGGATCCCCCACGTTCCCCCGCGTTCCTGCCCCCCGCACGGAGCCGCCTGCGCAGCCGCGCTGTGACCGCCAGGGGGCGCGGGGGGGCGGGCGCGGGGGGGCGGGCGCGGCCAAGGACGGCGCAGCAGCACCTGCGCTGGCGCGCGCCCGCCCCGCCCGCGCCCATTGGCGCGCGCTCCCGCGCGGGGTGGCGGTTGGCTGGCACGCGCGTCAGTCCGCGCGCCCCGGCCCCGCCCCGCGGTCCCCAACCGGGCCGGGCCGCGTCCGCGGCGGCGCTGGGGGCGCCTCCCTCTCCCCGCGGGAGCTCGTGGGCGTTGCTGGGGGCATCGGGCCCCGAACAGGTGAGCCGCGGACGAGCCCCGCGTGCCCCGCAGAAAAGGTGGGAGCGGCCGCCGCAGCCCCCAGTCCTTCTGCCGTCCTGGCGTGTGTTGCGGGCGGAGCTCTGCGGCGACCGGCCCGGACGGGCGCCCACCCTCCGGAGGCGCCGCTTGCGGGAGACCGGCGGCTCCCGGTCCCCGGAGGGGCAGCGCGGGGCGCCGCCGTATCTCCGCCCGCCGTGGCGGGGCCGGGCGCCTCCTGCGCGGGGCGCGGCAGGTGCGCGGGAGGCGGGGGGAGCGCCGGGCTCTGGCGGGGCCGGGCGGCGCTTCCCGGCTCCGCGAGCGCCCGATCGGGCCCGCGGCCTCTCTCGGAAAGGGCCCCGGGCCCCTCCCCGCCGGCCGGTGTCGCTCCGGCGCGGGGCCGGCGGTCCCCACGGCGCTGCCCGCCCGCGGGGCTCTCCGGGGCCGGCCCGGTGCGGTGAGGCGGGGCCGCACGTGCGGTCGGTGCTGCAGCTGCGGTTGGCGGCGCGGGGCCGGGCGGACAGCGGGAGCGGCGTTGGTGCGGATGTGGGGTGCAGGGGTGCAGATGGAAACCACCTAGGCTTGGCCGCGTCCTCCTCTGTCTTTAGGAATAAATTTGAAACTATTTGCATATCATGTGGATGAAACGGTGCGGGTTTTTTTTAAGAGGCTTGACTGCGATCTGTTTTCAAATCAGTTCAGATAGTTTTTGGTCTGGCTTCTGCAGAGCCTTATGTTAGCCTGGGGCTTTAGCATGTAGAGGATGGAGAATGAATGGATGTTGAAATTCTTGGTTATAGAAGTACATCATGCCTTTTGTCTGCGGTTTGTTCTGAACCCACCAAAATGGAGCATATGTATTCTTGTCATACTAATTATTGAAAAAATTGAAATGCATTGGTGTCTCTGAAATACAGGATATTTCTTGCCTCAGAAACTTTATTTATGAATGTTACAATTTGTCTTTTATGTCCGGTTTTGATAGTCAGATATTTTTTTCTCTTGCTGACCATTCATGCCATGCCTAGTAGATATTCTTCATGTCTGAGAAGGACAGGAAGCTGCGGTAAAGGGCAGAACTACACACACTTGTTTGTTAATTATTTGTTATATTGCCTGTACTGCATGATGTAGCACTAGTTTGAAGGAAAATAACTACAAAGCACTTTCAAACCAGGTTATTTCATTTGGTTTTCTGTTTATTTGCCTTATTTTAATGAAGGGAAGACATCTTGAAGTTCAGGTGCAGAGTAATTACAAGGTTTGCACTTTACTAAAATGCCATGTGATGCAGAACAAACAGGCATCATGTCTGTAATTTGATTGAAATACTTCGGTGGATGCTAACCCATTAGTAACTTGTCATTTTGATTCTTCTATGAACTAGCATCATTTGCTCATGCAAGGAGTGCCTACTGGATGAGTTTTGGGTGTGTCAAAAGAATACTGCTTTTCCAGCAAAAGATAGCTTGCTTTGGTGCTAGTAGGAATTGCATGTAGTTATAGTCTAGAAGATAGAGTTTTTAAAGGTGGAGATTCCCTAATGATAAAAGAAAGTAGAGACTGTAGTAGGGGCACAGTTGTAATACCAATTGATTTGCAGTGATTTTTACCTTTATCAAAGCAACGTGGGCTTTAATGGGATTTTCATGTCAGTCTATATAAAAGAAGCTGTCTTTGAGATTTTCTTCTCATTTGATGCATAATTTTAATAAACTTTAGGTTTTATAAAAGTTGGTATAAGGCAGAAGAGGAGAAAAAGGAAGGGCTATGCCTAATATAAATGTTACCAAAATGAGTTACCTAAGCAGTATTTTTCTCAGGTTTATTGCTGATCATGTTTGGTGGAAGAGCTATGACTTTATTTGCTGATACAGAGATAAAAGAATTACTGTGTTTGGGTTTGTATCCATTGCTTTGTTTAGTTAAGCCTTGAAGAAAATGGTGTGAGGATGAGTAACATTTACAATTCATAAAGCACCTTGTAAGAAGTGAGTGAAACCAATAAACAATGCGTGTTGGCTTGGACTTGTGTTGATTGACAGAGTGAGGAAGAGTTACAAGCACATATTTGGAGTATATTTAGCTACAAAAATTGTATTACATTGCTCTTCCCTCTGTGTTGTATATGTAGTTCTTTTGAGTTTGGGAATTTATTACATACCAGTGAAACTATAATGGGGAACTAGCAATGAAAGTTGTGAGGGAGACGTTAGAATAAAAAATACCAGAGTGCATGTTCCAGGTGAGGAGTGCCCGGTTTGAGAATAATTGAGTTATAAAATAAACGTCACCATAATCCTGTTTCCTGGTATTTACAGGAGTGTTATGCTTTTAAACAAGAGATAAAACTGCTGAAAAGCCAGAGCTAGACCCAGCAACGGACTAATGGAGTTGTGCAGCAAAATGGGTTGAGAGCACAGCTGCCTTATTCCACCGTAAGTATGCAATTATATTTAAAGTTACAGGTATTTTGTATTTTCACTTCCATTTGATAGCCAGAGATTAAAGAAGTGTCTGTCAGTTCTCTTCTGCTTAGATAACTTGAGTTGTAGTAATATTTTATATAATTTGCAGATACGTTTCTTTTCCTGTAACTGTTCCATGAAGATTCCCCTAAAGTGTAACTTCCCTAAACATATATCTTGGTATTCTAAGTTATTCAAGTTTGCAGATTTGGTTGAAGGGTAATGACTTTTGAAGGAGGCCTTCTGCTGGAGAGAGAGCACTGCAGTTCCGTCTTGATACGGAACCTTGATGTAAAGATTTCTAGACACAGATAAAATTCCAGTCTATGCCAAGTTCTTCAAATGGTTTCTAATTATTAGAAACCCATAGTGTATTTAATTTGTCAACCCATAGTGTCTTAATTTGTTTAGGTAGCCAGTTGGAAGTCTTGCTACTATCTTTCCTTAGTTGAATGTCACTTTATTGTATTTCTTTGGCTTATACAAATAATTTCGATCATACTATTACTTTACTTCCTGATGCAGTAAGTAGTGGTGCAGGTAGAAGAATGGAGAAAAGAAAACACTTAAGAGTAAAAAATACAATATTTGATCATTAGCGTGAACTCAGTAATCAGTGGATATAGCATAATAAGAATAGCATTGGACATTCAAGCCAGCATTGTCAGCTTCCTACTTTTTCATGGTTTTAGAACTGAGGATCCTGTGAGATTTGAAATAATTTTTGACAGGCTTTTGTTATGAAATTTTGCATACAGCACTTAAACTGGAAAACTGAGACATTGCATTCATTATAAGTTTGAAAAAAAGACAACCTTATTTTTATTCAACTTGTAGAATGTTAGCTAACCTTTTTGGTGTAGTGATTGCCACAGATGCTTTGTATCCAGAGTGCCCTATGACAGTTACTTTGAAAAGCTGGAATTTTAATTGTTGTAGGGCAGCTTAGTGACAACAAAGAGACCAACGACAGTCTAGGGTAACATGTGACTAGTCAAGTAAAGCATGTCATAAATGCATGACTTGTGCATTAGATTCTGTTTTTAATGTACTGTTACTTATAATTCAAATCAGTTGTGTATTCATAAAACCCAAGAGTTTAGGACTTGGATTCTGAAGTTGTTTCTTAAACTCATCACAGCAGCTGCTTCTCTACTCACAGTCAAACTCATTTGAGTACATGCACTGGAGGGGTGGAAGCAGGAGAGCTGGGAGAACTTTAGAAAGGAAAGTCAACTTTGAATGTCCTTTTTTCCTGAATTAGACTTGATCCATTGGCAGGTATTGGGAGATGATGCAAGACTCATGTTTACTCAGGGACAATGCATGTTATTGAGGAATAGTTGTTTGCTTGAGTGATTTCAGTTTGTGGTCAGCTGAATTAATCCACAGCCCCATTTTATTTCTGTTACATTTTCATTATTCATCATTAACTATAGTAAGAAGTTTCTCAGAAAAGGATATGCATGAAACTGCTAAATTGTTCATAGTGTGTTTTATCTATAGGTGGTACTGTTGCCTAAAGCACAGTGAAATGTATTAGAGACTTCCTGGTGTAATGGATACTGAAAATACACAAGTGTTTGCTTTGGAAGATCTTTAAAAAGTCATCACATTTCTATGATTAATCTTCTGTAGCCTAATTGGTTTGTTCTTAATAAACAGTTAGTAGGCAATTATTATTATTTAAATCCAGGCTTTCAAATACTCTAGATTTTTTCATGTTGTACAAAATGTCCACCAAGGTGTAATGTTTAATTACTTGAAAAGGACTTCTTGAAATTAAAAGAGATTTTTCATATACAGCATTGTGACTATTAATGCAGCTCAACTGTGTGGTCTCATATATGTGTACATGAAGTGTATGTCATAAAAGGGCTCAGTGGCATACAGATAGTTATTTTCTGAAGGAAGTGGGGTCCAAATGGGTAATTTCTGTAACTACTGTAGGAGATATGATCCTTTTCCCCTCCACTTTGCAAGAACTAATACTAGCAACTTATGGGCACTTTGACTGCATTTCATGCATATTACTAATAGCAATATAAAATTTGCATTTTGCTTTCAGAGAATGTTGCTTCTGTGATATAGATAAGATTTGACAAATGCAGGTAATATAGTGGCTCTAAGGTTTACTTCCATGCTTGGTTTTGATGGTGATATTTTTGGGTTTTTTTTCCAGTTGTTTTTGCACTGTCTTCAGTTTTGCTTCAGAGAGCGCTACATATCTAAATGGGTTTGTCAAATTGGCAAAGAAGAGCAGGCAGCCTCTGGGGGTATGTATGTTTGCATCCTGGTTTATCCACTCTGCTTCTGGCAGCCTGTGAGGGAGTTCTACTGCAGTATGCCCGTGAACCTTCCGTGCAAACAGATAAGGTGTTTTCTTAGTTTTGATTTTTAGTGCTGTTTGTGTAATACATCATTTTAATGATTAACCTGAGCAAGTTGAAAGAAATTGTAAGAATCAAAAGCTGTGAAAAGAAGTTGTATGTCATTCTAGTGACCTTTTATTTCCAACACCTTGGGCCTTTGATAATTTTTAGAATTTCAGAAATTTCTTTTTAATCTTGTTGGCATGAAGTATGGCAAGTACAGGGGAGTATTATTTTTAATATCTTTTTCTATGTTGTCTGACAGCCTCTTCATACCGTGGGCTTAGTATTAGCTGCTGTGTCACTTTGTGTGCAGTGATGCATTCTGCAGGTGGGGAAACACTTCAAATGATCAAGTGGACTTGACTTAAAAGGATAATTGCTTCCTATGACTTTCATGAAGGGAGCAAAACAAGTGGGTGTGTAGGGAATTATTTTTTCATAGATGTGAATCTTGGAGAAATCTTTGCATATAGAAAGGAGCAGTGCTTTTTTAATGCTTGTGTTATATTTGGAACATTTTGGGGGGAGGGGGTAAGGCAAGGGGAATCTATTTTGATCCTGTCTAGAATGAAATTTTCTAGCCTTGCAAAATTTATGTACATGCTGAATGTTGAAAGGCAAAAGTATATTGGTGCTTTTGGGTTTAGGTATTAAAGCATTTTTGTCTCACTTTGATATAATGAACATTAAAACTTGGTGTAAAACTGAAATTGGGCATGATACAAGTTCACATATGGGATTTTTCTTTCCTCCTTCTCAGCATTATTGATTCCCCATGCACTGGGGAACCTATTCAGAAAGGCAGGGATGGAGGACACAAGAATATTTTTGTGGCCTTAATGTAAATGCCACATGTTAAAGAAATTACATCTACAGAATTACCTTCCACTTCAGGATTGTAAGGACTATTAAGATGAGCAACTCCAGACCTAGGAATAGCCTGTTAGCACTCACAATGAGTTAACTTTATCAGGAGAAAAGATAAAAAAAATTGAATCTTGCCTTGTTTAGAAGATTTTGATGTTATTTGAAGTAAAATTAGTGACTTGTTTCATGCGAGATCCTGGGGAGAATTGTTTGTGTTTGTAGGAATGAGAAGTAAAGACCTCATCTTTCTAAAGAGAGTAAAATAAGAGATTATTTTTATTTTTAGCTGTTTGCTTTTTCAGAACTTTTCTGTTGGTGTGATCAGTGTTGTGGGAGGGAACACAAGGACAGACATGTGGCAGTATCCCTTGCTGCACATATGAGCAACTCCAGATTTTGCTGAAAGTCAGTGCACAGGAATCAGTGGCAGTGCCTGCCATGGGCTCACCCATGTGCGCTGTGGGGAATGATGACACAACCATGCTCTTTTCTCAGTTAAAGAGAATCAGAGCTTGAGCTGACTTGCTAGTTCTGTAAGCAGTTCGTGGTAGCCTGCAGTTTCTGAGACTTTGTCCTGTCTAGGAGGGACTTTATATAAAACCTAATTCAACATGAATGACAAATAATACACTTTTTTCCCCCTGCATTTCTTGAGTGGAGGCGAGGGTAAGGACTTGGCATGGCTTTAGCAGTATTCAATTGTACTCCTTCACAGTCAGTACCTGGAAAAGAAAAGAGCATCTATTTCCTAATACAATCTTGTTTCCTAAGTCCTTTGCTCTGAGAAAAATGAAATCTCTTGTATTACTGGGTTATCTTCTGTGAGTGTTTTGGGTTTTTTCTAAATTTTATTTATTCCACAAATTATTTGCTTTGCAGGAATTTCTGTTTTCTGTTCTCAGCCAGTGCTGGCTGAGCTGAAACTTCCTGCACCTTGTGGAGAGCATGTATAAAAGGAATGAGCTCATGGCCAATGTGATGGTCACCTCCGCCACTCCAGAGGTACAGTTCTTCGGGTTTCATTAGCTCCTGTATCAAAATGGAAATTTTGGTTTGCTTCAGCTTTCACAGAAGCCCTTTTCACTACTAGTCATACCACACCACTTGTAAGACAAAGAACTAACATGGCAAGAGAGTAATTGTAGAACACTCCATGGTTCTTGGTCTTCACAGCCACGTTTTTTATTGTTGTTGTTGATGATTACTCCTTTTGTTTAGTTTTAAATAGCATTTTTGACCTGTTACTCTGTAGCTTAGAGCAGCCGTGTATTATTAGTGAGTTCAGAGCAATGTAATATACCATCAAAATGGAGTCAGTCAGAAATAGAACCCAGAAATATCCAGCTGCATTTTTTCCTTTTTTTCTTTTTTCTTTTTAATTTACTGGTCTGCTAGTGAGAAAGTGCTCTAAGATTTTGTTCATTTGAATGTTTGTATCCTTTGGAGAGCAGGCAGCTCTGTGCTGTTTCCCTCATTGAGCTGCTGTGCACAGCTAACAGCCTGTTTGTTGCTCCATGGCAGTCCATGGAACACTGCTTGGGAATTAGCTGCTTGCAGTTTGCTAGTGTTTGCTTTTGTCTAATGTTATGATGAAATATTATCAATCAGCTACAGTAAAGCTTGTCCCATAAAGCACACATTTTAGTTGTGGGATTGGAGAAACTATTTTTCAGCTTTAAGATTATGGACAGTAATACTGCATATGTTTTCCAAAGTTGGGTGCACAAAGGATTTATAAAGGAGCATATTAATAATCTGTTATATATTTTCTCTTTTGCTTTTCCAGACTTAATCAAATCTTGTGACAACCCTTTTCAGTTTTTCATTGCCAGGTTTTTTGTTTTGACACATTGTTGAATATATAGTAAACATCACTTATCTACACATAATTATCTTCTGAGAATATAATTACATAATAATATTATTATTACATATTTTCGGTGCTTGTAACAACTGCCTTGTAACTAATCATTTATCATTGCAAGGACAGTTTCTGTGCTAGGGTTTAATGTCTTTGGAGTGAAGAACAACATCAACAATCCTTTGGAAGTCCAACAAGACTGTATTAATCTTGATCTTTACTCTCTACCCTCAGTAGATACTGGGGCAGTACTTCTCTTTTTGAATGCTGATGTGGCACTTGCCTGATACAACACAACTGTCTGCATTTCTACTAATTCACCTTTATTCTCTTCTTGGGTTTGACTAGTATGAATGCCAGGCTTTCCTAATCAGTAGTGTGCAGATTAAATTCCAGAATGTGTCAATTTTCCCTTTGTTATAATGTTGTGGATAGAGCAGGTTGACTTGGATCTATCCAGTCTTTACTTTGTGCATTTAATTTTAAAAATCCTATGGAAAATGAATCTTCAAAAACTCTACACATTTCCTTTTGTGTGACTGCTCTTTCATTTAGTCTATGATTTTAAAAATGTCTTGCTAAAGCTGAAAATTTCATAGAGCTAAAATTTTATGTTGCTGTAGTTTTTGCAGAAGGAAGTTTGAAACATTTGTGAACAGTGCAAAACTACATTTGGTAATTCAGTGTCTGAAACTTCTTGAAGTTCATACATTTTCTTGTCATTACTTAGTTTTTTTACACATATTTCCTGATTTTGGGATGAAATTCATCATTCTGCAGATAAGCCTACTATTTTTTCTTTGTAGGGTAGTAGCAGCTCAGATTCTCTGGAAGGGCGAAGTTCAGATTATGCCAATAAAAGCTACGATGCAGTTGTATTTGATGTATTGAAAGTAACTCCTGAGGAGTTTGCTGTAAGTAGAAAAGTTATTTTTGCATTTAAGCTTGTATAATATTCAGGGCTTGAAGAGTACTAGACAATACATGAAATCCTTTTTCCTAAAAAAAAATTAAATCTATTAAATAAACTTCTAGTGTTTGTGAGAACAAATTTCTGGCTTTATTAACTTCAATAAAATAAGCCCATCCTGGGATTTAATCATTTGGTACTGACCTGACACAGCATATTTGTTTTACTGTATAAAGTCATTTGCATTTTTTAAAGTCTTTTAGGAGACCCTAGCATATGTTAGCTCTGGTCAGTGAGGAATATGTGCATGGTTTGTAGTTACTGAAGGGCAGATGGAAATGTGTTGTTGTTAGCTCTTTATATTACATGGTGTAAAATTCTGTCTTTGTTGCAGAGCCAGATAACATTGATGGATATGCCAGTATTTAAAGCTATACAGCCTGAGGTAGGTTTTCTTAAACCATCTGCTTACATCTTTTCAGTGTAAAAATTCAGTGCCTGAGGAAATGTGACAATTCAAATAAGGCTTTTTTGTTCAAAAATGCTCACCTTCTTGCACTGCACTAATATTTTTCGAGGCATATTCCCTGTTACCACTGTGGATCTGTAATCCAGCATGAGTTACTTTGGTTTGTCATCTGTTGCCAGAGGAGATGACTGTACTTTTCTGGAAATCTTCTTGTCTTGCTTTGAGTGGAGTGTTTCTTCAGGATAAGTTTATCAAGTGTAAAAACTCTCTATTCTCCCTTCTGCTGCTGTTTCTCAGTTTGTATCTGATTTCAGAGTTTGACTCGTGCCTCTGGCCATAATCTCAATTTTAGGCTGAATGAGCTGCTGGATAAGCTTTTTAATTTGTATGATCGTTTTTAAGATTCAAAATAATAAATGCTGGGAATAAGTCAGCCCAAACCCTTAAAAGTTGGTGTATTATTGTCTTTTAAGATTTAAACCTTTTAAGAATGACACAGAAGGGAACTCAAGGCCTGTTGAGGAAAAGCAATCAAAGTTAATGTAGACATTTGAAAATCAGTGATAAGAACTTGAGAAATGAAGAATAAAAGTAATTATCAGAGCATTATAAATGTCCGTAAAAATATGATAAATTTATTTACTGCAAAAGGTCCAAGAATCACGTGACTCCATACTTATATCCACTGTGTCTTGTTCTAAGGCTGGAATCTCCTGGTTACATAAAGGGCAGCCCCTGCCCCTCATAATGCCAGCAGAACTGAATTCTGACAACACTGGTAGGGGCAGTCAAGTTTAGAAGGTTTTTAGTGGAAACTCCAGCCACCCAACTAATTTGGTCACTAACAAAACAAGTCATCATTTATTACAGTAGTTCAGAGAGATTAACAGACTTTTTTTGAGAAAGACTAATTTTTTATTTCCTTCCTATACTGTCTGTTGTCTGTCCTTCCTGTCAGATAATTATTTTTTTTCCCCCAAGAACACCAAGACAGTTTTATAGCTGAATTATATGTGTGCTCCAGGCAGTTGGGGAGACTTTCCTGTGGGGAAAAAAATGGCAAATGAATAATCCAGTAAGAAATTAGCAATATTCATAGAAAATATCTGCTAACAAAAATATTTCTATATGTACAAATTGATATATAGATACTTTTCCATGAGGAAGTTTTGTTTAGACAAATATCAGAACAAAAGGGAGGGGTGTTTTTTTTCTAACTACCTTTGCCAAAAGCAGAGGTAGTGTCATACTCTGAGGAGATGAAGGAACTAAAAAATAAAATACAAAACTATAGATGTTCATTTTTAAAGTGAATTTTGCATTTACTTTAGTTTCTATGAAACCTGTGCCATAGAATTTTATAGCAAAAAATACCCCCAAACAACTGATTTGCTATTCTTCTTTTCCTTTGTCATTGCTTCATTTTGCCTTTTGGAAATGAAGTTTCCTGAAGTGCTACTCTGGCAAACAGATGCGGCTCACTGAGGAGTGATCAGAAGGAAAACTATTGTATTTTCAGCTTCTGCTAGAATATAGGTCTTTGAATATGTAACATTTAACATGAACTATTCAGTGTTAATTGTGCTTTCTGATTTTCATTTTATTGGAATCATCAATATAGTTTGTTTGCCAAAAATAAACAACTGTTTCTATCCTGAAATTCTGCCAACTGTAGGATTAGGTTTTAAAGCAAGAAATAGTCAGTGTATTTGTCATGAACCTGCCCCTTGCAATATATTAGGTAAGTTATTAGACTAAGAAAGTTAATATTTTTCTGGTTGAAATTTAAGCTTTTAGTCTTTTAACATGATCTTATGCATGGATGGAAATACCTAAGATTTCAGAGTTTTGGTTGCTAAGTCTTATCTCAAACACACAAACATCCTTTAAGTGTGGTATTTGCTGAGGCTTTTTCCTGCTTTTCAACAGCTATTACTAAAAAACACATCTGCATTTTACTCTGCAGAGTTTAGAAAGAGGATGTCTCGTTAACAATTCTTTGTTCTCCAGCAGAAATAATTATGCTTATGTTTTAGGTTTCTATGTAACTTTATTTAGTTTTTTTTCCAAGTCCTGAAATTGCAATCACCACAAATTTCAGGGTTTTGCACACTTGATGGGAATGTTTCCTCTGACTGTGCACATTGAGGAAACTGCCAGCATCCTTCCATACCAAAAAAAAAGAGATTAAGTATAATTCTATAACATGGTATATTGTAGCAGTATTAAAACAATCAGCAGGGGCATTTTGAATCACTCATTTTTATCAACCTTCCTATTCAGTCTGAATTTTAAACCTAGTCAAATGATTTTGCTGTACACAAGATTTTCCATTGTTAATCACTTAAAATCCTTAGGTTACTGACCTCTTCCACTTTCCTGACAAAGGTAAAATTTTCTGTCCCTAGTAAAGTGTCTGAGATTTTTTTTTCCTACATAAACATATGACTTCTAATGTCATAAGACCAGACATGGACTGTTCATGTGGAGAATTTTTTCTCATTTTTATCTGCAGAAGTTTTAAATGCTGGAGATGGGGATTCAAAATATGTTTGGAACTGGAAGTGTTTTCCTGCTGCTCACACAGGCACGTACAGATCTCTAGAGTGTGTTCCATTTATCAGCATTACAAAGTGCTTTTCACAGGCAGAGTCCTCTTTGGCTGGCTCTGACTTTTCATCTGAAGGTGTCTAAAATTAGTAGTGTACATTTGGAAAGTTGAACAACATTTTGATTGAAACTGAGACTTGTGGTTCTAAAAACAGAAGAGTGATTTAGAACTAGTGTTAAGGAGAACTCATTTCTGGTGTTTAAGACAATTTTTAAATGTGTTTCCTAGGAACTAGCCAGCTGTGGATGGAATAAGAAGGAAAAACACACCCTCGCTCCAAATATTGTTGCCTTTACTAGGAGGTTTAACCAGGTATATAATTTGATTACTGTCATGAACAGGTACTGTTTGACAGTTGTCTTTGAGTATACAGTTAAATGGAACTACTCATGTGAATTAAAATCTATTTTTCCAAATGAGGATTAGTATTTTTAAATGACAGCCTCTATTTTCAATTGCTTTGTGCACATTTTCATGTTGTTCCTCTAGACCGTTTGTTTCTAATTATTAGTTCCTAATTTGTTTTGCTATGGTGCAACATTAGCAATTTTGTTCCTTTTTTTTCCTGGGTTTCACTTGCTCATTTAGTTATCTTGGTGTTATCTCACTTCTTATGGTGGTAATGCTTCAGGGCAATTACAGTGATACAGATGAGAATTCATGGAATCAGAAATCTTTTCTTTCCTTACCCTCTTTTCTTCTTAGAGCATTGTGAGAGTTTGCAGATATTTCATCCAGTAGACTAATAAAGTCCATTTTTTTTGTAATAAATTGAAGTCGTGTGTGTTTACTTTATAGGTCAGTTTTTGGGTTGTTCGAGAAATATTAACAGCACAGACCTTAAAAATAAGGGCAGAAATACTGAGCCACTTTGTGAAAATAGCTAAAGTAAGTTCAAATTTCTTACACTATCGTTTAAAAACTTAATTCCTTCTTGTTTTTCTGCACCACTCCTGTGAGCCCTTGTTGGATTGCAGAGGGTAACAATTCTGTCTTAGCTCATCTGTTACGTTGTACCACATGAGTAAGATAAATGCCTGAGAACTGTTCTGTTTGGTTAGATGAAGCTCCCCAGTTCAGTGTAACTCATCTTGTACCTCGGCCTACCAAGTTAAAGTGGTTTGGGTTGTTGGTGGCCAATTGTGCATTGACAGCATCAAATGTGGTTGTAAATTGTTCTGGTTTTCGTCTCCCACCATTTTCAAACTTTTATGAAAAGAATTTTCTTGCTTCTAAAATAGGTATTGTGAGACTTGTATTCCTGCTTGCCATATGTTGTTGCTGGTATAAAGCACTGCTGTTAAAGCTCAGTTATTTTAATGAGTGTGAGAGCTGCATTTTACTCCTAACTTTAAAATAAACAAACAAATTTAAAAGTACTTATCTCTTTCGCAACCTGTGGTCATTCTGTTTTATATGAAAATGAGTGACACAGCACTCAGATCAAAGTGCTGACTTTGTGTGAAATTGTGTATGTGTGTAGATAATTAAAATAATATTTTGCGTGTAGTACAAAACAATTTTTGTATTGTGCATATTTCCAATCAGTTTTCTTAGCAGTTCTGTACTTTTAGAAGAAAATTTATCTGGGTATGTTACTGGCACAAAACAATAGTCCAAGTAATAGGAGAATGTTTGACTTCGAGGTTCTAGGCTGTTCTTAGAAATAACAGTTGTGGTGTTTGTTTGGGTTTTTTTAGCCTGCGCAAGGGGGAGCACTGCCCTCTTCCATTCTCTTGGTTTTTTTACTTTTTCTGCTTTTCCCTCCATAAAGTCCAGATCTTCCTTGAATGCTTTCTGAGCAGTGAGTAAAGGGCTCGCTCAAGGATGAATCCGGCCTGTTTTTAAGCTTTTCAAAGAAGCTACGTGACAGCAATTCTCATTTTTCTATTTTACATTTTTACGCTTGTTGTATGTAGCAAGCATTACCATCTTGACAGCTTTATTCCAAAGTATTGTCTGCCTGAGATCAGTGTGTTTTGAGTAATTGTCAACACACAGAGTAAATTTAAAGTGCATTGAAGTGAGGTAAATTTTTCCTGTAAAACAGATTACAAAGGCAAAAGTTGTGTTAATTCTGAGAGGGTTGTCAGCATCGTTGTGTAATGTTTTTGCTTGATTCAATCTTTAATTTCTGAAATTACATGAATTTTCAAAAACAGTGCATGAAATACTTTTTTCCTATTTTCTGTCCCTGAAGGAACAGCCTTAGAAAATATCAAACTGAAATCAAGAACTATTTGTATTCTCAAAACTGAAATGCCTATTATATTGATGGGTATACTTGTAAAATTGGCAACTTTTAAAATGGTTTTAAGAATCTTGCACATGACAACATTGGATAATATTTTGTCTGCAGTCATAGATAAAAGCTTTGTATTTTATTAATAAAAAAATGGTTTATTAATGCAACTTTGATATTAATTAATTCTGCTTTCCTTTCCAATGTGCTAAAAGCTATTATTCCCTTTTTTCAGAAGCTTCTGGAACTGAACAATCTTCATTCTCTTATGTCCGTGGTGTCAGCACTGCAAAGTGCACCCATCTTCAGGCTGACCAAAACTTGGGCTGTAAGTGTTGCCTTGACCCATGTCCCTTCTGTCTTGCTTGAATTCTGAGGTTCTTTGGAATTTGTCATGCTGTGAACTCTGCAGGAAGATGCTTTATGTTGTTGTTTTTGTGGTACTGGTAGCAGAAGTAGTTGTTTGTTGCATGTTTTGTGAAAAGTAGCATTTCAGCTGCATCTATTTTCCTGTAAATTTCCTGTTTTCCTGTGTGTTCTAGAAGCCACTGGTTATATGCTCAGAAAGACTTCTGCTGATAAGTAATCTTAGAACACCCTTGTACAAAATGTGTATCAGTGTCGCCTTATCCAAAACATAGTGTATCATTTAATACATTACCTAAAAGGAAAGAGGAAGGCATGTTACAAATAAACAGGTGTTAATTTTGTGATTGTGTGATGCATTTCAATTTTTGTTTGTTTTAGAAAGTAAAAGCACTGATAATTCTATTTTCAGAAACTCTGTCTCTGAAAGGCAGAATTTCTTAGCAAAATTTAGAGTAAATTTAAGTATTTCTTGAAAGAGGAATATAAAATTATAGGTTATTTCTACTGCATGTAATATTTAACTAGATAAAGGTTTGGGTAATTCTCATTAATTAAGTATTCCATACATCATGGATCACATTGACTGTTCAGAGTTTATAAATAAAGATGGCTATACTTAAGTCTTAGATAAGTTTATCAAGCTTTTGAAATGCAACTATTTTATGATTTAATTGCTCAGAATAAGATTATAGTCTAATTAAAAAAGTAAGTGCCTGATGTTTTGAGCAGCTTGATGAAGCTGGAAATAAACAGGGAAAATTGCTCATGTATGAAATGAAGTATATGTTTGATGTGGCTTAGACTTAAAGAGGTGTTAGGCTCTTTGTAGGCACAGTAGTTCAAAAATGCAATACAATTCTCAGTGTGGCTGAAAAGAACATCAAAATTATTCTGATATATTCATTTTTATCCTCTTAATGTTATTTTTTTATTAACAGCTGGACTTAAAAGCTAAGTAGTACAAGAACTGGAATTTTCCAGAGGAAAAGGTATCTGAAGGAATGTGCTATGGAGCAGCTGTCTGTTGTCAGAAAGGACACATGCAAGAAGCCAGTGTTCAGTGCCATAATTCTCCACTCACTCCAACAAAGCTAACTCAATTGGCTTTTAAAACCATCTTAAAAATATTGCTGGGGTTTCTTAAACCAGCTGAAACAGGAAATGCATTCTTATAGCTACAGTTGTGTATTTTATGTTTACTTTTCAGCCCCCATGACTAGGATTTTTGCATTCCTAAATATTTTTCTAGTTTGCTGTAATAAGTCTAATTAATAGAAAACATGGATTTAATATCACAATGATACACTTTCCATATACTTTTTTCTGAAAAGTTTTGTTACACTTTTAATGAGGTATTGTTGAAATGGCACAATTTGCATTTACTTAGAGCATTTTCCATTACTGTCTGTACTTTCAAATTCAGAGGATTTTTAGGAACTCTGCTAAGTTATGAGAATGTTGGTGACTGTTTTAGAACATACTTTTTCTCTAAAAATTTAATATTGCTGAGGTTCTTCAAAACTGATGTAGTGATATGAGAATCACTGACAAATTAGTCAGAAATAATAGTCATGTTTTTTCATAGCTTAAGACCTACACTGAATTGCCTTTTTTTAACAGGTAGCACGTTTTCATGTATTGTTCTGCTTTGGATGATGAAAATTTTAATCTTAACTAGACTATGCTTTCCTTTACTCTGGGCAATTCAACAAGTTATTGATTTTTAGTTTTGTGTGGATTTGTATTTGAAGATTTTATGATTTCCATTTTCTTTGTAGCTTTTGAATCGGAAAGACAAGACCACCTTTGAGAAGTTAGATTATTTACTGTCTAAGGAGGATAATTATAAAAGGACACGAGAGTACATCAGAAGCTTAAAAATGGTGCCTACAATTCCATATTTAGGTGAGTGTGAACAATTACCTTATTATCTGTAGCTCATTGACAGATGAGTGCTAATGTACCATGCTGCGCACCTGAAGAACACTGTATGTATTTCATATTTGGAAAAATTAGGTCAGGTTGAGATTTTTAGGCTATATGTATGTTTATATACTTTTGGAAGGAGTTATTCTCTCAGGTGCTGAATAAATATACGTGTAATTCAATGTGAAGATGTACTAAAAGGGAGACCTACAGTAAAAATGCTGTCCAGTCTTGATATTGCCTCCTTTACTGCTGTGACATGCACCAAGTAGCCATTTGATGAATTGGGTTTTTGGTCAGTATTTCACCTGGAAATATTTCTGCACAAAAGTTACTGTTAATGAAAGTAATCCAATATGATGAACAACTTTCTGGCTTTATTAGTGATTTAGTAAGATGCTAAACTGCAGCTAAAAAGAATGAATGGTTTTAAATTGCTGACCTAGGATAACAAGAGCTCAAGAATTCTGCTTAGCCTTCCTGGGCTGGAACTGCTGTGTCTCTATTAGTAACCCTTAATGCCTCAGTAGATTTACCTTCCATGAGCACTTGCACTCTTGCTTTAAACAGACATAAACTTGCATGCACAGCACCCAGCTGGCAGGATTTCTTCAGCTCTGTCCACTACCACATTCTTTTGCTTGAATTGAACATGGTAACTTTTACCTTCACTAGATAAACACTACTTTGTTCCTTACACAGCTTGAGGCTACTCCTGATGTTATGAACTTCAGTCATTATCTGTTGCCTTCACAGTAAATCTTCAATTAACTCTCTTCCAAAAGGAAGAGTCCTTGGTTTACTTAATCATGCCTTGTACAGATGCCACTTGGCATCCTTGACAACTTCCTGGGCAGCGTTTCAGTCCTGTATCCTTTTTTTAGGGGAACAGGCTGTACATGAAGTGTACTGCCTGCAAAATTCAAGATAGAAATGTAGGTTATATTTTAGACAGTTACTTCAGGAAGCTTTTTGTGCTCTACTTAATAATTTCTAACTTTCTGTTACCTCAAGGTTTAGTAGCTACCACAGAGTAGCAATCTGTTTATTGTAATGCTATGATTATGCCTTTATTTGCACTGGTTTGCTCTTGTTGTTTTATATGGAAAGTCAGGATTCTTTTTTCCTCTTGTATGTTACACTGTCTGTAGAATTTCACCTTCTGTTTTACTGTTCAATCAGTTTGTCTCACAGATGCATCTGTAATTCCTATCAGTCTGCCCTTCTCAGACTTTCTCCTCTCCATTAGTGAATATCATTAGCAGATTTTTGTTGCTGTTAATTCCCGTTTTCAGATCACTTACGAATACGTCAAGCAGCATGAGTCCTAGTACAACTTGCTGTGGAAAACAATCAGCACTGCTTATCTAAAATATTTCTTATTTAATAAATTTGATGGCCATTCCTAATGGCCATACTTTTAAAACTATATTTAAAACTTGGTATGAGTTACTGAAACTGCTTTGTAAATAACTTCAGGTTTGAATTAGTATTTACGTTATCAAAAGAGAATATTCAATTGAGACTTGTTTCAGTGAATAAATGTCTTCTTAAGGAAGACAGCATTACTTAAAGAACAGCTTTTTATTCTGTTTAGATGAACAAATAGGCTAATAGATGATTTTAGGAGTAACTACTGAATATAAAACAACTGAATGAGAGTGACAAGGTGTGAAGATTTGCAGAGTTCATAGGAACCCTGGTTTGTGCTGTAGTGCCTCTTGTATTGCTGCAAGAAGGTTACTTAGTTGTGAGAGAATGGTTCTTATTTCATCTGTGGAAGCCTGAGATTGTTTGAAATGAACTGGAGAATGTACTGGGAAATTAAAACTGCTGCTTAAGTTTTCCAGGTACCCTGGTTTATAGAATTGGCTCACAGCCTTGTGTAAGAAATGTTTTAATACTATCCAGTTATTATGAAATCACTCCAAGCCACTTTTATACAAGATCTAAAATATTTCTGAAATGAACTTGTGTGTTACAAGCCTAATAAAAGACTTGGGTAATGAAAGTGAAAGGAAAAAATCTGCACATTTCCTTCCTAACCCAACTGAGTTACAGGCTTGAATCTGAAATTCCTGCTGGTCTTTAGCAGTCTCCTTGAGACTTTGAATCCTCCTGCATATGCTGTATCTTGTGTTTCATACATGAGAGACCCTCTCCCTGCTGATGGCAAAGACTGAGCAGTGTTCCTGTTCTTGTCAAGGCTTTCCCTGCATTCTAAGAGGTGCAGTTGGACATTTTGTGTAACCAGATTAATAATACAGGAGACAACTACTGGTGCATTTCCACCCTCAGGCTATAATATGAGAGACTAATATATTCCTTACTATGTTTAAAAGTACTGTTTAAACATCCAACAGTTGTTTTGTTTTCAGAGAGGTCTTTCAATTTTAAAAAGGGAAAGAAAGAAAAAAAACAAATCATGAGATTGGCAAGGCTGTGATGTGGACTGTTGGAAGTGTTTAGCCACAGTATGATTTAAGAAAAAATAGCAGTCACATTGTTTTGAAAATTCGTGGGTGTAATTGCTAGTTACAGCATTTTCATCTTCACTGCTGGCGATCTTTTAGGTTGTCTCTGTATGTTACAGAACAAACAAAGTTGGGTATGATCTTATAATCTATTGATTTGTTGTGCTGTTTGCTTTTTTTCTGCTTGGAATGCGGCAGTGAGGGTAATTGTGAAAACTTTGAATAATAGAACAGTTTCAGGAAAGGATTTTTTGGGAATGTGTATACAAAAGAGCAATTAGTTGTTTTCTGAGGTAACTTCAATCTTGTGACAGCCTTTTGTCTAAATGCTATAGGTGGAGCCTCACTGTTTCATTCCTAATACATAATGTATTAGTTTGACAGCATTTTCTTTACTCTTCCGAAAAAGGCAGAGATATTTCAAAAATTCAGGAGAGCAACCTCAGTTTCCTATGGCACTTCTTGAAATGGAGGTTTACAGGAGCATTGAAGCTGTTAGAAATCTTCTTCATAGTGCTCCTTCATAGTGCAATTCTCTCTTGCATAAACTCACCTAATGTGCTTTTGCAAATGATAGGAAAGTGTATGGTATGGGATTTTTTGACTGCAGTGTTGCCAAAGATGTACATGTGGGGAGCAATGAAGTAATGTAATCAAAACCTTTGGAAATAATTAGGGAAATGGGAAAAACTTATGCCTTTCACAGTTTGTAATAATGTCATGTACTACAGTAGGTGGACCTAGTGCAAACTGAGTTCTGTTGTGTGAATTTTTTAAAAAAAATAAGCACAGTGAAATCTTTGATTCTGCCAATGTATTTGCCAATAACTTCACTGTGTAAGTTCCAAATCCCTAATGTTTAATTGTTTTTGATGTACCATGCTCTGTGTTTAAAATTATTTTATGCAGATATGCAAATGTTATGTAAAAAAATGAGTAAGTTCTGTTCTCACATGTGGTATCTCCAGGTAATCATGAATATCTTTTTTTAATTACATGGATGAGTATATAGGTAAATGACTCACCTTTTAGGTAGAAAGGTTAAGAAATATGATTATTTTAACAAAAGACTCAACTTGAACATGGATTTAAAGCCTATTATGAGTGCATACCATGAAGATGTACTTCCAGCCATATCTCCAGCTAGAGAAGAGCAACTGTAATAGCTTTTCTAGGGAATGCCTCATTCTTGAGATCTGCACAATGGGTACCTGAAGTTCTCTGCATTCTATCCTCTAGCCAAGCATGAAGTAGTCTTAATGATAGTAATTAAGAGCACTGCAGCCAGGCTTTAGGGCCAGTAGGTGCATTTAATATTTAAACACTTCATATGCGTGAACAGTGGTTGCATATCAGAGATTGCTTGAATCAGAGGTGGACTAATGTGAAGTATTCTGAACTACAAGATGAAATCTCAACATATCAAAATAACATTTGTTACTTTATTAAGGATTACAATATTACAGGGATAATCTAATATATTAAAAACCCTACTTTCAGTTATATACAACACATGCTACATCACACATACTGTGGTAAAGATGTGATGAGGTAATAAGGGAAAACTATGCAAACACACACACACACAAACGCTGGCATACAGGCTGACCAAAAATATGTTGAACTTCTTGAGGATTTTACTCTGCCTCTTTTATGCATTCTTTAACATGTATTTTTTGTAGTAGTCACTGTTTTGTAATGGGTCTGTTAACAACCTCTTATAGAAACCTGTCTGAGAAGAATATTAGAGTTATGCCAGTCTGTATTTTATAAGTTTGACTGACCTCTAAATATAAATGAGTACATCTGTTTAATAATTTGACAGTAATGTTATAATTGTGAAATATGTTAAAAATAACTTCTTTTTGCTACTGATAAATTCTCTATATAATTTTTAGCTATAGGATAAGGCTATTAAATAGCTTATAAATTGGTATCCATCATTTGCCTGCAAAGTTGGATAGACCCTTTAATTTATATCCAGCCATTTCTGATTACAGAGGCTACACAACAGATAATCACTGAAGTCAGGTACAAAATTCTGTAGTTGTGTAGTATATTGGCTGTATAGCACATAATACCAGTTATAAATCTGGAATAACTTCCATATGCAAATAGCTACTTCATTTTGGTAAGAAAAATCATTTGTGCTTTTAATCTAAAATATTTGAATTAATGGTGAATTTTTATAGGAGCAGATTATTTAAATGCACATAGTGAAGGGAAAAGGCCAGATTTATCAGGACAATAACAGCTTGAGTAGCTGCTCGCAAAACAGAATTATATAGTGCTAACTTTATTCATGGTAGTTAACAAAGATTACATAATCATCACACTAATGTACATATACCAGCTACATAGTTCAAAGGATATGATTCCTGTGTCAAATGACGGCTTAAAATAACAACAATGATAATAATAATAAAACTCTTGCTGTACAGTTTGTAATATTTCCTGTATTTGAGAATATTTATACATAACATACAAAAATACTTAATTGTGGTGGCAATATTTTCATCATCCAAACTTAATTTACAGGGAATAAAACCCAGGAAATTTATCTACAGTTTTCATCTAAACTGCAAGTTCTGATAGTACCAAGAGATGTTCTGACTGTTATTAAAGTTAGTTTTCTTCAGCTCTTTTTCCTGGGATGATTCTTGAAAATATAATATACAAGCCCTCATATTTTATCAATAAATGTACAGTATCTTACATTCCTCATTTCTGAAAAGATGATTTCAGGTAATAACATCATAGCTTTACATGATTTTAAGAACAAAAAAGCAAACCAAGAGAAGAGTTATTTCAGTGAAATGTGTTAGGATTAGGTCTTATCATCATAACAACTTTCTTTAGTGAGTATGATCCTCCCCGGAATTCAGCCCAGTAAACACCATCCTGGTATCGACTGCGGTAGTGCCCTCCACGATACCACACTCCATTGAGATTGGAGTGAGCACATGCATTGTACCACCATCCTCCCTTCTGATAATGAGCACAGTTACCTGCAAAAGAAAGCTCCAGTTCAGGCTGAGAAGTAAATGAGAAATCTTAAAGCAAGCAAGCTAAATACAAAACTTCATTGGTTTTCTGCTTGGTTGGTTGTTCTGGGCCTTTTTTTTTTTTAGTAAATGTATGTTTAGCATATAGGTATCCTGTGGTACAAAGTGAACTTAGGCTTCTTCAGGAAACAGCTAAGTAGTTAGGTTCTACAGATAGAACCCTTCTTGTTATTTTCTCTTGCCTGAAAATCAGTGTGTGTTACTGTCTCAAATAAGCCTTCGTACCATATTTTACAGATCCTTGTCTAGTGTAAAAACTTTTAGTTTTGGTGTTAGTATGTATAAGGGTTGACACATCAGTTTGTACTTCATAAGGTACTAATTGTCAAATCCCTTTGTAAGCACAATTTTTTTTTTTTGTATGTACCATAACTATTTTTCAAAAAAAAAAAAGAGATAAAGGCAGGGGCAGGGATGTAAAGGTGAAAATGGCAAGGCAGCTGAGAGGGACCTCCTACCTGTATACACGTCGTGGTCCCGGTCTAGCGTGGTGAACTGTTTGCCATTGTGCCAAGTGAAAGAATCTCCTGCGTTGCCGTTGTAGCGTCCCAGTCTCAGCTTGTAGTACTCACTCTCAGGCTCCACTCTGAAGCTGGCATATTCAGCAAATACTTTTCGACCTGACCAGTCTTCCATTGTTATGAGCAGTTTGTAGTTGCCTTGATTTGTTAACAAATAAATGTTTTCTAATCCAAGCCAATATTCTCCATCTATATTACCAAATCCTTGCTGTAAAGGAAGCAAGAGAAGCATGTTAATATCCTGCATTTGTGTTAGTGGTAAATCCAAGTGTATTCTTAAGTAGAAAATTGCAGTAACTTATTTTATAGAGACTTCCTCTTCTGGAAGGGTAAACACACAAGTTCTTTTTCAAGTAGGCTCTTGGACAGACTCTAAAATCATCCTTTAAATTAACTTCATCAGTAAGTTTTAGAGGGTAGAAAACATTAATCAGCTCTCTTGTCCTAACCTTGTATGTCTCCCAGTTCCTGAAAAAGTTGACAGAGCCATCCAGCCGTCTCTGAATGACGGTCCAGCCACCAGGGTCATGCCGTTGGTCACACCAGACCTGCATCAGCTGGTTTGTGTTTTCTGGTTTTACAAGATAGATGGAGCTTGTGTCATGGCCATCTTCCAGTGCTTGTAGACAGTCTCTCCAGGGCCCTGTGTCAAAACACAAATGTCCTGCATCAAACTGCCATTGAGCATTTCTTTACTGTGGGGGAGTATTTGAGTTGGTAGCTTTTTATACTAGATTGGTTTCATTGAATAGTAGATTTGTTTTTCATCTTGTTAAAGGATGAGTATCCACCAAGTGTTTTCAAACAGATTCATTTATTGTAACTTTATTTCTGGAACATTTCACAATGAATTACTGATAAAGGTAGATTTAAAAAAAATTAAGGCAGCTGTACTGGTACTCTTACCATCAATTATATCTTCAAAAAAACTAAGTACGAATGACTCTACAGATAAGTAAGAATTTCCTTTACAAAACAAAACAGTAAGTTTGACCTTGATTTTGTCTTTGAGAAATTCAGCTTTTTAGATCCCCAAAAATGTCACTGGCACAGACATTAACAGTGGAAGCAGCAACATAAATTTCAGACTGTAGGTCTTACTGCTGACACCTTAATAAATTACAACATAACATAGAAATTAAGATTTTTTTTTAACATGGAGTGCTTGTGAGAGAAACTTCATGTAAATGAGAGGGCTCTTAATATATTTTGCATTCACAGAAATTGCAGTTAATACAGTCTTGTTTTCAGAAGGAGAATGCATTTTTTTCCTTTAGTTCAATAGAGTCCATGAAGAGTTTATGCTTTTTGAAAGTATCTTATATTCCTGATTTTTCAAGGAATTTTTTCCATTGGTAACATAGATTCTGTTTTAATGAGACTGAGAAATTCAGATATAAATAATTTAGAGTCTGTGTTGATATCTGCAGATAGATTCCCCCAGCTGCTCTCCTTCCTGAGCAGAAGAGTGAAGTCAACAAGAATCCTCAGGATTAGAGATTAGAGTCCCTGGATTGATTCTCCCTGCCACTGAAGGAGTAAGGCTTGTCAGATTTTCTGACTAGGAGGCTTACTGAAGCATATACTGCTATCAAGAGTAATTTCTGTTTTAAATTATTTCAGTCCTATGCTTTTTCATAATTCCAACCCTAGTAATGGTACTCAGCAAATGAGTTAGAAATAAAATCATTTAATAGAAATTATCTTGGTGTTTTGGAGATTAAAGGCTTTTTTGTACTTTTAACTATCAGCAAGTCAGTGTACCAAGAGGCAATCCAAGTCTTTGTTCTGTGGCCAATGCTGTGTTCTTGTTGCCTCACTCATGATCAGAGACTGTACCTGGAGCTGTGTTTATAAGCCCCTTCTCCATTTCTTTTGTGTCTAACCGTTTAGATTTGTGGCAGTTAATATGTAGATGCCATGCTCTGTCACATGGTTGCATGGCTCATTATTTTATCATAATGTGTATGCAATGGCACTTAATAAAAATAAAAAAGAAGGTAATTCTTGAAGAACTCCTAAAAAAGTCAGAGTTTTGATCTTGTCTTTGTAAAAATAAATATAGCAGTATGCTATGTAGTATTTACACTGTTCTAATCTTGCAGTTTCTTTTGTGGCACCAGCAGTGCTCTACTGCACATAATTCTTTTTTCTGAAAATTATTTAAGGTGAGCTATTAGAAGTACATCAAAGTAGAATTTGCTACTACTTTTCCATGACAAGTGGTTTTTTGTCACATAGTAACTTTTCAAAATTTTAACAAGGGTATTTTCCCTTGAAAAAGCAAGAACACCCTGACTTTAAGGTAGGTAGTTTTTATAAAACCATCTCTAAGGAGTTGTAGAATCACAGAAAGGTTTGGATTGGAAGGGATCTTAAAGTTCATCTCATTCCACCTCCTTTCTACAGGCATGGACATCTTCCACTAGACCAGGTTGCTCCAAGCCCCATCCAGCCTGGTCTTTGACACTTCCAGGAATGGGGCACCTACCAAAAAAAACCGAACAAAAAAACCACAACCAGAAAACAAACAGTGTGCACAAAGTTAATAGTTAAGCTACTGAGACTAGTAAGACTAGTAAGTCTGTGATAAAGAGAGAATAGTGGTACACTACTTTTTGAGAAAGGAAGGCTGTCATCAGATTAATAGAAGACATTTACTATTTTTCTTGTATTTTGCTCCAGTTATCATTGCACAGGTTGGCTGTGATCAGGTGGTTAGTACAGCCAGGAGCTTTGGCTAAGGTTGAGAACTCAACACATAGTATGGAAAGGACTGGATAAAGTATGGGTGGATTTTTTTCCACTGGCTGGGCAGTTGTGATGGTGGGTTTTGTTTATTTTGTAGGATGTTGTTTTGGGGTGTCTTTTTGTGTTTTTTTTCTAGTTCCCTCCAGACACCTGACTAAAGCATCATTTATGGCATTTATTTTAAGGACAGGTTTTGTTTGAGATGTGGTTTGTGAATGGAGAACATTCTGGAGGATGAGGAAAAGGTGTTAAGTGTTTCTTGACTGAAAAGAAATGTTAGAAGAGGGGAAGGAGGATACCCTGGAAATAAAAGCTTAATTAGCTTAACTTCAGTGGTTGGAAACATGCTTGAACAAATAAAAAGCTGCAAGTGAGAAAATGAGAGAAATATAATCAATTTGTGCAGAAGAAACATGAAACTTCTTTTTCTGATAAGTTATGTGATTGAGGGAGAAGAAGCAGATGTGAAATCTTATCTTAGAATTGTGGACTGCCAAAGGAACCTCTGGAGATCAATGTGAAAAACTGCTGGATAACCAGCACTTCCTCAGGTGAAGAGCTGGGAGCTCTACAGGGTTGCAAACTGGTTCGGAATTAGTGTTTTACTTTTTAAAAGCAGGAAAATGTATGAGGATAGATCAGCAAAAGTAGTGTGCACCTGAAGTAACTTTTCTGTTCTGGTGTTTGATAGTGAAACCTCAGCTCCAGTTTAAGGACTTGAAAGCACAAGGAGGATGTGGACCAATTAACAAGTTCACAAAGAGAGTAAGGGAGTGAAGGGGAGAGGTATCTCACTTCCAGAAATTAGGGGAATACTATTCCAAGCTTGAACCTACTTTGAGATGAAGTCAAAATGCAATTATTAGAGAGGCCGTGGTGTACTGCTCCAAAGGAGTCGTAGTAGACCTGATTTTTTTCTGAGAATTTCTCCTTATATAGTACATCAGAATCATATTTCTGGCAGAGGTTTTACATCCCACAATGCAGGCTTTGGCGCACTATCTTTGGCAATTCTGTAAAAATACTGCTTTGTTGCAAAATGTTTTAGAGACTTAAGAGACTCAGTGCTTACTTGCTGAAGTTTATTTCATTGTGAGTATTTCCATGAAGAAACAATATAGGGGTTATTTGGTTTGGTTTCTAACATGTGGCAGTTGCATTATTTGTTAATCCTAAAAAGTTTGTTGATGTCCTTTGGAATATTTTGCAAATAGCCATGAAATATATTGAGTGCAGTTCCCCTACATTATTTCAGTTGGCTCTGAGTTCAGTGATCTGTGACTCTCTTTTTTTTCTGAAGAAAGTATGTGTTGTCCACACAACACTTTCTTGTATGGAACACATACCTGAACTGTTTTGGGTTTGGTATTTTTTCAAATGTGGGACCACAGGTGAAACTATTTACCTGTTATTTTGTTATCACATAGATTAGTTGATCTCTAATGTGATTTCACATCATCAAATAATGCTTGTGGCAGAACTCCTAAGACTCATAATAAGGGCTGTATAATATCCCTTTACTATTCCACCACTTGCTTCCTTTTGCTCCTGTCTAGACCACAAGTGCCCCATATAGGATACAGAGCAGATACTTATTCCTTTTTTAATTATACAAGCACATTATCAGATGTTAGATCAACAAACTTGTAATAATTTCACACATATTTACACAGTGTCAAACTCCTTCAAATGTCATGATTTGTAGTAGTTCAGTCTTGAGCAAAGGTAAATAAAATTTAGATTACTTGATTAGTAAGATTTTTCTGAAAGTCCTTTATCTCATACATGTAATACAAATGATGGATTTGTCTTGGCAAGGTAACATGAGAAAAATCTGTGGGGCCAATGTGTTTGTCTTAGACATTCACAGTTAATTTTTTTGCTTTCTTTCTGTGTTTCCACTACAGCATGTATGTAAAAATCACTAGCTAAATAAATTCTGACTGTATTTTTGATATTACAGATGAAATGTTGCCCACTGCATATTAGCATAAACTAATGTAAATGTATCAATAATATTACTTACCAGATGGTTTATCAGTTGAAGTTGGAATACTAGTAACTGCAGGCATAGTTGGTAAGGTAGGTGGCAGAGCCTTTAAGTTCTGATCACTTTGAATCTCATTAGTAGATATCTGATTATTAATGCGATTGTAAGTAGGAGGCTGGTACACTTTAATTGGTGGTTGTGGAGTTTGTGGCAGTGGCTTTATGGATGGCATTCTTTGACAATGTTCTTCCAGCTGGGCAATTATTATTGTCTGATTATTGGCAATTGACATCAAATGTTGATACTTGTGCTCTAAGTCTTTGTATTTGTTTGCAAGCTGCAACATGTCCGCAGTTTGGTTCAAAATCTTATTTTCAAGTTGAGAAAGTTCTAAGGCGTTGTCACGTTTTCGGATAATTTCATGTAACAGCTGCATGTAGAGTTGTGTCACACGGGAATTCATATTTCTGCTCTCTTTTCTTAAGAGTTTAACTTCATTAACAATTCCACCATCCACCTCTACCAGTTGCTGGAGAGTTTCTATTTGTCTCTTTTGTTTAAGAAGTTCATTGTTCAGTAACTGTAATTCTTGTTTATTTACCCTGTTTTCAAGCAGAACTTCAGGCTCCTTAGAATTAACACAAATGGCACCTGTCACTCTCTGCTGAGGTACAATAAAGGTGTAAGTGCATTTGTCCTGTATGTCACTGGAACGCTTATGTCTGTTCATATAAATGAATTCTTGAGCCTTTTCCTCGTCATTGCCTTCAAATTCCTGTGTTTCACTTGTAGTAACTCCCACAACAATTACTAGCATTAAACAGATGAATCTTGTTGTCATCATGATCCTCTAGTTCTGGTCAAATATTCTTCTGCAAAGAACTTCCTAAAATCTGTTTTAAAATAAATTTAGCAGTAAGTAATGAGTAGGAAATCAGTGTGGATTTACAAATTATAATCTCTTCTAGTTACAAAGTAGCACATAGGAACTATGTGTACAAATGAGGTATTTTTGTTGTCCAGCATCAATTTCTGTTGACTAAAGTGGACATCATGGGGAGTAGTTCTATCTTTCTAGGGTCAGAACTATAGTTACTAGTTGCTAGTTCATCTAAAGCCTGCCAAGAACTGTAAGAAAGTAAGCAATAAATACAAGGATTTGCAGAGTCCTTTCTTCCGTGCAAGTACCACAAAAATTTCCAAGATTGGCATTTTCATTTAAATATTAATTACACTTTCCATTTCTTACAGTTAAAATTACAACCTTTAAATGTAAATAGAATTTAAATTAATATGCGTATTAGTGCTGCTAAAAGTTCTAAAAATACAAAACAGTTAATTTGCAGTATTTTGTAATTGCATTTATATTGCAAGAGATAAAACTTAGGTGACATGTAACAATTTTACTTTATTCAGCAATATTGAACCTCCATTGCTTAAAAAGAAAAAAGGAAAAAACTTAACTTTACATGGTCCTTAATAACTTAAGTAAAAAATGCTACTACTTGGATATTATAGGCAGTAAAATGTTATTTTTCTAGACTAGTAGAATTTACAACTGAAACATTTACTGTGACTCTCACTGGGGACACTGTCTCTACACTCAGCCTAGTCATCTCACTTCAGAGTCCCTTCTTGAAAGGGGAAAAATAGCTGCATATTGGTGGACAGTGACGCAGCACAGTGATCTAAATCAGCTGGTAATGTCTACTGGCATACTGCAACAGTTGCTCTCTGGTGAAATTACCCTAACTTAGTTCTCCATGCAGATTCATATTCAAGGTGGACAGCTGAGGCCCTCACAATCTCCCAAAAAAGGAGTCAATACCAGAGCTATGTAGGCAACAGTAGACTTAGAAACGTGGGCTTAGCATTGTCACTGCTGCCAGAAATACTCATCTCACAAATCACTCTTATCAGCTACGTGAACAGCACTTTGACGTGTATTTCTGGAACATTTTTGTTGTTGAATTTTAATACTCATGTGTATATGCAACTTAGTTCTTAAATACGATGAATGAAAAATGCAGTATGGAGTTTTTTCAGTGTATGAAGAAGATACTTTTAAACCAAGGTGGTCTTGCCATCGTGTTTTTCTTTGCTTGTAAAACATTCATCATGGAAAAATCATTCAGTATTTAAGTATCTGTCACCTTACTGCTTGGTCATCTTTAGTACAATAATTTTTTTTAAATTACATGAAATGGTGATAGTAACAGCTGTGAGAAACTGGAGTGAGTCCAGCTGAGTACACCCAGCATGGATAGCTGGAGGCTGGCAGACATGATGAATGAAGAGTAGCAGGAAGAGTGAGGTTTGTGTAGCCTCCAGGTGAGAAGATAAAAGAAAGACATGCTCAGCTACTTAATGGGGGTTTGTAAAGAAGATAAATTCTTTTTGGAAGTGCACAATGAAAGTATATGGTGGATACAAATTACCTCAGGAAAAAAATGGGTTCTTTTAAAAAAACGAACTTCATTGAGATTCTACCACCAAATAGGTAGTAGAATCTCCATTACTGGAAATACATGAAGTTTTGGTTTAGGTAAGGCCATGAGCAGTCTGATCTAATGTTGAAACTAGACTTGCTTTGTAAGATGAAGATAAGGTCCTACCCAATCTAAATTGTTTTATGATTCTAGGCAGCTGCTGACTTTTAAGAGATTTTTTTTTTTTAAATTTCAAGCTAATGATGGATATGCATCCTTTATTATTCATACTGAGAAGAGATATGGTTGTCACTCATATTTTTCTGGTTTTGTGAAATAAACCATAGATGTTTCTATAAAAGATTCAAACAAAGTGAGCAGGACTTAATCCTTTTAAAAAATTTTGGATATATACTTTTGCTTCAGTTTCTTATTTGGAATAAACTCATTTTCATTTTGCAAGTAGAAAGGAGTTGTGTTGTACAGAACTTTTCAAAAGTCTTGAAAACATGTCAGGTGAAAATCTGGAGTTTGACAGAGTTTCCATAAGTAAAGCAATGCTATTTGGAGCCCTGGAAACTAGGGAACATAAATTCACTCCAGACAGTTTTAACTTGCATAATCAGCATTTGCACAGCAGGTCACACTTGGAAAACCTGGCAGTTTTCCAGGCCTCGTGTTCCTGCACAGATGACTGGTTTTGAAAATGTCTCTTGCATATAGGTATAAAATAGTTTTATTTGGCTGTTGGAATTTTAATATTTTTTTTCCCCTCTCTAAACCTGTACTTATTGTGACCACTGAAAAGAAACTATTTTTTTCCTCAGAGTTCACTTCTGTTACAGCATCTCATATCTTTGAGTATGGCTTTGGGGTGCCCATACTTTTTTGAGCTGAAGAAAGAGCAACATCTAACAGATTTTTCTCCCTTTTTTTTTTTTTAAGAACTGTGTAAAAAAATAATGGGACAGAGTTCATCAGCCTCGTTATAACATACCAGCTTAATGATCCTCTAGTCCCACTGCCTGACCATGTGGGTGACCCCTCTATAGGAAGCCTATTCTAGGGTTTGACCAGTGCCACCACTAAATGACATCAGCATAATTAGACTGTACTGAAATGTTTCTCTGTCATGATCTTGCCTGTGTGTCATCTTTTCTAAGATGTTCTTCTTTTAAGAAAAATAAGTGGAAGAAAATGACATTGATTAGAGAATGCCCCAGTACAAACAGAAACAAGAACTATCAGCTGTCCTCCTTCCTGCAGTCTGTATATGATAATTTTGTAAGTCTCTTAATGTCTGTACTTGTTTGATTAAAAAAAAAAAGTGTTTAGAATGAGGCCTGTTTGTTGCATATTGTGAAGGACTACATGAATAAATGGCATTCCTTCCTTTCTGCAGCTGGATTAAAATGAAGTTCACAACATGGTCATTTGAGCAATTCTCAATGATTAATCTTTCAGGGACGAAAAAGCTTGCTGGAATGGAGAAAGTAGGGAGGGAAGCCAGAGAAACAATTTTAAGGAAGGATTTAATACTTTTTTAATACCTTCCTCTTTGAGTAGCAGAACATCAGATTCTTAGGACTCCTTCCCAGGTGAGAGGAAGATCATATCTGATGTCTAGGACATTAACTTTCAATTTTCTCCTGTGCCCAGTAATTGCTGATACTCCTTGTACTTGACTGCTGCCATTACTTGCTGATCACTCAGTTCTTCCTGTTTCTCTGGCTCCCTTCCCCTTGCTCTCTGCCAGTAGCTCTTCTGCAGTGGACTGGGAGGAAACTATATTACTAGGGCCATGTTTGTTCCCAGTGCAAAATTCCACTTGGGCAGCTGTAGACTTTTCAACCTAGAAGCATCCTTGCAGGTTTGGGACAAATTTTCTTAATTACTGGAAATACAGCATTGTCTCTTATCCTTTAACACAGAGGCATACCAACAAAAAACAGGTGAATTAAGCACAGTTTAAAAAAGAAATTATTTTGATTAAACATCAAATGGACCTTCTAATTAGATTAAAGTAATTTCATTATTTCATTTCTAGATTCTGGCTTTTCAAGACATGTACTCACAAAAGCAGTTTTCGTGGCAAGTGAGTTGGGGCAAACTTGCTCGTGCAGATGCACCAAACCTCAGTTTTGTGTATGTCTACCCTACCTGGCAGTATATTTCACTTTTTATACAGGCAAAATACTTTTTTTTCCTGTTTGTCTTTTGCCAGTATAACTGCATTTGCATGAAAATGTTTAGCAGCGTTGTTGTTTGGCATATAGTTGTAGCAGCTTTATAGTCTTAGTCAGCGTAAGTGCTTTAGTTAAAATTTTAGCTTGTGTACCAGATGTTTGCCTATCTGTGTATATAATTGGAAGTAGGTGGTTTGCTCATTAAATGTTTACCCAAGTAATCTAGTGACAAAAGAGGAAATAAACTTTCTGAAAGTGATATCGGATGTTTCTGCATTTGATTGCTTTTTCTGTCCTTTAGAGAGAAAACATAAATAAAATCTTACTTTGGCTTTGCTCTGAAACATTCTTCTCTTCTGTATTCTGTCTTATTTATATGCAGCTTTTCACTAGTCAAAATGTGTTGCCTTTTGATTTTTATGAATATCTTGAAATTTATGTACTTCAACAAGTTTTTAGTATTTTTCAATATAAAATTATACAGATGTTTCACAACCTATTGTTTAATCACTGTCATGATCCTGAAATTATAAAGGTAAAATTATTTCTACATGAAAAATATTACTGTTTGGCAAATGTTCATTTCTGTTTTCAATCAGCTTGCCTTAAGGGGGAGCATTAAAGGTAGTCAGCACTACGGTCTTTTTGGGTTTCAGCCACCTACAGTATCCATCATATTGGATAATGCAAACTAGACCTTTTTTCATCATTTGTTGGTTTTGATGCCATGCCTCTGACGATCTCGTTTTTACTACAGAGACTGGTTGTCTCTTTCCATTTTATGAAATATTTTGCCTGTGGGATTCTGTGTACAAGTGAAGGTCATCTCCATCAGATGAAAAATACGACTTCTAATAACAATCATAGAATCATTAAGCTGATCTGAAAATGCTGCCAGTAGCTTTTCAATGCTATGGCTGTTTGGTGAATGAAATTTGTTCATAAAAGAGATACTTGCCTTATTACTTTGGAAAGAAATGTGTATGAAAGCCTGAGTATATAGTGTTAACACTCTCACATCTAGATCTCAAGTAGTTTTGCAATGTTTAGTCTCTCAACCATTGAGAGATTTTGTGTCTAGGACATTATACTGTGTCCTTTTTATACCTGTGCTTTTCAGTGTCCTGCAAAAAATAGAGCGAAAACAGCAGGAAGACTGCTGGGTGGTGGCTGAGCACTGAACTTTATTATATAATAGCTTAATATTACAAGTAAGTTTGAGGAAAGGTTTTGATACTTAAGACATCACGTGTACTATAGCGTTTTGGAAAAGTACAAAAGCAAAAATGATCTGTGTGAATCTTGTATGGAAAACCTTAGCTAAGACAAATGGGAAAAATAATTCCCTGGATTTCATACCAGAATAGAAGTTTTGTATCTTAAGTTGAATTATTATGGGTTGCTAAGGAGGCATTACTAGTTTACTGGGCTGTGCTAATTATTGTAAACAAAGTGATGAAGTAGGTTTCCTATGTGACTTACTTTTAAGCAGAATGCTCAGAAGCTGTCAAAATAAAATAGGATTCTCCATTTAAGTCATTGTATCTTTGGGATAACAACTGTTATTTTTACAATAATCATTGTCACTTAGCCTCCCTAAAAAGGCTCCCAGAGTATTACATACCTTAGAAGTTAATTTCAGGATTGTGGGGGTTAATTTCTTTTAATATTTCACTCCATTTTCTGTATAGGGTTTTGGTTTTTTTGGGGGGTTGGGGTTTTTTGTAATAGGTGACTTCCTTTTAATTAAAGAGTGGATAGGCAACGTCCAACACTCAGCATTTATTTCCATCTTTACAAATTGCTCTGACTGAGGAAGGGCTTACAGTCTGGAGGCCGGATTTTTAAGAGTTTGTGTAGGTCCAGCATGCCAGAACTGAATGCACTATATTTACTCTCACACATCAAAGCCTTTTAGAATACCCAGATAGGTGAAAAACACACATATAGAAAGGATAACACTCATATTTTCTGAAGCGGTTGCTTTGACTATGAAGAAAAAATGATACCATACATACAGATGAGCTCATTCAGCTATGCTAAACCACCATTACAAAATTCAGCTCTGTGGGTTAATCAGCTCTTTTGTGCTGATCATATTTAATAAAACGAGGCTAGGAGTCCTTTTGATGGGCTTTCTTTTCCTCCATACCTCTGATATGCCATCTTCTGTGCAGAGTCCTCAGGCACTGAGGCATATAAAGGAAGGCATGTTCACAAAAGGCATAGTGTTAGGTATGACAGCATTTATTCTCTAAAAGATAAACTGCTGTATTTTATTGTGAATTCATACATAATTTGATAACTGTGCATTCTAAAGAAGAAACGTGAACAGCTAGCAACACATCTTCACTGTTTAATACTTTTGTCTTTGATATTAAAAGGTGTTTGTAGATTAGGCCAGTTTTACATTTTTATTGCATTATAAAAGCAAATGCAGCAAGGGTGTTGAAGATGTAAAATCCTGCTATGGAAAAATCAGAAGGCTTGGGATTGCATTTTTTTAAGCAAATCTTAGGGTTTTGCTTCTGCAGAATCCTTTGATAGCCAATGTTTGTGGACTTAAAGTTAGCTGGCATGTTCCAGGCACCAAGCCAGTAATATGATCTGGATTTCACAACACCATTGTGATAAGGCAAGCATGGATTTTTTGAATCTGCTTGCTTTCCTACTCCTTGCCCCTTGTCTTAGAGCTCGTGCTCTGTTTTTACTCTTTCACATGTTTTCTTCCATGGAATTATGTTAATTTATCCTGTCAGTTTTTACCTCTCAAAGGTACTCTTCAAACTTAATATGAAGTTTGCTCTTTTCTAAGAGGAGGGACTCCCACTGTTGCAGAGTTTTTTAGAATAAACTCACATCTTGACTTTTAGATGAAAAGTATTGCTGTGAAAAACCTAGATAGTGAGTTCGTTTGTTTTGTTTTGTAAAAGGAAACAGCAATTCACAGTGAAAATACAGTACAGTAATATGTACACCACATGTATTGAAAAAAAACTTTAAAGTTGGGCTTTAACTTTTAAAGTAAATCTGTAGGAAAGGGCTGACACATAGTACCATGCAGTGTTAGTTATGAAAACATGATACTAAACTGAATTGAAAAATTTAACTCCAAACTTATGGAGGGAATCACTTTTGTGGTTTTGCCACTAGTTACGTGCTTCCATTGTAAGAAGTGCCACACTGGCATTAACCAATCAATTCCTTTAAGATGCTTGTGTTAGAATACATTCTCTTGTCAGATTTTCTGCCCGCTTAAAACTGAATTTTTAGTTCAAGTACCAGTTCAGTTTTCTTTAAAGGTAATACTTTTTCTAATGAGGGGAATGGATGACTAAAGCAATACTTCAGAATGAGAGTGTCTTCTGAGGTCTTGGAGAACTTTTGTTTTGAAATAATATCAGTTGCTGCAAGAAACTGCAGATTATATATCTTTTGTTGCCATGTAACTTTCTTCAAGTTTTGGCAAAAGCTTCTTTAATTACAAGAAGTACAAATTTTCTTCTTGATTACCAAGAACTTTAGTTGTTTGTGGATTGTTCTTTGTGCTTTACTAAAGTTCTGTCATAGATGTGGAATGTAATTACTGAAAGAAAGCGCTGCTTTTGTTGTTGCTTCCCTTAACAGCGGCCTCACCTTATTTTCACTTAATCCAATCACTACCAGAAAGTGCTCATACTGTGTGTGCTCATATGTGTGCATGCACATTATCCATAACAGCCTTTAAACAGATTCATATTTTAATAAATGTGATGCATTTTACGCGTGAAAAATAGCAGATCGTGTAATAGTTTGATGCCTACATGAATGTACTCATAAATGCTAGTTTCCTTTTAAAATTAAGTCTTTGTGAAATACTTCAAATATTTACTTTATAGACTGTAAAGTATCGGAAAGTTTTGTATTTCCCTAATCAGACATGAGTGTAAAAAAGACTGAATGGAAGTTTCATAATTTTTAAGACAGATAGTCTTTTAGAAAATAGTATGTCCTAGAAAAATTCTTGGATGGCAAGTTTAAAGAAGTGTGAAGATCAAAGTTACGTGCAAAAAATAAGCAAGATTTAAAAAAAAAAAATCGTATTCTTGAAAATAATATCAAGGCTTCACTGCCTGGCACATAATGTCTCAGCTATCTTTACAACTTTTATTTTAATACGTGACGGATTTTTGTTTGGCCTTTTTGTTTGGGGTGTTTTTTGAAGTCAAAAAACAGGCTTGCTGCTTTATCTTAGGGAGCAGTCCTACTCTGATCAGCTTGCATTGGCTGGGTGGCTCCGTCCATCGGGAGCTCCTCGGAGCCGCGCGTACGGACCCGCCGCACCCGTCCGGCAGCCCCCGGCGCTGCCCGCCCGTCCTTACCGCGCCTCCTCGGCTTTCTCGCTCCGCTCCTCGCCGCTCCCGTCAGCAGCTGCCGCCGCGGCCCGACCGCGGTGACATCGCCTCGGCGACCCGCAGTCCGCGTGTGCCGTGCTGGGACCAGACGGGACGTACTGGGAGAGAGGCGAAATTCTTTTCCTCTTCTGCGTTTTCCTTGCTCAGGACCGTTCTGGGCTCGTCAGCCCGGGCTACGCCCCGCGTCCGAAGCGGTACCTTCCCGGGGGGCGCTCGGCGCTCCCGGCCGTCCCTTCAAGCGGCCCGGAGCAGCCTCATTTGAACCCCTGCTCTTTGTGGCAGGCTTATCCCGGCCGGGAAAGGGGGAGAGAAGGCAAAGCAGCGGCGAGCTGCCGGGAGCTGGTTGGACGGGCGAGCTGCCTCCGCCCCCGGGCCGCCGCGGCAGCGGGGCTGCCGGGAGGAGCTTCGTGCTTCGGCCACCCCGGCGGTGCTCTCCGCGCCCAGCGTGCGGGGCTTGGCCGCGGGGGAAGCCGAGTTTCAGCCGCGACACGACGCTTATGCCGGGGTTAAGGGGAAACTGGGGAGACCGCGAGGAACGCGGGCCCGCTTTGTTAGATCCAGCGGCAGTGAGGGTGTGTAACCGCACGGGACTCGGCCCCAAAATGTCGGGGGCGGGGGCACTTCCTGCCCCGGGCGCTCGTCACAGCGTGCTCCGGGATGCAGAGATGGATGTTCATCCCAGGCGCTCGGGCGGGCGCCAGCGGAGCCAGCAGGCTCGCTCAGTGTAGTGCTGAGGGGCTCCTTTCGTAGTACTTCCCAGGTCATCTTTGTCAGGCGACAGCTCGAAAGCACAAATAATCGACAATAAAATTGTGCAAATTCAAGCAAGCTCTTAAAACATTCTAATGCAGATTGAGAATTCATTATTTGGCTGAACCTCAGTGAATCATTTGAATGATTCTTCATACTTGTCTTGGTAATCTAAAGCCTGTTTCTCATTTGAATGCTGGGAATTCCTGCAATTTTCCTAGAACCTCTCTAAAAACTTGCTTTTGTGGAACTCTGTGTGAAGAATGTTTTTGGTTATTAGCTGTTAGCTCCGGGTTTAAAAAAGATCTGTCGAATGAATGAATGTAAAATCTGCCTTTATAACTTGCTGGGAATCCTGCAAGGAAATCAGCAAAACTAAAAGTGAAACTTTGCAACATAAAAATGTTAATTTTTATTACAGTTTAGGAAACAAAATGGTTGTTTCAGTCACTGTATATCACTGACATCTTAAGAAAGCTGTATCATATTGTAATAATGGGTTTGTTGGCAATTTGTCAGTCAATTTTGAAGATATTTGGGGTTTGTAGAATTGGAGGAAACCAATATGAGGGCGCTTGAATTAACCAGAGGACAAATAAAGAGGTTTAAAGAAACTATATTAAAACTAGTTCTGTTCAAATTAAAATGTACATAAGTAGTTGTTATTATAATGATAAATTATTTCCATCATAAAAGTGAATGTCTGGAAAAAACCCCACATCTAACTATATTACACTATCAATTCAGTATGCCTTAGGCTTTTTACGGTTTTTGTACCTTTCCTGTATGGCCTGTGATTCCTTCAACTTACTGTTATGTTAATTATTTTCTATTTTAACTCAGAATCTATTTTAACTTACTCCATTCTGTTCTAAAGAGAGAGGACCACTGACTGAAGCAGCCATTTCAGTGCTAGTTAGGTGCATAGTCTGGATGCTTGGGATTAAAGCAGTCCAAACCTTTTCCAATGTACCAGTTTTATACTGAAAAAGTGGCTTAATTGAACCAGAAAGTGATCATTCTGTTAATTTTTGACAGATTTAGCAGTGTTCCCATTAGACTTCCTTTCAGCATGTGTATGATTCACACTCCTTCCTTCCCAAGGTGGTTTCTCAGCCTAGGATAACAGAGCTGCTCAAGGGGGGGAAGTGGGAGCAGGAAGAGCAAAGGGAGTGGGTTGCCATGAGTGTTTCTCAGGATATTAGAGTGGTTGTTTCCTGTCGTTGTTTCCTGATGTTTCTCCAGTTACTTGCAGAGCTACATAGGTGATTCTCTAACTAGATTACTACTTGGGTGGCATATTTAGTTTTCATTTTAAAATGAACAGTTTTAGATTCTTTGCTTTTGTAGGAAAATACAGGTTTCTAACTTGAAGTTATGCCCTGCAGCACCAAGGTTCTTGAAAAAAAACGATTTCCTGAGTATGAGGTTGTTTATTTAGGCCCATATTTATAAAGTATCCATAACCACTTTTGAGCTCTTTAATATATAGTTCAGGTCCATTGATTTTAGGGCACTTAAATAAGTGCAATTAAATGCCTAAAATTTTGACTCTCTGAAGGAGCCTAAAGACTTCTCTTGTAGTATATTTTTTAGTCATTAGCATTATCTTACAGGTGAATTATGTTACAAATAAAATATTTGTAAAATCAAGAGTAGCCAAGCTCTGTTTCTTTGACTGTCTTCTTTGCTGAACAAGAAACATATTTTTACACAGATCAGCGTTTTGTTTAAACACTGAGTGCTTTTCTGTCTCTTAAAAGCTGTCTAAATAACCTGTTCCTGTAAGCTTTTGTGTATGGGCTGTTCCAAATAGTGTATGACAAAGCTTATTTCTTTAACCTGTTCTGTTTTGTCTACAGGGAAAAAGAAAAGTTGTGCCGACTTGATAGATGACAGGGAGCTTTTTTTTAATCTGCCAGGTGTTTGTAGCATAACTGAATTGTTTGGATAACATTAGGTGTTTGCTCCTTAGGCAGTACTGAAGAGAAAAACGAGATGTACCTTTGTGTGGGTATTCTGCTTGGACCAAGTGGGCATACCTTTTCCTTGGCTCCGTAATTCTGTGCAGTTCACTGGTTTTTTAAGAGGCTTTAGGCTGAGTGATGTGATTTGCAAAAGATTTCAGAGTTGATTTGTCTTTCATACTGAGAATCTTAGCCATCAGCTTGCATTCAAGTCTCTGATTAGAGAATAAAACATCCTGCTAGCAGGAAGATACTAATATCCAGTTATTTCTGGCTGTGAAGTCTCACCGTTTTCTCCAGCAAGGTAATGCAGTTGACAAGGAGTGGTCTGAAAGACTTGGCTTTGAGAATGAGTGAAAATACTGTAAAACATCTGGTCATAGAAGTTTGAGTCAGTGATCAGAAATTCAAGGTAAGTAGAAAGAGATAAGAATGTGCCAGTCTTAAAAAGGTAAACTTTGAGAAATCAGAATGTTTTTCCAGACAGGATGCAGTTCAATTGCCAGATTCATTTGCACAAGATCTTTCAAACCCGAAAGTTAAGAAAGGAAAAGTTTTTTTGTAAGAATAGTAGGAAAAAGAAAAAAATGAGTGGATCCAGAGAAAACACATTGTAAAGAAAAATTACCATCCAGACTTAAACCCAAAAGTGTTTATATAAGATCTGTCTCAGGAAGTCCCTAACCACCACTTGCTGCTGAAGGGAAGCAACATCTGGAAAACAGCTATTGTACCTTTGCCTTTTTCCTATAGTCTTTTTGAAGCATTTTCTGCTTTCTGACATTGGATAGCATATGTTTAAATATGTTAAAATGCATCACTCTTAAACCATTTAATCTCCTGTAATGTATTTTTCCTGATTCATGGGGAAAGTATTAGTAAACAGCTGGGTTTGGGGGAAAAATGAAAAAAATATTTGACAGTATTCAGTAAAAAAATCTGATTTGTTTAGGAGGAAGGCTTTGGTAGAAAGCTCCAGACAGCTTGAGAATTTTTGAGTGGGTAACAAAACAATTTGAATCTCAGTCAGAGATGATTTGTGGTACAACTTCTTGAATGTAATTCCAGCTGAGTTCTTGGTAACATTTTCTTTCACAAACTAGTATCTTAATTTGTAAGTTGCTTGGGTTTTGCTGCTCTTACTGATCTGTTTTTCTGTATTAGGCTTCATTGCTGCAGTGACAAACATGGGATGATTAATTCCAGTGGTTGAACAGGGTGAGGTTACTCAGAAAAGACCATGGGATCAACATCAAACTTTAATTTTGTTAGTTGATGCTGCTGAGGCAGATTGAGCCAAAAATAAGGTACCCTCTCTAGCTCTATATAAGGTACCCTCTCTCTTTTTATAAGGTAAATTTTGTTTATATCTCATGATAAAAGAGATTGCTTGAAGTACTTGCTTTATTCACAGTTAAAATCAGGGTCCATTGTCTGCTTGTACAGATAGAGCCTTCCTGCTGCAGCAAATTAGTCCGTATAACTGCAGTCCTCCAAACCCCCTTTCAGTAATACATATGCAGGTATAAGCTAGCACTTTTATCATAAAACTTGTTGTAGAACAGTAGAGTTGTGGTTTGACGAGACCCCTGGAGATCATCTGACCCCTGGTCATCATCTTTCTGTGGAAAGTGGGGCCATAAATTAGGTTATCCAGTGTCCAGTCAAGCCATATCTTGAATATTTCCAGCAAGGGAAATTGCCGTCCTCCTCTGGGAAACCTATTTCAATATTTAAGTGTATTCACAGAGAAGAAATTTGCTTACATGCGGACAGAATGCCCCCTCATCACTTCTTGACCTGTTGCTATCACTCTGGAGAGAGTATTTCCATCTTTGCTGTGACTGCTCTGTAGGTACTGGAAGTGCAGTTAGGTTCCCTTCCTGCCCCTTCACTTCTGTAAGCTAGAGAAACCCAATCCCTTTAGCTTTTTCCCGTGTGACAAGCTTTCCAATTGTGTAATCACCTTGATGGCCATCCGTGGGACCGTGTTGTAAATGTGTAGCCTCTCTTGAGACATTTTATAATGAATGCACTTCTGTATGTGTAAATCACACGGTGTTGCCTTAGCAAAGGTTTGTCTTCAGTTTTTTTTAGAGTATTCTGAATCCTACCAAGGTTAACCAGTATATACATTTGGTTTTGTAGAAAATTTTTCCAGTCCTTAATCCATGGAAAATATCCAGTCTTCTTGAAACCAGCGATACCACAAAACATTTGGCTTTTTTGCCTATGAGCTAATCTCCTAACAATGGTGTCTTTGGTTTTACAAACTGCTGACTGTAGTAATTTGGACTTTGGACCACATAGTTAATTGATAAGTTACTGTCCCTCTGTCCTCTGCTTTGTTTAGTGCAATACAACCACACTACTGTATGTAGGAAAATGCTTTCATAAATATAGTTGACTACAAATTGGAAACATATCCTTGTCTCTTCTGGCTCACCTATCAAACCAGTGTCATTATTCAATTTATGAGGAGCAAAAATGGAAAATAATTACTTTCCATAAATTCTCTTCTGTTGTATGTGCCAGTTACTGCATATCTTGCAGACCCTGCTTCCTGTACTGAAGGAATGCTCTATGCCCAGACATCTGTGTTACATGGCAGCATATGTGCATTCAGGGGCTGTGAATATCTTTAGAAGTGTACATGACTGTAAGTAGGGAACTAAATTGTTCATTAAAACATTTAACTGTTTTTTACATCCTTTTACAGCATGTGTTTGTGGTTTTGACAGTAATAGTACAATTTACCAAATAAATGTGATAGTTTATTATAGTACTTGATCAAAATGTTACCTAAGAATAATAAATTGAAGTCCCCAGGCTAGTGTGAAATACTTTACCAGCTAATTATTTTTTGTTGCAAATTAGTGAATGTCTGGCTGACAAGAATATCGTACAGCAGCTGTTTCCTAGCTTACTTGCTTTTGCAGAATTGCAGAGACCCTTTACAGAACACTACGCATGAAAGTATATATCATGTATGCAGTAGTGGTGTGGTTTAACCACCTAATTTTTGATTTGCTAGCCCTACTATTTTACAGTATAGTTTCATATTCATTATTTTAGAAAGTTAAAAAAAAATAAGTAAAAAAGACACAGTTGATAATGATGCAAGTTTTCAGTCTTTATGCACACAGATTTTTTTATGATCAGTTTTGCAACAGTGTATATTTGTGAAACAATTTTAGGTGCTGTAAGTTTTGGATTACACCTCGTGCCTACAAATTGTCATAAACCCCCAAAGAGATTTGAAATTCTGAATTGTTAAGAATAAATGGTGCTGCTCAGGTCAAAGAAATCTGTGACAGAACAGAAGACTTGAACCCAGGCCTTCTAACTTGCAGGCAAATGCCTTAAAACCCAGATTTTTCTTTGTTTCTGTTACTGCTATTTAAAGTAATACCTGCCCAGCTTTTCTCATTAGTATAACTTTGTACATGTGATTTACTGGACTGAAAGTGTTTTGTCTTTTGTAGCATGTTATGTCAGTCTTAAGAGAAACAAATTGCACACCGTAGTTGTTCATGAACATTTTAAAGCCTACATGCTCCGGCTCAGGTTCTTCAGAACTGGGTGAAGCTGAATAACCCCTGATTTTCGAAGGCTTCGGAGTATTTTTCTTACGACCTCTTTGTTAGTACCCATCAACTCCAAAGTATGCTTATTTGTTATCTGCCTGAATGCTACTTTTGCAGAAACTTTGAGTATTGAATAAAGAAAATAACAGGAGGAGCTTAACTATAAATCAAGACACAAGTATACAGACTTAAGTGTGCATCCTGCTGAGCACTCATCCATAAATATTTTTTTTCAGTAAAATTTAGCCTTAGAAATTGTTGTCTGGTGGACAGAGCACTCAAAATGTGCTATCTGGGTGGCATTGACTTCTACATTTGAAGTTCACTTTTTTGCCGTACTAATGTTTTCCTGTCTTTAAACTGTTACTAATATTATTCCTTTTTTGATCTCTCCGGTAGAAGTTTAAAAGCTTGGTGTTACAGGTTTGGTTTTCTTTTGCCAACTTAAAAGTAATTGGTCCCTTTTACACAGAGTGATTTTCATTAATAATTGTAGTCCTGGATTATTTGGCTGTGCTTTTCCTTAGCATGTTGTTACTTCCATGGGACCATAAACTAATGAACACTGTTGTCTGCATACAATATCCAGCTGCAAAATTAGTTCTGGTGACAATGGAGAAAAGTGAGTATCACTGGAAAATGATACTTGCCTGTGGAAGAAGCTGCCCATGAGCTCACCCTCTGGAAAATATCCCGATGGCCTCACATCCTAGCTTTTTTCAGTGCACAGTAGCACAAATGTGAGCCAAAGTTTGAAAAGCTAGTGCTGTGTGTTTGCTTTGGCATGGGGGCAGCCCTGAGGCTTTCCTTTGAGAAACGGGTCTTGCAGTCTTTTGCTGAAGGCAATAATTTTGTCATTCCTCTGTGCAAAATAAACTGATTCTTATCTATACCTACTATCACATCATACATAGAGAAGAGTTTAAAATATCACTGGCCAGATTTTTAAAAAATCATAAAAACTTAATTACCCTTCTTGCTTTAAAGGAGGAGAGGGAGAGGAAAAATATGGGAAAGATATAGCTTGGTGTGTAATTACAAAAAAAAGTATTCTTTTATATTCTAGCATATTACATTCAGTTTAATTTTTTTGACATCTATCAGTTTGCATTTTTTCTTCCTGCACCCCCCTACCTACCAAAAGCCCATTTCCTTACACTTCTTTTTGGAATTTACAGGGCCTAGGTTTAACACCCTTTCATCATTTTTAGTGCTTGTATACCGTGTTGGTCCTCATCTGTATGTTGTCCTGGAAAATAGATTCTTTGTTCTGAAAAAATTCGTACAACCACTGCTACAGAGTGGAAGTGTGTTTATACCTTTAATGTCAATGAGAATAGCCACAGACTTGTTCAAAACAGCTGGAAAGTGGCCTTGACCCAGGCTGCCATGAGGCGTGTTGCAGTATAGAGGCTGTGAGCAAATAGAATTTTTACAGCCATAACTAACTACGTTTTGATGTGCCACTTGACAAGAGGGGACAGTGAACCTGTTCTGTACTGCTGTATGGAACCTCAGTCTGGGTAGGATCTCTAGGCCATTGCAAAGCCTCAAGATTTGATCAACACTAAACTGTTACAAAGCCACTCTAATACTCGGGAAATTGGAGTTCTTCCTTCATTCTGAGGTGTAAAGTGCCTGGTCCATGCTGGCCTTGTGTAGGTGTTTGGATCTCTCGAGTGTGTGGGATGCTGGCCGAAGTAGTTCCCAGTGTGGTTGAAACCCTTGTTCAGATAAAGTTCAGAAAAGCTGAAAATAATTATTAGTGTTGTTTTTCCCCCATCTAAGTAAGACTGAGATGTGGAAACAAAGCAGGACAAAAATGCTGTTTATGTTTCTCTAGTATGATAAGTGAAATTTAGTATGAGATACAATAAACTGGTATGATTAATAGCTTATCTTCAACAAGAGTGAAAAAGGACGAGGAAACAGCAGGTATTGCTGCCCTTGGCAAACTTGTAGAAAATTGTCTTCCAATCACATAAAGCCATACTTTTTTTCTTTTTACCTCTCTGCTTTTGTATATATTCTGATAATCTAGGAAAGCAAACCTCAATTTAAACTCATTCATCCTTTGGCTTGGGAAATCACTGTAGCTGAGAGAAGTAGAATCACATTGGCATACTTAATCTGCAGGTCCAGAACTGCAAACTACTAATATAAATTACAAAAACAGAGGGGGTTCGGTTTTGTTTTGTTTTAAAAAAAGAGAGCAAATAAAGCAATCACTCAAAACATTTGTAACTTTTGATGATACATCATTCTGTCTTTCTAGAGGTAGAAAGGTGTAGAGAGAGAAATGAAGGTAAGTTGAGAATGGTTTTTAGAAGGTACTTTTTGGGAGAAAGCAATAAATACCCCAGGTTGCTCTTAAGATAAATCTGTTAAGGTAGTCTGAGTCATATAAACCTCTGCTTTATAAACTGTACTCATATTTATGAGATATATTTTTTCAAGGGAGAGGATTTTTAATATAGGAGGAAAATTATTGAAGGACTGAACTGTTTCATTGCAGAAAGTTAAATTAGACTGTGGGCATTGACCTGATTTCTAAGCATCTTTTTCCTTTGTTTTAACTCCAGCATGACTGGAAATTCCTGTTGGTTTGTATGTTGTTCAGTTGTTAATCCAGCTCTATTCCACTCATTTACGAGGTCTAAATGTCCCTTTTGGTTTTGGTGGGATTATTTAATTACTTTTGGTCCCTGAAGCACTCTCCTATTTATCATGTCAGTGGATCTAATGGGCATATATGGCTCTTTTGTAGTCCAAATTCACAGATTGCTGGGGACTTGAGAGACAGTTTAGTTATGGCCCTATGGTTTCCAAGCAAAGCATTTAACAGTTCATAATAAACTGAATTTTTTCTGGCTTGTTGCCACCTCTTTGTCTCTTTGGTTTTCAATGACAGGTCATATGATTTCTTCATTCATTCTTCCCTAAGCAGTGTAAGGCTTTTCCAGAATGCATGAGTGAATAAGGTAAAAACCTAAAGAAATTAAGTATTGAAGCCTGTCTAACGCTAGACATAAGACAGTGTGATCCAGTGAGCAACATACTGGTCAGGATGGCTGAGATCTGAAGAAACTGGTAATGTGGCGAGCTCAGCTTGACTGAGAAAAAGTCTTGCAAGGGATTTCCATGAAGTATTCCTAAGTCTCAGGGCAGAAAAGTTAATGACCACCTTCCACTCTGGTGGCAGACGAAGGAAGCATTGCAGTGGTCTCTGGTCATGGGAGTCAGCAGTATTGTGTCCCTGCACTGCCAGCACCACCAGCTGGGGCAGCTCGCACTCCATTTTTAGTGTCCTTAAGCTTTTCTGTCTTTTTAAGGGGTGTCATAGAACTCAAGCAGTAATTATGGAATTTTTCAAAATGCAAATCTCAAGCTCTCCTTTGTTTAATGGGCCCAGACCACAGTGGGGGTAAACAGCTTCTGGCTGCTATATTAATTAAAAATATGCAACTGTTTCTCTTTGAAGCACTAGATCAACTGGTTGATTGATTTGTTTGTTTCAGGAATTTATCTCTTGGATTTAATCTACATTGATTCTGCATATCCTGCTTCAGACAGCATAATGGAGAATGAACAAAGATCCAATCAAATGAACAATATTCTCCGAATAATAGCTGATCTGCAAGTATCCTGCAACTATGGTTGGTAAATTTTGTTATGCCTATCAAGTCTTAACTAAAATTTCTTTAGTGTGAAATTGTGGAAGCAGATTTTGGCCCTGAGGGAACACAAGAGGCTAATGTTGATAGAGTTGAACACTAGTAAGAGATGCAGCTTCCGCTTCTGTGTAGCTTCAGTCTTACCAGTAAATTGAGCAGATAAACATGTATTCTAAATTGTAAGAGCTGTGACAGAGGTTGTCTGGAGTTTCCTGTTACATGTGGCATACAAATGACATACTTTCAAGTGCAGCTATTACATTTGGCTCATATACTGTTTCCACCAGAGGCAATCAGAGAGAATTATCTTAATATCTTCCCTTTACTTTGCAGTAGATACGATGTCTAGAGAGTGGAATGTGTTCATTTGGTTATCACTTTATTGTTAGCATCCTGGTGATATATTTACAAAATGATATACAAATATTTTGGTCTATACACCAGTTGTTCAACTGTGCTAAGCTTTTGCACATATGTTGCTCCTGGATGAAGTCAGGAAAATGAGAGGTTGTTTCTTTTTGTTAACAGGATTTTACTCTAAAAATAATTTCTGCAGTTCTAGCCTGCTGTGAAGCTGTATATCAAGAAACGTGCTGGTTTTGGTATCTTGATGAATACTCAGTGTACTCTTGGTGACTTAGCATGACTTTTCATTGCTTAAACTTGTAACAAGCTGAAAAGTTTTGAGTGCAGCTAAACAATCAAATTCAGAAAATTTAGAAGCTCCAACTTTGGAGAGCTTTATAAAAAGGATTGTTAGATTATGATAAAACAAGGTGAGATTTTAACTGTGTATGCTTAAGTATCCAGCCCTTATCCTTTTTTGTCAACTTCAGTATTTAAAGGTAGGAACTAGGCATAATAACATATGATTCTGAATAGCTAGATTATTCAGGTGTCATTTTCTTATTATGAGTTTCATTTTGTCTGAATACTTTGGATGACAAAGAAACCTCATTATTTCATTGACTCTTTCCTTTTTACAGTTTCGGTAGCTTCCAGCAGTGCTATGCATTAATTTTGAGTGCTTTTGTTAAAATCAAGATGAAAATTAAAATATGGCCTTGAAACAATATTCTGGGATAATGGGTGCCTTCAAAGCAGTTACATTTGCAAGAGCACAAAAGTTAAGTTAGGTACTACAAGGCATGTTCCTGTCCAGGCACCACGTGTCAAGAGGTTTTTCTGTCATTCTGAACTTAGTGTCTTTCATTCTTGGTATTCAACATTGTAATTATGAATTAGCTATTTATTAACTTTAAAATCTCCTTAGTTCTTGGACCTTTGAGAACCACTCATGCCTATGGCTGCAAGCTTTGATTTTCCCCAGAACAATGAACAAAAAATTCATACAGGTTTTGCAGCAGATAATTTTTACTACCAGTGAGATAGCATCTAATAAAATCCACCAGCTTTCATGATGATAAAATGCATCTGTATTTTCTTTACCAACTGTGAACATCACTTTTGCTCAATCAAGTCTTTAATACCTTTTTTTGATTCAAGGTAGTATTTCTGCCCAATTTATTTTTTAGGGAGATTCAAATTCTGTTTCCATGAAGGTATCATAAGAACCAGAAAAAACCCTGATAAAATAATAATTTTGGATGACATAAATGTTGATGGTTTTTGTTTGTTTGTTTGAACACTCCACAGATCATCTCACAACACTTCCCCATGTGCAAAAGTATTTGAAGTCTGTCCGTTACATTGAAGAACTTCAAAAATTTGTAGAAGATGACAATTACAAGTAAGTACTTTTCTTCAGGCATTGGGAAATTTAACCAAAAGATTACTTAGTCATTACAAAATGCCCTTGAACAAAAAGCCCTTGGCTGAAGATGTTTTAGGGTGTGTCTGCTAAGTAAAATCCAGACATAATTCTTTATGCAGATTTATGCAGACTATAAGCAGATTTACAAAGTGAAATGTACTAGTGAAAAGTAACAGTTCAGAGTAGATGAAGATCTAGTCTTTATTCTATTACATGATGATTGTGTTCTGGGGATTTTGTTCAGTAACACTAAAGTCATCTCCAACATGTCCAGCATTGACTCTATGGTATTATGAATAATACATTAAGAACATCTACCAATTTCAAGTTACTATTTTTAATAAGTTAATACTTACGATTTGGAGGTGTAAGTTTTGGGGGTTTAAGCATGTTAAAGCAATGTTTACAGAAGACCTAGAGAAGAGTTAACCCACACAGAGGTTTGAAGCAGACGCCAGGGAGCACATTGGTCAATATGTGAATGTGCTCTAGTTAGAGGAAGTGATAATGTCTGGCCAGTAATTCTGAAAGAACTAGCAAACTAAGTCATAGACTAAGGAACCAAGGTTTTAAATAGCTCAACCAAGCAAGATGCAATGCTTTAAAAGTAGCTACTGACAAACAGAGTAACTATTTAGGTGAGCAGAATTTGAAGTATTCAAAGCAAACATATGTTCAGCAATACAATGCTAGTATAAAATATTTTAGCATGTTTTAGAGAGCAAGGTTGGTAATGAACTTCCTTAAAACCAGTCTTGTTACCGGTTTTGTTAAATACTTCAGTTAAGAACTTTGTCTCAGAATTTATGTGTACTTAGACTGTATGCTAATTTTTATTCATCATTATTTCAATGATGGAAGGGTTCATTGAAATAGAACCTGGTTGGATATCACAAAGGAAGAATCTGAGGACTGAAATGATAGTGACACAAACCCCAAAATGTTATATAGTTGTTCTAACATTAGTTTATGGTGTTGATCAGTAGATAGCTGTCACAAGCAAGTTACAGCCATGAAAGGTCTAATTCATCCCTACTGCATATCAAATATAATGTTTCTATGAAAAAATAGAGTTGTTTATCCTGCTTTAGAAGAAGCTGATGAGAGCTTACGTGGAGTATGTATATTACATTGTATGCAATTCTGGCCATACATGCTTGCATGCTTGAAGGTTTAAATAAATGCTGGTGCAATCAGATGAATAAAATCTATCTTGTAACACCAGATGTAAAGAACTAGGTTGGGCCTTAGCCTAGGAAAGGAGAAGTTTAGGTAAGAGAATCACTATGTATAAACACAGCTGGAAAGAAAATGGGGAGGGTAAAAAGAAATTTAAAGGAAATTGTAATGATATCACAAGGATAAAACACATGGAAAATTTTAGAAACTAAATGTTGAAATATGGTTTGTTATATCAGAGTAATGGAATTATGGAACCTCTTCTTATTTGGAGTAGTGAGACAAATAATTAAATAATTTTAAGTTGAAACCTGATCAGTTAATGAAGTGAAGGCTACCAGTTAGTGTTAGTGAAAAGAAAAGAGCATATTCAGTAATCAGAATTACCAGTGTAGGGGCATGTACACATGCATATGAGGAGTGACCTGTACCAGCCATTTACATTTTGCTGCAATTAGTGTTGACACGGCTGGCATACAGATGCAACCTCCTGCTGAGATAGAAAAAAAGGTGTCATCATAACAGAGACAAAACAACCCGATGTTTTAGCATAACATTAGTCAGACAATTTGTCTTTTCGATTTTGAATACAGCTGCAGTTGGTGGTAACTCCAGCTGTTCTCAGAGCTCTGGCTCCAGCTGCAGGGCATGCAGGACTATACCTTGACCAGATCTGTCAATAGGAATTCTTGTGATGAATGCATCTGGAACTTTGCTTTCCCTGAGAGAATAGTTCTAAAAGTAAAAGCATTCAGACAAGGTGTTCTTTTGGAACTTCTCAACGTATTATCAGGGCATACTTCAAATAGAGATAAAATGTCTAAAGTTTGTCCCCTTGCTTAGGCTAAACTTTCACAAAAGACGCTGAAATAGCACTGGGTCATTCACTGCAAAAGCTCATGCTTGGTGATGATTTAAAATGTTTGTGCTTTTGTGTCTGGTTGATCACAGATACTAAGGATAGTGATGTTTCTGTAGGAAAATAATTGGGGAAAAAAAGGAAGTGTTTAAGGTTTTCATAGCAAAATTTACCTGCTCCATGAAATTAGAATTCCTGCCACAGTACTGATGGTAGAATGTGTAAATTCCTCCTTTACTCAGTCTCATTATATTGTATATGTTTCACACACAGAGCATTGTGCAAGGGATGCACATTGACCATGACCAATGCACACAGCCTTCGAAAAGGTCAAGCAGTCCAAGACTTTTGTTAAGGGTAGTCTGAGATCTAAATCTCAGTGTTAAAATTTAACAAATTATTTACTAATTTCCCACACGCTTCGGTGCTTCATTAAAGTTGTGAAGACAGAGAAAAATTAAACTAAGTAGTCATTGGTAGAGGTGAAGAACTGTAGTTAGTAGAGGTTTACAACCCCTGGACTGGATTAAAGAAACAGTTCATATTGTTCAATTTGATTTTTAGATGGAGTTTCCTGATGATGCAACAGGGTTAACACCATGTATACAACAGCTTTCATGAACTGCACTATTTCAGAAAAAATGAATTAAACAAGTGTTTTCGATAAGCATATGATACCATAACATAATATTTGTAAAAACTAGAAGTAATTCCATTTTAAATTTGAATATTAATGTAACTTTAGCAGCAACCTTGCTAATAAGGCTTGAATATATTTGACATATCTTAAAGATCATTTAATACTTTTTCTTTGGATATACTTATTTGTGAGATTAATTCAATCAAGTTTAGTGGTTTTCTTTCCAGGCTTCAGTGTGGCAAGGAAAAACTGGACTAAAGTCACAAAAGGTATTAAAAAGAGGGAGAGATTTGATTCTTACCACAGGAAAGTTGCTACACCTTATATATGTTGGAGAACTTTGATCTTTTTCTACCATGTTTGTTTCATCAGAATAAAACTTTAAATATTTTTAAAATTAATTTAAATTCATGAGAACTCATCATATCTACCCTTACAGCAAACTCTCATTCCTCTTCCATTTTTACATTTGGTAAGAACTTTTTGGATTTTGTTTTATTTGATTTCATATTTTCCTCTCAGTTTCCCTTAATGGGTCTTTAGTTTCATGGCATTTTCTGGTCCCATGACAGAAGAAACTGTAAGCCTTAAAAATGCAGAGAGTATTAAGTTTTTAGAGTGAGTAAGAATCTCTTCCATCTTTTTCTTTGCAGTGACTGCTCATTTTGAGCCAGGGACAGCATTAGTGCTCTCTGCTGAGAGGTATGAGTGACCTTTGGCATGCAGAACAGAACTATCTCAGTACCAGGCTGTCAGGGAGAGATGCTTAGATGTCCTAAAATGTATTGGCAGAATCCCAACACACATTTTGCCAAATGAGAGCATCAATTACACTGGAAAGGAAAATATGGCAGTCACTTTATATAAACAAAGCTTTTCTCTACAATTTTTTGTGCCAGTCCAATTGCTTCCTTTAGGTTTGTGCTTGTCAGCAAGTAGGAATGCTCCAGAAAACCCCTGACAATGATGTCATATCCTAAAAATAACAGATCTTTCCTGGTCAGCCTGTACACTGTTTTCTGCAAAAGCTGCTCAGTTTTAGCAGTATGTAACATTGTGGCACAATGCCACATCCTCTCCTAACCAGACATACCTTGCAGCCATTCCTATAAATTTTTTTGCTGACCTTTTGGCATCGTTAGGTGAGGCCTTGTATTCTCACAGTTGTTTTTTGAGTGAGACCAGTTTGAAGACTGTTATTTGTACTACAGTATTATCTGTCTGGACAGAACAGGACAATCAGGCTGCTATCTATGCCTGTAATTTGGTTCTTGAGAGCATATTAGGCAATATAGTAATAAGATGACTTACAGAAAAATCAGTTCAAATTTTGGTTCAGATAGGCACGATGCTATGAGAAAACATTTGAGAGAAATTCATAGGAAAATAAAAGGCTATACTGACTCCTAGAAGTGCTGGTGCTATAGAAGTCCTAGCTGTACCATGTTAGTTCCAGTCCTATGGGAATAGGAATTAAATGGCAGATGCTTAGTACTTATATTAAGTATTAATACTTAAATTAGTAGTTGTAACAGTGAACCTTGGTTGCAGTTCATCTTCAGTAAGCCTCCCAGGCAGCTATATTCACTGGACCTTTTCCACCAAGAACTGTGGTGAAAGGCAGAAGGAGGAGGAGAACCTTCACGGTTAGTCAGCAATTTATAGTGATCCAGTGGCCTATGGTTCAGTAGCTGTCAGTAGCTTGTCAAGTAGACTAAGTAAACTAAGTGCCACATCCCATTGTTGGGATCGTCACTCCCAGGGGTGATGATTTCACCACTTCCCTGGTCAGCCCTTCCCAATACCTGACAACCCCTTCTGTGGAGAAATTCTTCCCAATGTCCAACCTGAACCTCCCTTGGCACAGTTTGAAGCCATTCCCTCTTGACCTGTTGCTGGTTGCCTGAGAGAAGAGGCTGACCCCCCCGCTGGCTGTACCCTCCAGTCAGGGAGTTGTAGAGAAGGTCCCCCCTCTCTTCCTTCCCACATGAAATCCATTAGCCTATTCTCCAGGCTAAGCCCCACCAGCTCCTTGAGCTGCTCCTCATATGACTTATCTTTTAGATTCTTTCCCAGCTTCGTTGCCCTTCTCTGTGCATGCTCCAGTGCCTCAATGTCTTTCCTGCAGTGAGGTTCCCAGAGCTGAATCCAGGATTCAAATTTTGGCCTCTCCAGTATGGAGGGGCAATCACTTCCCCAGTCCTGCTGGCCACAGTACTTTTGATACAAGCCAGGATGCCACTGGCCTTCTTGCCCACCCGGGCATACACCAGCTTATATTCAGCTGCTGTTGACCAGCACCCCTAGGTCCCTTTCTCCTGGACCACTCTCCAGCCATTCTTTCCCATCCTGTAGCAATGCATGGGGTTGTTGTAACTGAATTGCAGGAACCAGCACTTCACCTTGTTGATCTCAGCCCATCAATCCAGCCTTCTGAAGGATCTGTCCAGATCCTTCTGCAGAGCATTCCTACCCTCCAGCACATCAACACTGCCACCCAATTTAGTGTCATCCGTGAACTTAGCAAGAGTGCACTTGCTCTTCTTGTCCAGATCATCAGCAATCATTAAATGGGACTGGGCCCCATACTGAGCTGTGAGGAACCCCATTAGGAACTGGCCCCAGCTGGCACCACTCCCCACCACTCTTGGGGCCCAGTTATCCAACCAGATGTTTCCCAGTGAAGAGTGCACGTTTCCAAGCCATGGGCTGCAGCCCCTCCAGGAGAATATTGGAGGATGCCTGGGGACAGTATGCTTCCAGCAGAAGCTTCTAGCAACCTACTGTTGCTTGGCCTACTGTCACAGGACATACTGTTTAAATGCTTGGCATCCCAGAATGTTCCAGATATGCCAGACCCATCTCGTTTGGTATGTGAATAATAGTCAGAAATGTCTTAAGAGACAGCTTTGAGGACTGCACTGCTTTGTTGCAACTAACACCATCCTTGTTTCAGCGAAGATGAATAAGTTTTGTTCAGCCTTCTTATGGAGCAGCTAAACTTCTGTGTAAGACTATTCTTTATCTTCATTCACTTGCTTGATATAAGAAAAATGGAGTAACGGTGGCTGTACTGTCCTAGCATACTTCCATGAGAGAGAACTATGTTCAAGACTGACTTGCTGTTTTATTTTCTGCATTATGTTAGGTTCCTCTTTTTCTGCCTACCTGGAAGGTTATTCTAAAATAAAGCTGTATGGCCCAGTAGCAGAGTGTTACGTAAAACTAGGGTGAAATAGAGGTCTGTCCATCTTACTTTCCAGAGTGTACCTGCCCTAAAATGTTCCAGAAAGTACTTTTCAGTATTGGGCTTAAAAAAACCAGAAATTGTTCAGTCATCTTTCTACTATCCAAGAACAAAGCCTTCACATACTCTTCCTGTGCCATTCTGTAGATGCTTTGTCTTAGATTCCAGTGGTAGATGGGTAATCATTAATTCAGCAAATCTCTATGCTGGTTTTTTCCCTAGAGATTTTCCTTTTAATTTTTGTTTCACCTTAGATTGTTAATACTAACTTCTCAGTTTTAAAATTTCAGTTTCTTGTGGGCAGTTTCTGAGGCTGATATCCAGGATTTATCCTGACATGTCTCTTAGCTGAACTCTTGCAGTATAATTTTGGAATGTTGAAATTTCATATGTCAGCATTTAGACCATACACTAAAAGTAGGCTTCTTTACCATGGCAAAGCAAAGATTTGTTTCTTGAAAAGAATTCCTGAAACAAAAAAGAAATCCTACCAGTACTGTGATATTGGATGAATATAGTGACTTCCATGATGAATTTCTGATGATACACAGGGCTAAACACAAAACAGAGTGTCTTTATGCCTTATGAGTGGTTTATTAGGCATGCTGGACCAAGGTAGTTTTTTATTTAAAGTAATGCTAGTGAATGACATTGGACAGTCAACTGTGAGAATATCATTAGGTGTGTGAGAAAATGGATGATGCATGTTGGTGGTAAGCACATCAGGTCTCAAAGTCTGCACTGATCTATTGAAAGTATCACTATCTCAGGGGCCACAGATTCTGGCTCCAGGAGTCCTGTTTGGGAGACACTGAGCATGTGTGTGCATGTGTGGAACTTGTGCTGCTCCATGGAAAATGGAGTGTCAGAGGAGTTGCAAAATTTAATTTGGGTGGTGACAAACAAGCCAGGACTGGTTGAAACTGTACTGACTGTCAGTACCTCTTCTTTGAAATAAAGAATGGTTTTGATTGTTTCCAGCCTTTGGAGGAGAGGAGGAATACAAGAGAAGGTGGCTCAGGAATGACATCTCGTTTTCAGAATATATTCCCTTTTCTCAACAGTTTTTTTTAGGTATAACATGTCAACATGAATATTTTATATTTACCAAATATATTTAGGCTTGCTTTTATTTGTTCTTTTAATACACCCTCTATTTTTGTAGGTTGAAAATAGATAAATTGCATTATAGTTTTTCTGGAAACATTGCAGAATTCTGGCATCATGGAAGTCGATGTCCAAACTGTCAGAGATTTAGAAAGGGTTAAGATTCAGAGTGCAGTTTAACATAACCAAACAGATAACCAACATTATCTAACTTCACGTGTTCTGGGGAGATGACCAGTGGAGAGTGATGTAATCTCATTTTATAGCACTGAAGACTCATTTGTTGCTCTGTTAGTGAGTTTCTAAGTGCAGCACACAAGACGTGTGCTTTCTAGATGGTATAGTCGTAGCATGCCTCTTCCTAAAAGCTCATTTAAAAGGCTTAAAGGTGTTAGGTCTTTCTTCCTGCTGTTGTGTTCCTCTTTTCTTCCTTACAAGAATTTTATTTTAGACAGAAAGAGAGAAATAGTAAACTGCAAGTAGTTGCATGGAAGTTGGTCTCTACTTGCTTTTGTCACTAAAGAAGGTGTAAGAATGCATTTGTCTTAAATCTGTTGTCATGTCACAGCACTTCCTCTGATGTACATTTTCATAGGCATTATTTTACCTGTGCTGTTTTTCAAACATGTAAGAGTTGTACTGGATCCAGGATCTTGATGCACAGTTAGCTGATGAAGTTGGTAAAAATTGTGACATGAGAGAAATGATTTCTGGCCTTATCAGGTATGTGAGGTAGTCCTGCCATTCTTGCTATAAACAATACGTGATTCTGTAAATAGTTATCTGAAATTATAGACTGGACCTGCTTAATGAGCACAATTCAGCTCAGTAGGCTTAGGAATAAATATGGTCTCTAATCTTTACGTTCAGATTTAAATTCATTTTATTCTAACCAAGCAAAAAATTTCCAGGAGGAATGCATTACAAATCACATCACTGTAAAAGAAGGAAGCTATTGGCTTGCATGGACTGAACTGCAATCATATCTTTTAGCAGTGAACTTATTAGATGAGTGTTCCCACAGTGACCAAATAAACTGTGGCTATTGCCAGAGAAGACTAATAAAACTGAGTACCTTCTGTGATACAGGGTAAGGAGAGAGCTTCAGCGATGAGTCTCTCAAAGCTAGCAGAAAACTAAAAATGCCATTTTCACATGTGAGAAAATACCAGTAACATCTCCCTTGTACAGACAGACACAGAAGAAATTAGCAATTGTGGAACAGTGATGGGTTATCAGAAGGAGGGTTGTCTGCTTACATTTGGAGAAAAACTGTGAAAAATTTTGAAATGCCTGCTTTGCCTGGGGACTTTGATTTGTCAAATATGAGCTAACCCAGTAAAACGGGCTTAATACCCAAATTTCTGAATAGCATCTGTGGCACAGTTTCTGCATAAGATTATTAAAAAAAAAACCATAAAAAGCTTTTTTTGCAAAAATCAAGCTCATGGCATGGGAATCGTGAAGTTTGAAATTAGTGAGGAGCAGATCAGCCTTAAAAGTGAGCAAAAGAATAACTACTGTGCAAGGGATGCAGCTGGAGCATTTCTACAGACATGGAAGATAAAGTCACACAGCAGGGCCTTATTTACTTCATTAAGTTCTTTTGCCTTTTTTCCATACTGACAGAAATTTCCATGTGATCAACATTTGATTCATGCACTGACTTATATTATTGTAACTCTCTCTAGGAGAGTTATGTTACTGCTTCCTGGTCACAGAAATCAAGTTGGCAGAAAGAAAAAGTAGTCTGGAAAGGAATGTTCCATTACTTATTTGAAATACATTACTTTGGGTAGTTAAAAGAATTAGTACTGTCAGAAGAATAGAAATTCAAAAACATGAAACAGACCTTAGCTTTGTTAGCTGACTTCACACTAAAACGTAGTTGACAATGTTGGAGTATCGTAGAGAAGGAACGGAAAGGTATTCCCAATAAAGAGTAATAAGGAAAGTGATGGCTGAGCCATACATGATATTTTGAAATGCTGTCATAGGTTTCTCCCTCTACCCCTTTGTTTTTATCTGAAGTCGGAAAGCCTTTCCTTGGGGTGCACAGCAGGGTGCTGCAGCTAGAAATCTTCCAGCTTTTGTGCGTGTTCACTGCTGTGCAATGACAGCAGTTATTTCTTTCGGGTTTGTGCCTATTCCATTAAAATTTACTTAACATTGTAGTCCTTCATACCTTTTTGTCAGACTGGTACAGAGCAAAGGACCCGTGAATGTCAAGTTAAGACTTCCTAAATTTGAGAAATGGCAGAAGTGATATGCATTAGGAGATTGAGATTTGTTGGAGTGCTGAGAACTCAAGAGTGAGTGAGTACATAATAAAACACATGGAGTGAGGCAGCATGGTGTATATTACTTTCTTCTAATTACCTTCTTTTACTATTAAGTGTTGGTCACTTTGCCCTATGAAGTTTCTTTTCTGTAAGTCACAGTAACAAAATTCAGTGCGCACATTTCAACATGGTAAATTCGCTTTCATGTTTGGAGGGAATAAAATGTTAGATTTGTATCTAAATTACTAACTTTTTGAGGTTTTTTTCCCAAGGTGAAAGACTGTATGAACTTATGTTTTTAAACTGAGAGGGAGGATTAAATACTGATTTCTCTTTCTGCTTTCATAGACTTTCCTCACCGTTTCTTTCTTGGTTCTGACAGGTAGTGATTTACTTCAAAAAAATTATTGTTTTGTTACATCACAGAATAAATAACTACACTTCCAAGAAAGTAAAATTCCTCGTTAGCGCTGCCAAAATAATTACTTCTTCAATTTCTTTCAACTTTTATTGAGAATTTTTTTTTGTTAATTTCTCTAAAAACTTGTTTTTCCAGATTATCTTTAAGAATTGAGCCAGGTAACAGCTCTCCTCGACTGGTTTCCTCCAAAGAAGATCTTGCAGGTATAAAACATCATTTGAAAATTTGAGTAAGGAAATAATTTTAATTACAGAAATCTTCCACTGAAGTATATGGGAAAACCCATCGGTACATCACTAGCATGAGTCAACAAGAAAGATTGCTGACTTGTATAAAAGCAGTTCCAGTTCAAGGGATGTCACAGGGTGTTTGCTAGTGTTGGAACAGGTGTCAGATTGTGGGATTTTTTACAAATGCTTGCATTTTCATCATTATTTAATACGTGAAGAAAAAAGAGCCCTCTTGCAGTACAAAAAAATCAATGCAGTGAGTAACATAGGAAATTCTCCTTTGAGGTTTCCGTGTGATCACATACATTTGAGGCAATTTCATTGTGGAAAGCAGGAGGACAAAAGATTTGTAGCAACAATAGCTTCTAGCAACATCTGAAAAACTAGAGTACCATCCATAAGCTGACAAAAACTAATCCGCTATTTATTGCTATGACCTGACTAAACAAACATCAGGCTATGTGAAATGTGCTTCCTGCTATAGGAGCCATTAGCTCAAAAGCTGTTCTGTTTTAATCTCTTGAACCTGAATGGCCAATTTTCTGTCTCATTATGTAAAACCGTGTGTGAATGTAAAAACCCCAAGGAGTCCAGACCACATCTGACATGCAGTTTCAATTGGCATTCAAAATGTCTCTTTTTCTCACCAATGAAAGGCAAAGTAAATGAGAGAAAGAAAAAGGAAGATGCTAAATATAAAACGAAGAAAAATCCCATGTGGTTTTCCTCTGCCTCCCAGCTTTTCATGTTGGCTGGTGTCAAACGACCAGTTGTTTATAGGGAACCTCTTGTTTGTCCTAGTACTGTGATTGCTATTCCCAGAGTCAGATAAACATTTGATCTAGTCTTCAATTTCTTTAAGAAGGTGCTTTCCCTTTCCCTGCTTGATGCATTATTAATTGCTGTGTAAAACATAAAGAAATAGTTCACAGGATTTTTTTTTTAATTAGGTGAGTTCAAAAGTAGTTCTTAATGAACACTTTCTTCATACAAATGCATTTGGAAGTTAACTTCCCCACAGTAGCCATCACAGTGTTGCTGTGATGCATCCACTGCATCAAGGCTCTCTCTCCAAACCAAACCCCCTGCCATAAAGGCCAGTAGGCTGGGATGTGCAAGAGGTTGGGAGGGTACATAGCCAGGACAGCTGATTTAAGCTGCCCAACGAGATAGTCTATACTATATGACATGCTCATCAATAAAAACTACGAGAAAGGGGGGAGCAAGGCATTTATTATTAAGGTGTTTGTCTTCCTAAGCATGTGCTATGAGGCTTGGGTTAGACCATGGCTGCTCATTGCCCACTGATGGGAAGTAGAGGATAAATTTTTCGTTTGATTTCCTTTACTTCTGCACACAATTGTTGCTTTTTAAAATTAATTTGCCTTTATCTCAGCCCACAAAGATTTTGTATCTTATTTTCTTCACCTTGTCCTGTGAAAGATGGGGAGTAATAGAGCAGCTCAATGAACAACTGACAGCCCATAAAAGTCAACCCACCACATCACATTTTCTTTTGCTTTTGTGCGGATTTGTTTTTTCATACTAGAGACTTGAAACTAAGTCATTGCCTCTCATGTGATTACATCTTTCTTACATATGTAAAGCTGACAAGTAACCTTTTTTTGTTTTCTGGCTTTTACTTTGTATTATTCATGTCTACATGCTCAACCCTTGGGCTTTGATGTTAACACTTCATTTGTGTATCATTTCAGTCATAGCAGCATAGTATATGATCATCACCAGTACTCTGTAATTCCTAATCAAGGGCTGAGACCTTATTAGAACTCTAATGGAAGGCAATTAAAAATACAGTTCTGAAGCTGGAAACAAGAACTTTGAACTTGCCTGATCTAGGCAAGGAATACAGCGTGATACTGCAGTGAGCTCAGCTGGAGTCCACAAAAAATGATTGGGACCATGTTCAGTAGTACCAACTTCATTGAATATAAGATCCTATAGTATCTGGCAGTATTAGGAGAGGGTGAATTTTCCCTTCTGAATCTGCAGTGCCCTTAAGTGCTCTGTAAGGTCACTGTACTCAGAGTGAGAATTAATGTGATGACTAGAAACCAAGTGCTGAGTCATTCCTATTGCTCCATCCTTCTGTTAGTATTTCCTTCGAAAGCTTGACCCTTTTGTGGACTGCTGTATTTCTTGCTCAGCTAGAGAATTCTCACTTACTGCCAGTTAGACAATGAATGCCATCAGCATTTCATAATAACCACAGGAATTTTTCAGTGAGCTGCACCTGTGTGGCTGCAAAAACGCTTATAAATGAAATCCAGTACATTTTACTGAAAATAAACTTTACTGAAAACTTTACTCCTGGAGAAGGTGTATTATGTAAGTTAGCATGAATTCAAATTGAAATTTAACTAAGCATGAAGGCAATAATTTATTATTTCACACCGTTAATAAATAGGAGTACAGCCATATGTTAGTCTTGCATAAATCTGAACTAAAATACTAAAATATCAGTAATGAGATACTTGAACATGGAGAATTAAAAACAGCACATTTACAGGTACTGCTGTCAATTTTATTTGGATTCAAATTGTACCTTGAAAGTAATTCCACTTCAGACATTGTATGCCAGAAGTAAGTCCTTTGCAGTAGGCAAGCTACAATGCTAATAGATGATCCCAAAATACTGTGGGCAGTAGTTTAATGTTCCAGTCAATAGTTTAAGGCATGGCAGTCTGGTATTAGTGATTTAAAGTTAAAATAAAGGTTCTTAGCCCATAAGGTCAATCATTAGTTCAGTTGTCTTGATAGTCCAAAAGTTAATTACTAATAGCAATAAGTCTAGTTGAGTTCTGCCTGTGACATGCTGCCTCCTTAGAGATCAGTGTGAGATCAGAGACAGAAAAAGAGCTCAGTGTCATTGGTAATAATTCCAAAGTCTGTAATGAGATTAAGTGCAGGGAATAGTGTCATCTTTGTGTTCTAAAATATAATTGCATGTGTTGATGATGGAAATGGATTTTACTTGCCAGCACTGTGAATTTATCTTCTACCCGCTTTTCTCTCTTTCAAAAAAATATTAACAGTTTACTGTAGCCAGAGACATTGTGGGTTTGTTTTTTCCCCTTGAAATATCTTTATGAGTGTGAGGCTCAATAAAAACAGTTAAATCCTACAGCATTTCTTTTTGCAAAGTGCTGGAGAAAACCATGTGTCCATTTTCCACTTCTTGTGCCAACTAGTTTTCCAGTAAATTCAAACAGGAGGCAGGCATCTGATTAAAGTGACTGTCTCACAACAAGCTATGTTTTGTATATTAGTGGCTAAGAGAGACTCGTTTAATTACCAAATGCATATATAATTGTGAATAGTGCTTTCACAGGAAGATTTCATGTCTTCCATAACACTGCAGAGATTCTTGTCCCTCGCAAGTAGCATTTAAGAAGGAGCTTTAAGCAGTTTAGTTGAATGCTTTCAGGAACTGTGTGATTCACACAGCTTCCTTGGCAGCAACCTAAGTCTGTTCATTCTGTCTTGCTGTGGTTTGAGAGAGAGAGAGAGAATGTAGCTGGAGAGCTTAGAGTATGCTAACTGTTCACAGTTTCTAGCTGAATTAGCTGTAAAAGACATCTGTGCTCCTGCAGTGTTAGCTGAAAGGTGCTTGTCATTTATGGTATGGCTGTTAGGTTGTTTTGGAAGGTATAACTCAATACATTTTCCCAGAACAAAGGAAAAGATTTAATGCAATATATGGCAAACTTAAGCTTTCTAAGCAACTGGAGTTCCTCAGAATTTGCACACCAAGTGTAGCTGAGTAGAGAAATACTCTGTTCTGCATACTCTTTCTCATCATGTTATTTGGAAAAGTTCAGGGCACAGTGCTAATCAGAACATACAAAGTGGTTACTCATTCTCTGGAATATAGCATATTTATTCTGTCTTGAAAAACAATATAAAAAGTTAAATAATGGTAAAATAATTACCATATCCAGAAAATTGTATCTAATACTAAATGACTCAAAGACTGGTCTTAACAATTCTGTGATTTTTAATGAACCCCTTCATTGAAGTTAACACCTAGCATAAAATTTTAGCAACAGCCAGGCCTCTGCTGTGGGTAGCCCTTATCTTGGGGGGTTTGTTATGCAGTAATCAGGGATGGACCCTCACTCCCTCCTTTTTTCTTTTTGTTTTTTTCCCCCAAGTAGGTCTTGGTGTAATTCTTGAGGGGAGAATAATTAGACCAGAGGTTTTATGTTACCATCATACCAGGAATGTGGACTAATTAATCTGAAACAGGTATATTCTCTTCTTTGTTTTGGGGGTAAAATTCAGCCCATGGTATCAAGTCCATTCAGCTTGGAGAGCTAGCTCATAATGAACTTAGAATATGTATTTTAATTAATTAAAAGAGGTCAATTACTGTATTTAGAGTATGTGATAGATAGGAGTTGAAAATGTAGAAACGGAAGAAAGACTTGGGATGTTTGCACATTTGTAACCCTCTGAAGTAGCTATACTACATTAGTGATATCTCTACAGCAGTTCCAGCATTTTAGATTAAAAAACCCCCACACCATCATTTTCCATGTAAACACTGAGTTTGACATTTAGTTTTGCCATTTGTTTTACTGGTTGCTTTGGCAACTAATAAATAGTTTGTGCTAAGTGCTTTAGCAGCCAGTCATTCTGTGGAAATGAGGATTGTCTAATCCTTGTGCAAGTTCTTGGACATTGCTTCATGTGCACCATGTCTGCTTTTCTTACACAGGACTTAGGCTAGAAATGGAAGAACTAAGTTTTCTTCACATAAATTTACAAGTCGTCCAGAAAACTTTACTCTTTGGTTTACATTCTCTTCCTCTATGATACTTTCATGAGAAACTTTAACAGCTCTCTGGAGTATTTTTGAAACAAATCCATACCAAACAAATCCATGGATTCACATGTTATCAACCACTAAATCTAACTGGAGTTAGTGTACTGTGGGTTTTTTCTTAACATACCAAAGCTTCACAAAAATTGTAGAATATTCTCTCAAAACAAATAGGAGGTTTCTAGGGACAGAATGATTGTTCTCAGTTTTTAACTTTATCACTTTCTATTACTTTCTGTGGCTTCCTTACCAAACTAAGTCTAATGTCCTAGTTCATTGATGCTTATTTTAACTATCAAGCTATTATCCTGAGGAATGCTACAAATATAGACCAACCAGAGGACAAAGGGCTTTTCTGCCTTTTTTTTGAGGTTTAGTTGGTTTGAGGTTTTTGGTTTTGACTCTTTTTGCACAGCAGTCACCTGAAATAGTTTCTGTAAAAAGTTGGGAGTTTTTTTATGGATTAGTTAATGTATTTGGTTGAACCCAAACTTCAGTTTCCCTGCAGCTATACTCTCACAATGGATATGTCTTCATTGTCAGTCTCGATGTCACCCAAGCCCATATACAGCCTTGCAGATCCAACTGCAAAAACTTCAGTTTTTGCTCAAGTGTAAGTCTGGGGTTTGTGCATTCCACTGGTGCACAATAAGTAGCACAAATGCTGACAGTCAGTGATTCCATGAAAGTGACACTTGAAATTGAAAATATCACTTCTATCCAGGAAGCATATGAAGACAATACACTCAGGTGTGCTTACTGTGCAGTCAGAAGTACGTGTGTGTGTGCGTGTGTGTGTGTGCGCGCGCTTTTGAGGAGCTTGGAGGAGCATGGGAAGGTGCAGCCAAGAACTCAGATTCTTTTTTTTAGTTTGCTCTTGTCTGAGAAGCAGCCATAACATACATCTCTTATATGTTGTATGCATTAGTAGCCTTTTATTGAATTGTAAAGCAATACACTGAAAATTAAAACTGATCTTTTACAATAGCCATCATTCTAGATGTAAATGTTTTGTGTCATTCTTGATTCTGTGCACAAAATTAATCTAAAGTTATTTATTGTGTGTTTTGTAAGTAGGTCTTTCTCTTTGAAAGTTTTAATTATCACACACTGGTTACAATGGAAACAGTAGTAAAAAAATTACAGTGAAGATTTAACTAGAGAGTCTGTGGTTTGGAATGTCTTTATTAAGTTTTAGGAACAGAGCTGGTAAGTTTTACTTCTTAACTGCTCACCAAAAAATAGTGAATAATTGAGACTGTCCTGCCTTCCTGAAAAAAATCACTCAGTTCTTCATCATATAATTTGCAGCTCATTTTCAGTTTTTATTTCAGATATCTAGTACTGGTTTATTGATAGCTTTTTAATGGAGAAAAATTGTGAACTGTAACTCACTCACCCTGCTGCTTTTTTTAAAAACTCTGGAGACTGTAAATGTTCACATGTTTTACTGAAGGATTGCAAAAGTAACATTCATTTATAACATTTGAAGGATTATTCATGGAAAAATTATGCAAAGGAAAAAACAGTGAGATCCTTTGGGATATGTGTAAACTTTTCCAAATGTTCTTGCCACAGATCTCTGAACAGCACTCGGCTCGCTCTGATGAAGTTGTCTCACGTTCCCTAATGCAAACAAATTTTTAATAACATTTTAATATTTTTATACATCATTCCTGTGCATGTCAGCATAATCTTGAAAATGATGCTGAGAAATAATGAAAACCAAACTAACCCTTGTTCATGCCAGCTGACTGGAAAATCCTGCTAAGAGTGCTTTGTCTCCATGAAAGGCAAAATAACAGAATAGCAATCATGGTAACAGTATGCACTAGGAGTGGAGCCAGAAGAGTAAAGACAAGAGTTAGCAGTAGCAGATGACTTCACTTATTGGAAAAAAGGGGCAAAATAACTCAATCCCAAATGAATTTAAGTATTGGAATTTTGTTATCAGCAGTATCAGGCATACCTTCCCCAGCTAATTGCTCAGCAGTCTGGTATGTCCATAAACATCCCTTGGTGTGTGCAGTTTTCATCAGTATCTCACTGCTTACCCTCGTTGGCATCCTTCTTGGCATGGGCTTTCTTTGTCTCTTACTCCATTACAGAAATGAGGTCATCTGCCCTCTGCCCCATAACTCATGCTGTCACTCACTGCACCCCAGATTTCTTGCTGAACTGAGTGTAGCCGGCTGAGGAGAACTCTATATCACCATTCTTCTTCACAGACATTTGGCAGCAGAGTAGATACAAAGACTTTGTAAAGATATTTAAGTTCAGATTCTTATTACCTTAGCACAGGGCTAACAGAGCTAAACTGTATAGATTTCCTTCTCTTGCCTTGGAGACGAGGAGGATGCAGAACTGCATGGAAAATGGTCAGTCCAGGCATAATAATACCAGCACAGATGATATTTCTGTTTTCATCTGATCCCACAAAGCATTCTGTTTTCTGCCAATGGGATCTTCACTGAAGACACCTAACTAGGAATTTGAATAAGTCACAGAATCACAGCATAGTTGGAAGAGACCACAGTGGGTCATCTAGTCCAAGCTCCCTGCTCAAGTAGGGTCATCCTACACCACATGGCACAGGATTGTGTCCAGATGGCTCTGGAATACCTCCAGTGAAGGAAACTCCACAAGCTCCCTAGGCAGCCTGTTCCAGTGGTTTGTCAACCCAGGTCCATTTCCTTCTTTCACAGGACTGATACAAGCAATTGTGATTGCCATATATAATAATAGCAAGGAAGCCAAGCTACAGCTTGACCTGTTTCCACAAATTCTGTCACCCTTGACACATCACACCTTAGGCCTGGCAATATTTTAATGTGAACTGAAATTGTATTCCCTAATATTATTTTGACATTATTCATAATATTCCCATATAGTACATTGTAATCTGAGATGTGGAGTCCTTTTAGACATGCTACATAATTTGTTTCAGGGGGAAGGGGGCAGTTTTAACAAACTTTTTCTGTTCTGAAACTGTCCAGGTAATCAAAGCTCTTACTTAAATCAAGAAATTATCATCTTTATAATGATCAGTCTTTAAACAGTTTCATGTTGCAATCATATTAGAGTAAATTTCAGTCCATGCTCCATAAAGAGAGGGAGAAAAAAAGGGAGTGTAGAGTGAAAAGTTTCAAACCGATATTTCTTGCTAGATAATATTTCTCACTCTTTGTAGGTTTTGATAGTAACATTTGAACCTAACTGGAGTCAACTTTGATTTTGTAATGACTTGATTGTGTCAGCACTGGACTTGTAATTTTGCTATTCTTTCTGACAAAATCATTTTGATGAAGTCTCATGCTTTTGTTTTGTTGCATATCAATGTTTTGGAACAAAATTAATCAAACTGTGTTCAGGTCTCTGATTCTCCACAGCGAGAAACTTAAACCTTTAAACTATTATGTGTTACAAAATTTAACAGTTATCTCTACATGTGGTGCAATATCTGTGTGAAAAAGCACTGCATTATATATATATATACTGATAATCCTCTAGGGCTGTGCCTTAAGATTGCTGCTCTTTCACAGGCTGTGGTTTCAGTAGCATTCAGTGAAATGAAAGAACTTAATGTCATCCACTTGACAAAAACAGTGTAAATCAGGATTGAGAACTGGCACCAGAAACAACTGAATGACACAACAGGAAGCAATACAAAAATGAACAAATCCTGCAGCCAAATTAAGGGACAAGCCTCAGATGGGCAAATTAACACTGAAGTTTATGTTGAGTTTCAGATTAAACTCTTGCTGATAAATGCTCATAATTTTCAGGGAAATTCTCTTTTAGCTGCCACTGTCTTTATCCTGGGTTTCACTTCCAGTATATTTTAGGCTTCTTAGCAGGTAATAAATGTCTCAATAGTCCTAAGTATTTTCCTGCTCACAAGTTGAAAAGTATCTGATGGAAAGACACTACAAACAAAGCATGTATAGCAAACTCCTTTTTTGGGAACCTAGTCCATCAGAAGAACTGGAGGTTTTCAACCTAAAGAACTTGTAATCATTTCTGAAACTTCTGAAGGCTTTTGTTTTGTCTCTGCATAAATTTTAATTTGTAATGAAAACCTGTGGTAAAAGACTTTAGGGAAATGTATATTCTTGCTACTAATGCAGCAGATAAGACTTCTCAGACCTAATGGTGAAATGTGAATCCATACAGTTTTTACATTAAACTGGGCAACACATAATTGTGCTCATAGTCATACTTTCTCTGTCCTAATTTGTGCTTTGCCTCCATGGCAGAAATGGAAGATGAACTGCTTTGGTTTTAGGGAAGAAGCTTCCAGTGTTGTGTTAAAGCCCAAATGCATCAAAATTTTAGTTGTATGTGCAGCAAGAATGTTGTACTTGGCCCTCTCCAACATGCCAGATGTGTGTCTCTAGGTGAATCTCTGGATGAAGTAATGACTGAAAGTGCATTTTTTAAAACTGCACATGGCCATTAGGTATAAGACCTTCTCTGAAGCTGCATATGCCAGTGACTGATGCTATGACTGTTGTGTTTCACAAATTCGCAGTTGGGTGATGGTAGCAAAGACCGGCAGGCAAAAATGCTGTCCTGATGGTATATATGAATGAGGCATTAAAATTAAAAATTGTTTTGTCTTTGTTCTCCTACTAAATTGATGGTCTTATGAATAATACTACTGAGGTTCCTCTAACAAACTTGTCCCATCTCTCTGTATTGCTAAAAGAAGTTTTGTCTTTTTCCTTGTCTTGGGGCATTATTAATTCATTATTAATTAAGCAGCATAATGAACTGTTTGCTCAAATGTGCAGAACACTCTGTGGATTAAATCTTTCCCCTTACTGCTAGGGAAAACCCTTTGCAATTTTTCCTAGTTACAGTCCAGTTCACAGTGAAATTCCAGAGTCTGGGCTATGGGGAAATAAAAACACAAGTAATTTGGAATTAATTTCTGTGTTTCATAGAACTTGTTAAAAGTCTTTATTGCAGAGTGAGTATGGGCAGGAAAGCATCTTGCATTTATTTGTATTTTTTTGCCTCTTACTGGGACAAACTCATTACTGGTTCTCCTATTTCTTCTTGTGTCTCATGAATCCTCCTCAGTTCAAGACGGAAAAATTGATACCTTCCTTCAGGGTGCTTCAGAGTAGAAAGCATAGCCTATATAAAAAATAGAATGTTTCAAGTAGGGAGAGACCCATAAGGATCATTGAGTCCAACTTCCTGCTCCTTGCAGGGCTATATAAAACTAAACTACATCACTAAGAGTGTTGTCCAGACTCGCCTTGTACTCTGACAGCTTGGTGCCACGACCACTTCCCTAGGAAGTTTTGTCTCCCAGAATCATTTCTGTTAAAAGCTCATGTTCACATCCTGTTGTCAAACTGTGCCATGGAATGTTGGTGTTTTGGATTGGTTTTGAGGGTTTTTTTCTGTTTCAGTTTTTACTTATTTGATGCCAGACACTTTTGTAAAGATTCTGATGATGATTGTACATGGCTTTTCACATCACAAAGTTTCTTCTTGTATTAACCTCTTGATGGGTGAGTTTTGCTTAGAGTCCAGAAGCTGATTAAGCCAAGGTTGCTGGAGCCTCCAAGAAGTGATTTTTGTAATGTAGAGGGAAGTCTGTTCTGCTGGTACATAGACTGTCCCAAGGAGAAAGATATGGGGCAGATGGCAACTTTCATGACCACTGTTCCCACTTTCGTCACAAGCACCAGTGCCACAACTAAATGTTTAAAAGTGAAATCTCAACTGTTTGCTGTGAAGCCAAGAAGAGGCTGGCATCTACGGAGGAGGATGATAGTCTGTGTTTTCCACTGTATTGCAAAGGTCACTGCCTGCCTTTTGTGAACAGCATCAAGGAGCTGGAACAAAACCAATTTGTCCATGTTTTCTGGGAGGCCTCATAAAATCTGTAAATTGAGAGGAAGAATGATTGCAGTGAGACATCTCTAGAGCTCATAGATGTTTGAGAAATAACACGTCTGTCTGGCCCTTAGGTATATGAAAAGCCCTTGGTTTCTCTTACATGCTAAAGCTGTGAGTCAGTATGAAGAGATTGTTTACTGTTTATTCACAACATGAAGTTGTGAACAAAATTCAAAACACGTGTGAACATTGCTGCTCACACCTGAAGTACAAACTGACTTTATGGGTCTGCATATTACACTTTGGCACATCCAGCTGTTGTAAGGATGTCAAGAGTTTTCATAGTTCATTGTTAAAAGTATGAGCAAAACCGTTTTTAAAATTACTCTAGGGAGTTCAAGGTTATGGAGATGAATTTATAACAAAAATGGATGGTGTAGCCCTAATGTGCAAGAAACAGTGCTTCAGAAATGGTACCCTTTGGTTATCTGTAAAAATTAATTTTAATCAGTTCCTAAACAGACCAACCAATGAAATTTCTAGGATTTACATCAGTTCAGTGTCAAATAATCTCTGTCTTTTAGGTCCATCTGACATGTCAGCAATTATGAAATTCAGCAGGAGACCCACATGTCCTGATGCCTCAGTAGCAGCAAGTCTACCTACACCTCCTGTACCAAGGCACCGGAAGAGTCACAGCCTGGGAAACAAGTGCGTAATCCCAGCTGTCTCATGCTCAGGCAGTTACATGTGTCATAAAAATGTAAGATAGCAGCAGAGAACTTGCTAGTATTTGTCCTTTCCATTTCTTGTATTGCAAGAGTGTTTCAGGCTTTACTATGTGTTCTTAAGGTTTTCTATTGACACTTTTGCTATTTTTGCTGACTCTGTTCTCTGCTACTGCCAGGCACTGGCAGTACTTGAAAGGTGCTTATGCACTTTGGTCTGTGGATTCCTGGTGTGTCTCCTTTCTCTGGGTTTCTGCTTTTGCTGCCACCAAGGAGGTTCAGGTTTTGTATGGAGAGGAGTCAAAACATTTACAGCTTCCCATCTGCAGAAATTTAATAATTGTTACTGACAAAGAGAAGTAAAGTCTGAAACTCATTTTGGTATTAAAGGAGCATACGTACAGTTAGTGGTAGCGTATAATTGCCTGCTCCTTAATAACCTGCTGATGAGGCAGAGGCTGAGTGGAAATAACTTGAGCCAAGGGTTGCTGTTAGATGACATAAGAGGGGTTTCATGGTTTTTTATTCTTCCACGTTCCAGTATGATGTGTCAGTTGAGTGTCGTGGAGAGCAAAAGCGCCACCTTCCCGACGGAGCGGCCACGGCACCTGCTGGACGACAGCGTCCTGGAGTGTCACAGCCCCGCGCGTGGCCACGCGCCCAGCCCGCGCCTCGCCAACGGCCTCTCCATAGGTATGGTCTGCGTGGGGAGTGACCCCTGCTCCTGCCCAGGGTGCTGCAGACTCACAGATATCTGAAAGTAGAGAATTAGGAAGATCATTAGTCCCCGTGCAAAGACTGATTGTCTTCATGGATGAAAGTAGATGAGAACTGCTACCTGGTCAACGTTACCTCAGCTTTCCCCAGTTATCCACTGATGCTTTTGGTAGAAATGGTATGAAGGAAGATTGGTTTTGTAGATGCTTGTTGTGTGACATGGAGTGTGTGTCAGCCTTTACCGGGGAAAAGTGGATATATATTTTAAAAGCTACCTTTACACAGAGAAAGCCTTAATTTTAACTATATATTTTAGAAGATGGGAGAATTGTTTGGCAGTACTCTCTAAGACTTAAAAAGAAATGTAAAATGAACACATTATGGTATTATAATTAATAAAACAATTATTATAATATCAAAAAAATTATCAAGAATCTCTTCTAAGCAAGAGAAAGCCACCTTTTAAGAGACATAGGCTATTTCTAGAATAGGAAATTGACTGAAAGAATGTGAAAGATAGCACATTACCTGACCAAGAGTTAGACACTGAGATGATCTTTGCACCTCAGCTCACTGTGTTAAAACTGAGCATTAGAAGATCAGTCCTGGGCAAATTAAAACTGTGAGCTAAATAGTTGTGCCAGAAAAGGAGGGACAAATGGGTGACTGGCTTGAAGAAGAAATAGGAACTTCAGCTATGAATACCATCATATATATATATTAATAACTCCTAGCAACAACATACAGCTGACATATCCTCTATTAGAGGTGTGTTTGCTTCTTGAAAATAAACCATGATACCATATCTAATAACTTCAATCAACTTAGGGATATCATGGTAGAAATACTGGCTTACAAAGGAGCTGGATTTTAGGTACCTGAAGTCCTCAGCTTCTGAAGTAAAAGCATGATGAAAATTGAAGTAATGATACTAAAACAGCAGTAACATGAGTTAAGAGTGAGATACTATAAATGGAGAGGCTTATATAAGCTCCTTCCAACTAAAGAATCTACCACGAACGCTAAACACTTCTACTTCTAAACATGATTTGAATAAGCGGTATCCACGGTACTATATAAAAGAGTATTCTGGTGATCCACATACATTGGCTTTGTATTTTCCCATGGGTGGTTTTCTTACTCCTTCTCTGTACTACTCTCTTTCTAGATAGCAGTGAAAGCTCAGAATTTAGTGAGGAGCTGCCGTCAGGGCTTGAAAGGTGAGTTAGTCTTCATGTACACTCACTGAGCACTCTACAGACTTAGCTAAGAAATTCACAAATGATCCCCAACATAGGTAAGCCCTAAATCAATAGTTATTTTTATCAAATTATTGATTAGTTAGGAAAAAAAATGGCAAACATTTTGAAATAAAGCACTGTAAAGGTATTGGACCTGAAAAGATTGGGAACTATCTCTGTCACGTTTACCAAACCCTAACTGTTGAAGTCTCAAACTAGAATATCCCTTATCAGATATTTGCATTCACAAACAGGGGTCGTTTATATGCCACGCTGGGGCCTAACTGGAGGGTACCGATCCGGAATTCTCCTCGGAGTCGAAGCTGTATCTACAGGTACTGTTCAGGGTCTGCCTCTTTCATTGTATGGTGCTAAACTTCAATTTGGGTCTTTACACTTTCGTAGTGTAATGTATTTTGTGTCCAAATGTCCTTGTATGACCATAACAATTTACAAAGTCCCCCCTCTTCCTGCTTGTGAAAACTCCAGTTAATGCTAAAGCAGGTTTATGGCCCATTCAGATGAAATTCAGTTTAGCTATTGATTTAACTAATGATGTCTGGCTTCTGTTCTACAGAAAACTAGGCTTTACTTAGGGTTTTATGAAACATTTTCTGAAGCAGGTTTGTCATGAAGGCCAGCTTTGGCTCCTGTGACAAGTAATGATGTTAGAAGGATACCTTCTTGACCTTTCCCCACAATCTATTTCCTGATTTACTGGACAGCTACCCATAACAGCTGTTTGTGTCAGAGAGCTGTAGTACAGTATGTTGGTTTTGTTCAGTAAAAGGGTATTGCCTTGGACCTCAAGTAAGAGAGAGAACATCTGCAAGCCATATGTAGCTGGCACTCACAATGTTGCTAATCACTAAGATGTGGACTTTCCAGAAGCAGGTAATCCATTTACAGACCTAAGAGAGGTGACACAGAAAGTTTTATATAGTTTGAGGGATAAAAATCATTTCTTGCATGTATACCTGACCTGAACTTGATAAATTCTGTGATGCTGGCAAATGAAGACATATGTTCAGAAAATTTGACCCTGAATCAGTATTCTGCAAATACTGTGATTTAGCTGCAGTTTAAATCCAGTCAGATTTTATCTTGTTTAAATTAGTTTGCTTCAGCCATTGTAGGTGTATGGATATAACCTATAAATTACAACTGCTTTTCCTGTGCTAGTAACATCTGATAACAGTACAAGTTAGAGGTTAGACAGGAATAAAAATGCATACTTTATAAAGAAATGCATTTTGGAACAGTATTGCAGCTATTGCACCTGCTCCTGGAAAATACTTTCTTACCATGACCATGGAAGGTCTGTTTCAAAAACATACAAAAGCTGGAAATACAAAATGCAAAAAGATAAAAATGTGGAAAGTCTATTAAATCCACAAAGAAGAATTACTCCCTAAAATACATTTCTTATGTTTATCCATTGTCAAGTAATTCTAATGCCTGTGGTGATTCTTCCTTTTCTGAAACCTTCTATTGCCTCTGTCAAATATAGAATTGGCAAGAATGCACATTAGCAGAGACCAGGCAGGTGCATGCAATGAAAGAAAACACAGCTGGCAGTTGGAAGGGCTAATCTTCCCTAGATGTGGTTGTGCACACTGCTTGCCACCAGCATGAGTTCAGGCTCGTTTGTAGACAGAATGGTGTTCCTTTCACAACTGAAAGGTGCATCATACATGTCCTTTTCCTTGTATTCATTATTAGACATGATTTAATTGGCGCTGATAAACCTTACTGGTCCACATAAGAACATCAGGGTTGTGATCAAATGACAATGAAGGGAAGTTAGCAGCAGATAACCTACCAATCAATATTTGGTTGTGGCATTATTAATGGCTGTTTGCATTTCTAACTTTCTATCAGTTGTATCTCTTTTTCACTGTTGTATATGGGAAGTTTTATATTCATTCTGGAAAAGGAAAAGCTATTGTAATCTCTGTACAGTAAATGATTTAACTTATTTTTAATAATTATTAATGATTATTTAATTTATTTTTAGATAGTTTTCCCAACTCCTTTCCAATTAAGCAAGCTATTTTCATTTAATTTACAATAACATTCGTGGGAGCTCTTATTGCCAGAATGGTAAGCCAAAAATTTCCAGAAATTCTGGTAATTTCTGTAATTTACCAGAATAAAAAAAGAAAATTCCCTGTTTTGACTTTGGGTTGTCAGTATTTACAAATACTTGTCAGTATTTACTCTGCTTTATTTTTTCATGTCTAAGCCCCCAGAATAGAACCTTTTTGAAAGATCCCGGTTCCTATTTGATAGCTAGGTTAGGAAAACACATATTCTAGAGTCATGTTTCAGATGATACAATATACGTAAAGCAGTGCAGGGTAGATATATCTAGAGCTAAATTATATCACTTACTTATCTCCTTATTTGTCTGCTCAAATATATAGAGGAATGCTTTGTCTCTCCAGCCCAACGGGTGTGTGCAGCTGCACAGCAGGTGGTTCCACAGGAGTCATTACCATGGAAGGGCCTTTAAGAAGAAAAACATTGCTCAAAGAAGGCAAGAAACCTACTGTAAGTGATTCTAATTATAATTATTCTTATGGCGCTAATTCATTAGTGGCTGTTTTCATTTTCAGGATTAGATTAAACCTGCAGCTTGATACCACACAAAACAATGGTTTTATCAATTGTAATTTTCTGATCACAGTTATAACCAGGTTATAACAAGGTTGTAATCTTTGTGTGTCATTTGATGTACAGCTGTTTTGCTTCTCCCTGCCTTTGCAAGTCATGTTTTTAGCTCTGACAGCAGAGAGGGAGTGAAGCAAAGGAGTGTAACCAGCAAGCAGTGTTGTGAGGGCAGAAATAAATCTTGTGGCACTGCCTGATGACCCAGAGCATCCTGATACTTTCCAGCTAAATAACCCTGGCAACGGCAGATACTGCAAGATGGATAATGTCTGCATTACATTTCTGTGACAGGACATAGATTAATAACTTGTAACGAGATTGTAGATTACAGAACTTGCAGTGGCACTCATAAAAGACTGAAGAGGGAGATCTTCAATACAGAATGTTCAAGGGAGGGTACAAATTCAACTGAACATATTTCTACTTCATATTTCAAAATATATTTTGGTGCTTTTGTGGTATCGCATTAAAATGGAAAGGCTGCAGGGCAGCCACCCATAGCACCAAGGTCATGGCAATCTATAGTTAACCTGAATTCATGGGTTTCACATGGTTCTAGTCCTATGCATTTGATAACTAACTTGTTTTCTGTAGAGTTGACTGATGTATTTCACATGCAACCCGCTTCAGTTCAGAAGGAAGGATTTGAAGAATTGCAGAGTTGTCAACTCAATAATTTTTTTTTTAATCAAAAGTCTAAGATCTGTACAGCAGGAGGCAGCACACTATTCTTCTCTAAACAATCAGTACTGACACTTTTATGAGATATCCAACTAAGAAGGATTGTATTCACAGCCAGCCATCAAGATTTAGGTAGCTGGGCTGAGACACTCTTTATCTCCATTCCTTGCTTCTGAAATTAACTTTGGTATCACTTGGACTTGCCTGTCAAATCAAATAGATTTTTGAAATGTCAGAAATATGCAGAGTTTTTCCTAGTTTTTTTTCCCTTTTTCATTCAGCTCTCCTCGTGGACCAGATACTGGGTCATGCTTTCAGGATCAACTCTTCTGTACTTCGGAGCAAAAGCTTTAAGAGGCACTGAAAGAAAACATGTAAGCTTTACATTTATTCTAAAACCAAAAATTGAATACTCCTAAGTAGATCTGGAAGGGCATCATTCTGTTCCAGGCCAAGCCATATTTCTGCACAACTTCTACTGTCAAAAGTTAATCTCCGCTACAGTCTCAGCTATGACTGACTTGTCTGTCTTTTCCAGTATAAATCTACACCTGGGAAAAAAGTCTCCATTGTGGGCTGGATGGTGGCTCTGCCTGATGACCCAGAGCATCCTGATATTTTCCAGCTAAATAACCCTGACAAAGGTAGATATTGTAAGATAGACAATTGCATTACATTTCTCTGGCAGGAAGTAGAATAATACCTATTCATGAGCTTGTAGATTACAGAACTTGCAGTGGCACTCATAAAAGATTGAAGAGGGAGATCTTCAATACAGAATTTTCAAGGGAAGGTACTAATTAAATGGAATATAATAAATTATAGATAGATAGATACTTTTATATATATTTATATCTATATATATTTCTACATATATTTATGGAAATTTTTATATATGTATGTATACATAGAATATAATAAATATAAATGTCTACAATATGCTGTGGTGCTTCTGTGGTGCCTACAGAGAGATTCCTTTCTTTTGACAGTTGCTGTAAGTTTCGCAGAAATTCCTCAGCCAATATGAGATTGCAGCATGTCCATGTGTCTCCATACATTGATCTCCAAGTCTCTGAAGAGCTTCCTTAAAATCAGTCAGTGTCAAATCTTGACTTACACTGAGGCCAGTTGAAATATCAAACCATTTGCCAAAATAAGTCTGCTAAGTAATTATTAGTTTTTAATAATTAATTTTGCAGTGCCATAAATCTTTTCCCTTCAAAAACTTAACTTCAACAACTTCAAAAGACAAGAAGACACCTGGAGTTACGTTGCACTTTGAGTGGTTGCTTTCAGGTTCTTGAAGCTTTCTTCAGTTTCCATGTTTTCAGCTTTGGAGCTGGATACGGAAGCCCCATCTACTGTGTGAAGTGCATCAACTAGGTGTTAACTAATATGCACAAAATATTTGATTGCAGGAAACAATTTGCAGTAGGACATTGAAGAAAACTAAGTTTACAAATATGAAAAACTTTATCAGAAGCCTTGATGAGAAGAAAGCCAGGATTAAATTAGATCTGACCTGCGGCGTATGAATGATGCACAGTCCCCAGTTGTGGTATAACCAGAAACATTTATTAAAAGTGTATATAGCTTTTATATTTTCACTATCAGATTAGAATATCACACACCTGGATAGCCCATAGTGTAACTGTTCATGTGTCTGCTAACCAATAATATAAGGGATCACATTCCTAATATTCACATCAGCCTTTTTTCTTTAAATCAAGTGCTTGTATAACAATTTTTTCTGCAAACTACTGAGGTTCTGCTGCCTCTTACATTTTAGAAACTTTGTTACATCTCTCCTGCCTCGACTGAATAGTCCTTGTACTTCTTAACCAAGTGGTCTTTGTTCTCTTATTACTAAGCGTTCTTTGTTTTCTTGCCCCACACCAACCTACGTGGTCTTTTCTGCGGCTGAAATTTGGCCTTTCTGCCTGTGAGGCCACACATGTTCTCATACTTGCTTCAGCCAAGAATTGCTGGGTAACATGCCTCACGTGGGTTCTGTTATATTAGCAGCATCATGTTTGAATACTTTAGGTGCAAATTAATTTAAGAGCTTACTTCAGGACTTTGGCTTCTGCACAGAAATCAGAGTCCTTTGAAACTACGTGTCTGCAAATTCAGAGTCTTTCATTGTCTTATTTTTGCAGGCAATGTTTACAAGTTTCAGACTGGCTCAAGGTTTCATGCAATATTATGGCATAAACATTTGGATGACGCGTGCAAAAGCAACAAGCCTCAGGTAAGGTTGTTAAAAGTATTTCTACCCACTTTTTCCTATCATCCAGAAAATCCTTACTAGAAAATGTACCTTTTTCAATCTGTGTGCACACACATTCCTGTGGGAATGGCCATAATTCCTCATTCTGTACGTAGATCCATCTTTTCAATAGGAGAAAGATTATTTAAAATTAGAGAATTCCCATCGAATCAGGTTTTGTGTAGGTCTAACTGTTGGTTTGGTTACCTTAAGAGTATTTAACCACTACTCTCAGTTGCTTCAAGCAAGATAACCTCACCTCTTTTTTAGAAGGGACTGTCTCATGGAAAATGAAAGCAACCATATCAGGATGGACTTGATGATCTTAGAGATCTTTCTCAAATGTAATGATTCTATGAGTAATTTACAATCTCTTCCAGGTACCTGCTAATCTAATGTCATTCGAATAATTTCCTCTCCTACCTGGTGTGACTTCAAGTGCCAAACTGAAGAAACAGGTTATTGTTCTCTAAGAGGAAGAGGAGAATGGTTTTCCTGACATGAGCCAGCCACAGATTTTTCAGCACTTTCCTATGTAACTTGAAAGTGATTCTGACACAGCTTTTAAAAGCAGAAAGTGAATGTTGTCCCTAGGACCATATAAAGTCTCATGCACTGAGTGAAAGCAGACAAGTTAGATGGACAGAAGATTAATCCTGACTCCTGCAGGATTCTGAGGACTCAAGTATTTGTGGTCAGAAACTGCATGAACTGATATTTGACCACAAACTGAGCATGATATCTTCTGCCTATTCTTTTTTAAATGGTTCTTTTTATTGTTAAGCTGCTTTGTGTGACTGAAGAATATTTGGCCCATGTTGGGTTTCAATTCTTTCTAATGCACAGAACGATTGACAGTGTTAACTTGCTCCAAAGTGTCAATTAGAATAGAAAATTGTGGAATAACGTTTTTATAATCTAAGTGCACTGAGTTGCTTGGCAATGTGGCTGCCTCAAATTTTCTATCAAATCTCTGGACAATTCTGCTGTTCATATTTGAGCTATTTGGGAAAAATGTGTTTTGGCACAGGACAGTTGGTTTTCTTTTTCTTTCAGTTATTTTGCTCAGGAATACCCTGGTAATGAATTTAAGGCTGTTTAAATTTATCTTGTGCTGAGGTTTGTCTTTCATTCCTTTACCAGTGGCTTAGCTGGTTATAAATTTGGTGGTTTGGTTCAGTCTGAACGTTGTTCATTTCAAATCCCTTAGTAGAGGGAAGCAGGTAATCAGGTGTTATGTACCACATGGTCCTGGCTCCTCAGAATGACTCCATATCATTGTTCTGTCCTTCCATGGATGACTTGGCTCCACTCAATTCCAGTATGTGTTGCAACTTCAGGACATTAGTACTGGTAGATGTACTGCTATTATAAAATCATGGTGGCAGTGGAAGACTGTCTAACAGTGGAGCAAGTACAAGAAGTCTCCACGTCAATATCCAGAGAACAAATGAACAAACAAAAGAAGTGTAACTGGGCCTTCTCCTCTGAAGGAACTCTCTCTGTGCTGTATTCCTGCTGTGCCCTGGCACTCCTGCAGTCAGAAACTTTTTCTGTTCATATGTTAAATTCATCATTTTTTCTGTTTGAAACTCTTTTGCCACATAGCATCATTATTCAGACTTCATCCATCACCAGAAAACCTCTTCTGACTTTCCCAAGATTGCATAGAGGAGAAATTGGCAAGTCAGCCTCTAGCTTACAAACCAGGAACACTGTGGAAGTCAGTGCAAGTGAACAGAAGCTCTACTAGAACAAGCTCCCTTGCATTAGCAGTATGTATTCTGTGGACTTCCATGATTTTCTACATTTTTATTTTGAAACTTCTCTAACAAGAAGGAGAATAAAATACCTGTATTGTTAAATGTCAAAAGTAAATTTTTTGTACTTTTAAGAGTTCATGTTACAATCCTGAAAGCCTAATATATACCAGCTTTTCAAAAAAACCAGTTCCTGATGACAACTGCATTTAGATCCTGGGACATGGGAAAGTGTATGTAAAGCTGGCAAAATTTATTTGATAACTGAGGAACTGTGTGAAAAGAGTGGTAATGCAAAATATATTTATATAGTTTTTCTCTTTTTTTGCCAATTAAAGACAACTTTGAACTAGGAAGAACACGGCTATCTGCAAGGGCAGAGTATCTAATGCTATTAGAGATGATGTAGAAACTTTTGAATGTGGTAACATCCTGTCACCAGTAAATGACTTCAGACTGTTACACTATGATATAGTCTGAATTATTCTGCACCTGTGGATTTTTGTGATTAGTCATCAATGAGATTAAACATCTTTTCAGTATAGCACAGTTGTGAAATTGCTGCACAGTACTGAGAAATTTGGATTGATGGCAGTGGAAAAACACTGATGGCAGTGAAATACTAGTAAAACATCTTAAACCAATTTTAAATTAGTCTTTTAAGTATTAAACAGTTCATAGCTGCTGATTAGAGGTGTTATGATGCCGTTTGGTACCATTTGCTAGTACCTGGTACTTCTATGGCTAATTGAAAGCTGCTATTGAAATACAGTATGTTGCTTCTCACTACTGATTATTACAGCGTTTTCACAAAAAATACCAGAAACCATACAAGTTTTCCTCCATCAAAGAGAACAACTGCAATAGTTATGTAAAAGTAAACATTATGTCATAATTACTGTTTTCAGAATTGTGAAGATATAACGACTATAGGTATTATTATTGGTTTATTAAATGTGCAATTTTGATGTAATTCAGTGCCAAAATGCATGTTTTTCCAAATAGCACTAAAATGAGGCAAAGAAACTAGTTTTCAAATTGAGACTTACTTGTCACATTATAATGTTAATCAATTTCAACATTTTGGTTTGTTTTGTGTGGAAACTGTTGCACTATTTTTGGCTGTGTTTTCCAGCAGTCCACTGCATGCCATTTGTGTAAAGGATTCTTTCTATAATTCTTGTGAACTGTCTCACCTGTAAGAACTCTGGCATTGGAATCTAGGTTTTTGGCAAAGTATTTTGTTACCTCAGTCTTGTATCAAGTTGCTGCATTTTTCAGTTTGATACATTGATAATAATGATTGTTTTGCTAATTAAATACTTTAATGTAAAAAAAAGTTTGTTTACTACAACAGTAATAGCATTTGGTTGTAAGTTTAAAAATGTGCAGGGTATGTATGCTGTTGACAATAAAATATTCTGAAAAAGAATAGTAGAGGTACAGAAGGAATGTTTTAGCTCAAAGGCAGCATGCATGTTTTATTTGTAAATGAATGGTAATACAATTGAACAGACTTTATAGAGCACAGTGTCTAGCCATTTAGTAGTATAAATACAACAGAATCAACATTTCTAGGATAAAAATTGAAAAAGCCTCCTAATTTGAAGCTTTTTCAAGTTAGATTTGGAAAGTCCAAAGAAGTAGAGACAAACTTAAATTTCTTTGCACTTAAAATTTAATTCAGCAGGTTTGCAGATGACACCAAACTGAGTAGTGCAGTTGCCAGACCTGAAGACTGGACAAGCTTGATGAGTGGCTGGGGCTGCCATAATTCTAATGAACAGATGAAGAGCAGCTCTGCTGAGAAGAACTTGGGGGTGCTGGTGTATGAGAGGCTGGACATGTCCTGGCCATGTTCCAGCTCAGAAGCCAGCCATGTGCTGGGCTGCATCAAAAGCAGTGTGGGCAGCAGGTGCCAGAGGTGATTCTGCCCCTTCACTCAGCTCTTGTGAGACCCCATGTGGAGTGCTTCATCCAGCTCTCAAGTCCTTAGTATAGGAAAGACATGAACCTGTTGCAGTGGGTCCAGAGAAGGGCCAAAAAAACAATCAGAGAGCTGGAGCACCTCAGCTATTGAGGAAAGGCTGAGACAAGTGGAATTGTTTAGCCTGGAGAAGAAAATGTGTCAAGGAGATGTTACTGCCACCTTTCAGTACTTGAAGGGGACTTAAAAGAAAGATGGGGACAGTTTTTTTAGTAGCACTTTAGTAGATAGAAGGGATAATAGTTTAAAACTAAAAGAAGGTGGATTCAGACTAGATATATGGAAGAAATGTCCTGCAGTGAGGGTAATGAAACACTGGGTTGGCCAGAGCCGTGGTGGATGCCCCATCCCTGGAAGTGTTCAAGGTTAGGTAGGACAGGGCTCTGAACAACCTGGTTGAAGATGTCCCTGCTTATGGCAGGGGAGTTGGACTATGTGATCCAACTAAAATCATTCTATGATTTTATTTCTTATACAAGGTAAATAAGGTCCAGATAATGACTGGCAATGAAGGTCCTTTAATTTCTGCAGAAACGTAATTTCATGAGCAGTTGTCTGAGAGAAAAACTACATGTGAAGATGAGAGCAAAACAAGCTAATATAAAAAAAGTTACTTCTACAGCTGAACAGGGAAGCATATATCCTTTTCCTGAAGTGGACTCCTTACAGGAAGAGTGTTTAAAGACATTTTTATTACTTGGTAGTCTTGGAAATAAGTTGGATCTATACAATTTTCCCTCAGTGTCATGCCCAGTGTTTCACTGTAAATATGTTATAAAGGAAGCATGTTTAAGTGTCTCTCATATCTATCAAATAGTTCTTTTCACCAATAGCATCAGTTAAGATGGGAAAATTGACTGGAATTTTTCTCCTTTCCATAGGTAACAAGATAGAAAATAAACAAAGTGAGCATGTTAGGAAGGAAAACCTACAATCACAGTATCCCAGGTTGACACTGTTATGGAAGCAAATTGCAGGGGGGGAGAGAGGACTACCTTCTGCATTGCCGTGTTTCACTATAAGGTAACATGCTTTTGTCATACAACATCCAAAGATAAGTACTGAAGAGCTCATTAAATGCTCATTATGTCCAACCATATTGTCTTGTAACCTGGGAGAGAAAAAACCAAAATTAAATATTAAATAGCTTTGTTCCTACTCTGAATGCAAGGCTGCACTAGGTGTGCAAGGGAGGGCACTAGCACACAGCATTAGTTTTTCTTCGGAAAAACTAATTAATGGTTGATTGTGGCATTTCCATAGCTGTGATCCATTGTTCTGGAGATCTGTCTATCAAATTCGGAAAGTACACCATATCTTGGGCAGTGTTTAAAGAAACAAAAAAGTCAATGTGTACAGGTCTCAGGAGACCCCTGATGTAAGAGCATCTCAGATAATGATTATTAGGAGGGATGGAAACGCCCATTTTGCATCAGCTAAAACACAGTGGTCCATAAGAAAGTGCAGATAGTAATGAACTGGAGGAAGTATCCTCTGTATTTCTGGACTTTGTCTGTAGCCATATTCTTTCTGCCAGAAACCAGGTTCAAGGAAGAATAGACAGTGTTGGGAGAAACATTTGGTGTCGCAAATGATTACCAGCTTCAGGTGATCCATGTTTTGGATTTGCAAGCATGATTTAACTGAATATAAAGCAAACAAACAAGGTCAGAAAACAGATTTGTTCTAGCATGGATATAGAGGAAAGTCCATCAAATTCTGCAGAATTAAATAGCAAACAACCAGCTAGCTAAATTATTTTACATATAATTTGTTAATGATACCACTGTCTTAATAAAATACAAAACATAATTTGTGAACGCAAAGGGAACACCCTGGAACACCTGGAAACACTGGAAGATAGTTGTAGTAAATGGTTACCATTCCTTGTAATAATACAAAACTGTAAAATTGAACCAGACGTGGACACAATGAATATATGTCTTGTCGTCTTGAAGGTAATGTCATACTCTCTCATGGGGCAAACAGACAAAAAACATGGAAAGCAAGAGAAGGGGCAACTAGCTGGTGCAGAAGGTGAAGCTTTCAAAAAAACCCACCAAGCAAGTTCCTTTTAGATTAAAAGATGTTCTGTGCTGCATTCAAGTACAGCATACTTGTAAGTCCAACTAGTCCTGCCTGCATTGTTTAGGAAATGCAATTGTTTTAGTTCAGCAAGTGGGGGAGAGGGTCGGAATAGTTTTTATTTCACCTACCAGCCTCCAAGAGTGTACATTTTTAACTGCTGAGGAGACTTGATCTTCAAATCCTGCTGTTGAGTTTTTACTGGCTTCCCTTCCCCCGGGGCACAGCATGACCTGGGAAATCAGCGCTCCGGAGCCGTCGGCGTCCGGATCTGCGGCGGGCTGCGCAGGCCCTGCTCCTCAAAATGCACCGGCGGCCCCGCCGCTGACGCGCGTTACCGTCCAGGGGCCGCCGCGTGGTCCTGTTCGCGGTCTTACACGGGGCCTCCCCGACCGGCGCCTCGGGGAACCTGGCGGGAAAGGCGGGGGAAGGCCGCGGGCCGCCCCGGGGCTCTCTCCGTTCGCGGCCGACTCGCCGAACGAGCCCCCCAGAGCCGCGCTCCGGCGGGGCCGCTCGCCGACTGTCGGTGCCGATGCCGCGCACAGCAAGCCGGGCGGAGGCACCGCCACGGCTCGAAGCGACGAGCGGCCGCCCCAAGCGCGCACGGCCCCACCCGCACCACGCCGGGCGGGGGCTCTACCTGAGGTACGGCCGAGGCGCGGGATCGCGGGGTCTCCACGGCCATCGCCGCCGCCGCCTTCCCGGGCGGGAGGTGAGGGGACCCAGCGCTCCCGCCGGCCCCGGGCCGCTGGGACACGCTGCGGTTTCTGCTGTCGGTACCGCAGAGGGAGCCAGGTACGAGGAGCGACCCAGCCTCGCCCAGCTTCCGCACGGCGGCGGCGCCTCCGCCCGCCCCCCGCGGGACAGGAAGCCGGGCGCGCTGCCCGCGCTGTGTGCGAGCGCCGTGAACCTGCTGGCGCCGTAGTGGAGGTCGGGCAGCGGCACCTGCTCGGGGTCCTGTAACTGGCAGCGCTCGCAGGAGAGGCGCGACAGATTCGGGATTTTATTTCTACTCAAGAAATAGGAGGATGGTGATCAGCTGTAGCATCATTTTTCAGTAGTGGGGTTAACCGCTTAACGGTAAGTTAAAAGTACATATTAATTGTCCAAACCGGGTTTTCTGAGTCTCTGTCTGAATACGTACTAAAGGTGGAGTTTAAATTTAGATTTGAAGAATGCAAAACTCCTCCAAAGCATAGTTCCAGTGTGTTGTGGGTTAATCCTGGCAGGCAGCTCAGCCCTGACCCTTCCTCTTGCAGTGGGATGGGGATAGAATCAGAAAGGCAAACGTGGGAAATCCCTGAGATAAAGACAGTTTAAAAGGTAAAGCAAAGCTGCATGCAAAACAGAATGTGTAATCTATTCATTATATCCCCTTAGCAGGCACGTTTCCAGCCATTTCCAGGAAAGCAGAACTTCATCAGGTCAGTGACTGGGGAAGCCATATGCTGTCATGTCGCACGCCTTCTTCCCCTTTTCGCCTTCTTCCCCTTTCACCTTCTTCCACCTTTTGCCTTCTTCCTCCTTTTACCTTCTTCCCCCTTTCACCTTCTTCCCCCTTTCACCTTCTTCCGCCTTTCGCCTTCTTCCGCCTTTCGCCTTCTTCCCCCAGCTTAGGTGGCTGAGCATGGCATCATATGGTATAGAATAGGCCTTTGGTTGGTTTGATTCAGCAGTCTCAGCTGTGTTCCATGCAAACTTCTTGTGCCACCCAACTCCTGCGAGAAACAGAGATGGCCTTGACTCTGCCTAAGTACTGTTCAATCATAGCTGAACATCAGTGCGTTTGAAGCCCTTGCTTTGGTCATAAAACGCAACACTCTGCTAGCTAGTAGGAAGAAAATTAACTCGGTCCCAGCTAAAAAAAGTACAGTGTGAAAGAAAAGAAGTTGAAACAACAGTCTTTTAAATGTCATACAGTTTTTATTTTGCCCAATCTTTGATTTTTCAAAGGACACAAAGTTTAAATGTTTACAGTAGGAGGAATTTGGCTTAGGAATGTACAGCAGATTATAACGGAGAAGTTTCTGAGTTTATACAGGGAAGTGTGGGGTTTGTCAGTTCTAATGACACAAAATAAGTACAACTGTATATTGACAGTTGTATGACAACACTGTATATTGTTCTGTCTTACTGTCTTTGTATTTAGAATAGAAATAGATAGTTTCAATTTTTTTAGAGTACTGTTTTATTAGTGGAAAAATACTGCCTTCAGATTAATCCTTCAAACAATATGCTTCTGAACTTTGGATCTTACAAGAGAGAAAGGACACTCTTGGGTCAAAGAACCTTTCTGAAAAAAGTAAGGTATCAAAAGATTAGCAACAGACAATTGAGACAAAGATGGTAAATGATTGTTAATATTTGGAATTATTATTTGGGCACCAGAGACCTATTGTTTTGCTTTTGATAAAAATCATAAACTAAATGATAGAGAATAACATTTTTCATAAATGATAAGTTTTGTAAGGCTGGTTTTTTAGTTTTATTGGGAGTTTTTAGTTGGACCCTGGATAAGCAAGGATTAGGTTGTCTATTGTATACTGCTGAAGCTGATATTTCATATTAGCAACTGAAACTCTGCACTCACCTCTTGTCAGTTGCCCTCTGTCCTTACCCTAGATTGGGAGATAAAGTAATAGGATCAGTGTTATGAGAAACATAACACAATGTAAACATTGTCAAGATACTGAAACGAGCAGTATAAAAAGTCTTCCGCCATCTCCATGTGAACAACACAAATTACAAAGGAAGGCCACAATGCAGAGAGCATGTGAGGGAGATTAATTATTATCCAGGAATGACTCTTGAACTAAATCAGCAATTGGTAGTTGTGGAGGGTTTTAGAAAGGTGTTGGAAAAGAAGGTCGGAAAAGAGAAGTTGGACAGCAAAGGTAAAAACAACATCCAATTCGAAGGTGATACAAAAAAAATTATTTTTCAAAATTCTGAAAAAACAAGATATTGGAAGAAGCTATTATGGGAGATAATAAATGTGTTGTGAGTGTAGTGGTACAATGTGGCTAAAGCATGAGTGATTCCTTGGTTTAGGATGGGGAAAAAAAGATGATTTAAATATCTGAAAGTTTGTAAGTGCATTCTTGGTCCCATACAAAGTTTTAGAAGGAATGTGACCAATGAAATAAGGAGAAACATGATTAATTTGAGCAGCTCAATCTAGTGAAAGATGTCTCACCTACAGCAAGGGGATTGGAACTAGATGATATTTAAAAGCCCTGTCCAACCCAAGCCATTCCATGATTCTAAACCATGACAAGAGCTCTTAATATGACCTTGCTGCAGAAGAAAACACATTGTGTAACTGCACTTGCTTGACTGGGCAGATGTATTAAGTGTTGGCTGATGACAAGCTCAGATGTATCTGTGTGACACATTGCATCTCCAAAAAATATAATCCTGGCATGCATTAAGAAAATTTCCAGCCATGATGAGGGCTTGTTACTTGCCACATACAAATGGATAAGGTACAGACATTTCTAGTCTCATTTACTAGAGAGTAATGGAAACTGGGCCAGCTGCACAGAAAGGACTGGTCCTTATTACATGGTTTTATCTTCCATTCAACTGTCTTGTTGAATGAAAAGGTAACAAACATGAAGACGAGGAGGTGATATTACTGCAGTCTGTCAGGGTGGTGGGGAGGAAGAAAGCCTATTTACAGTTAAGTGGCATACTGCAAAGTAGCCATTGATACTATTAGCTAAATTTAGTATTAAAGCAAATCTGCATAATTTGTGTCATGTTTACTTGCATATTAATTGGAATTAAAAATGCATAATTGAAATTAATTGTTACTGTAAAAGAAACTCATGTAAATATGCTGAAAGCATACTTTTAAAGTTAAAACTTGCCATTTTACCCTCTCTGTAGTGAGGAAAAATAAATGTAGTGTTCTTAATTACACTGACCTTATATATTTTATGGCTACCTATTTGTGCTGTTTATTTCAGGAGAGCAAAATTAATGAGTCATGTTGGGGAAACCATGAATTTCGCTCATCAAATAATTACATATTTCTTTTCTTTAAGATTCGGTGTTCTGGTGTGTCTTTGAGCTCTTGATTTTGCTCTTTTTCTCGGCTCCTAGAACTCACTGTTGTTTCAATACTCTCTCAAAGTTCCTAATCAGAATCTGTATCTACATGTTCTAACTAGGCCTGTAGCATGTTACGAAAAAAATGTTTGTCCAAGAAATATAGATATATATATAGTGTATTTTTCTAGTTCTTTTTAAGTATGTGTGCAAACTGGGTTTATATCAACATGAAAGATTAATTTTCAGAAGAAAACTTAAGTAGCCTTAAAAAATCCATGAAAAACGTTTGATTTGCTTCAACAACTCCATACTCATTTGTAATTTAAATTAAGCTCTTGCAACACAACTGTGTACTTTGCTCAAGAGAAGGAAAACTTGTTTTACTTGTAGGTGTGGCTGCTGGTACTGACATTAAAAGAGCAACAACTATGTGAAATAAAATGTGCCAGGAAGGGTCTTAGGTATTGTGCCAGTTTTTTTTCTCTCAGTATTGTTCCATATTGAACAATTATTGCAATTTACCTTAGAAGTATTTAAGTTTTTATCTGTTTAAAATGAACAATTAGTAGATTATTTTAGCAAAATAGCTTAGCAAAAAATGAATGGAGGACTGAATAGAACTTCACTTGGCTATCTGCTTTAAAAGGTAATTTTTCCTTTCCAGTGTTCGCTGTTCAAAACACAATTGAAAAGATATGGGTTTTTTTCTTGTTGGTTATTTATTGCTAGCAAAAGCAGAAGAAAGAACAGGTAATACATTTATTTTGTTATTTACTGTTGACATGGTTTGATATTTCTTTAATTAAAAAATATTTTTTCTGTAAGAACAATTTTTTAAGTTATAAATACATAAAATCAAGGGGAAGAATGTTAAATGTGACCTTCCCTATGTTGTAAGAATGCTAAAATATATAGCATCTTTGGAGTAAGAATGTTTGGGGGAAACGCGTGCTTTAGAACATTTCATAAAAAGACTTTAAAAGTTTGAGCTGTTTTCAGTCACAAATCTCCAACTGGAAGTCATATGGCAATAGCAGACTCTTACTATGTATTTGCAATTCTGCTCTCAATTTTAAGGACCGGTAGGGAAGACACTCCATTTCAGAGACAGAATTGTCAGTGCTTTCTGCTGCTCCTTTTCTGCTTTGTGCCTCGTGTGATGTAGTGAGATTTTTGGTGCCCCTATGACTATTCTTGTCTGAAAATCAATTTCTTGGTAGCTAGCAAAGGCTGCTGTAAATTACATCAGCCTTGGCATATGGGACATTTTCAGGAGTGTGTTGACTGTGGTTTTCCCTAGTTCACTTTATCATGAAAGAGCAATTGTGAAAATATGGTTCATTATTTTGAAGGCATGGGCAATTATTTTTCGCCTACTAGAAACATTTTTGTCATCTTGTGCAATAGCATCAGTTCATTCCATCTTGTCATTTTACTCCACATTTCCTGCTGGCAGTTGGGGAAACTCTCTTCTACCAATCCAGTTTTCTGATCTGACGTGAATTTGATTGATCTGAGACACGTTTTTCCCAAGAACTTCTGTGGTACAAGCAGGCCTTTGAGAAGACTTGCTGTCACTTTTCTGTTTACGGATCATATCTGAATATCTAAAGATGAATTTGTAAGGAAAACTTTCATCCAGGCTCCCCTTGCAGAAATTAGTGCTTGAGAGTGCCATAAACTGCCACTCAGGCATTAACACTTGCTAGCACAAGTGCTGCTGAAGAATTCAGTCATCCAGGCACTCAGGACTGCCTGCCTGTTCCTGCAGCAGCAAGAGTTTTAAGCCCAAACCCCCAAATCATGCCAGGAGCTGAACCAGCACTAATGTGAGGAGGCCCAGATCTCTAGTAAGCATGAACATGAGATGACCTTTCCTGCAACTCCTGCCTTGTAGAGGGCTACATAGGGTAGAGTGACTGATTGTGACTGAGTTTTATAGCTGCATAGATTTCACCTGCCTTCTGCTGGATTGTATGAATTGACTTTCCTCTGTGTCTATGGTCTCACCTGTGGTAATCTGCAAGTTAGGGAATTCATATATTAGTGACTATACCTGGACCATCGTGTGTAATCCCCAGTTAGCATGTTTATTGTGAACTTGATTAATTGTAGATACATTTAATTTACCAGCCTCTAGCTTGTCTGTGAGAAGTCTGGTTTAGTTTTTTTAAATATAATTTATATACTCACTGTGTAGCTGGAAAAAAAAGTTTTGCTTTGCTTTAAGAATTACTGCCTAGTTATTAAATTGGATATTCTAAAATATGGATTATTGAAAAAAAATACTCCTTGTATTGCTGTATATAGACCGGTTATATTCTTCTACAGAACCCTCCATGTACAGAATGCTGCGCACACATCTGACAAATAGAGGCATTCAGAGTGTCACCTGCAGTATCGTACATCTCATTAAAGGCGTATTCTGTGACTGGTTTTTCATAAAAGCACAGTAGCTGGGTCTCAGTAAGTCAGTGCACCATGACAGAGACTTACCCCCATCTTGTTTGTGAAATTCTTGAGCAATGATCATGGGTCAGTATTATCTCATACTGTGTCTTTTCTTTTCTGCAGATGCGGCAGCATAAAGTACAAGGATAAAGACCTTTGCGTGCACATTTAGATACGTACAAAATGTTGTGTGCTGGAAAAAAATATTACTTTGCTGCTGCTGTGTGCATTATTACTGTAACTTCAATGCTCACAGTTCCTTATCTGCGGTTACAGAGACTTTCTCATCAGCCAAAAGTAATTCAAGGAGGTAGAAGATGTGGAGGGAAAATTGCCAATAGCACAATAACAGCATTAAAAGGTAACAAAGCTTTTATTATATCCCCATACTTTGACGACAGAGAAAGCAAAGTCACTCGCCTGATTGGGATTGTTCACCATGAAGATGTAAAACAACTGTACTGCTGGTTCTGCTGTCAACCCAATGGAAAGATGTATGCATCAAAAGCTAAAATTGATGTTCACTCAGATAGATTTGGATTCCCTTATGGTGCAGCAGATATAATTTGTCTGGAACCTGAAAACTGTGATCCAACACACGTATCAATTCATCAGTTTCCACATGGAGATACCGACCAGCTGCCACAGTTTGAAATTAAAAACCGCAAGTCTGGGACCTTTTCTGTTGACTTCACTGTGTGCATTTCTACCATGTTTGGAAACTACAACAAGGTCTTGCAGTTTATACAGAGTATGGAAATGTACAAGATTCTTGGAGTACAGAAAGTGGTGATCTATAAGAACAACTGCAGCCATCTGATGGAGAAAGTCTTGAAGTTTTATATAGAAGAAGGAACTGTTGAGGTAATTCCCTGGCCAATAAACTCACACCTCAAGGTTTCTTCTAAATGGCTCTTCATGCAAGATGGAACAGACATTGGCTACTATGGACAAATCACAGCTCTAAATGACTGTATATACCGTAACATGGAAAGGAGCAAGTTTGTGGTCCTTAATGACGCCGATGAAATAATTCTTCCTCTTAAACACCCAAACTGGAAAGCAATGATGAACAGTCTTCAGGAACAAAACCCAGGGACTAGTGTTTTCCTCTTTGAGAACCATATCTTCCCAGAAACAGTTTATTCTCCCATGTTCAACATTTCATCTTGGAATACTGTCCCAGGTGTTAACATATTACAGCATGTATACAGAGAGCCTGACAGAAAAGATGTAATCAATCCCAGGAAAATGATAGTTGATCCACGGAAGGTGATTCAGACTTCAGTCCATTCTGTCCTACGTGCTTATGGGAAGAGTGTGAATGTTCCCATGGATGTTGCCCTCATTTATCACTGTCGGGAGGCCCTACAAGGTGATCTTCCCAGAGAATCTCTCATCAGGGATACAACACTGTGGAGATATAACTCATCATTAATCAAGAATGTTAACAAGGTGCTATCTCAAATCATGCTGTGAGCTCAAAATTGAAACCTCGGTTATAAGGAGTGAAAGTGGAGCACTTACCTGTATTGTGGGAAGACAGATGATATAATTTAAAGATCACATTAAACTGATTTCCACATGGAGTTTACATTTAGCAAATCTATAGCAAAGCCATGAATTATTTAATGATATCAAGGATCAATGCAGATTGCAGTATTTCTTCTGGGAAATGTACAATTCGTTTTCAGTTAAAACAATAATAAAAATCAGTATGTGTTATTTGAATGATTCAAATAATGCAAAACAGTTTTCAATCTATATACAAAAGGTACAAATACAGTTATTAATATTAAAGGTAGCATTGCTTAATTCTTGCAGTTCATATGTCACTGGGTACAAAATTTATATCCATCCATTTGAGTAAAAGGTTGAGCACAATTGTAAAAAAATTACCCCTTATGTTCTTGGAAATAGTGTATGTTAAAAATGTGATGGATTGGAATCTTAAACACAGCCGTTGGAGTTTTGCTGATAAAAAATGTCTTGTTCAACTGGACTTTGGAGACACGCAAGTTTGAGAAGAGTGATTGCACCTGTTCTGAATTACTGAAGCGGTAAGTGCAGAGTTGTGTTGGAAAGCTTTAACAGAGGCAAGGGGTACAGATTGATCTTAAAGAAAAGGATACTTTTGTGAACTGAAAAGAACCTATTTCAAGGAGGAAAAAATAGATGGCCAAACAACTTTTATGAAACATAATAGTTTGTTGGGTTTTTTTTCCTGGCACCTTGAAGCCTTGTAGGAAAATGTTTCATGAAATTTAGACACAAGTTGGATATTAGTCCTTTATGTGATGGGTAAGTTGAATTACATTGCTTCCTTGGTAGGCAGAAGGGTACAGAAGCTGCGTTTTTTTCAGCCTCTATCTGGAAATAGTGCTAAGTAAGGACTTTTGCTGAAGGGTCAGATGGAAACCAAACATAAAAACCATTTGCTCACTTCTGTTTCACAGTTTCAGTTTCACAATTTCAGTTTCTGTTTGATAAACCCCCAGAACTACATGCATTGCATATATTGTGGCAATATATTAGAACCTTCCTACAGAAGGTACATCTGAAGGCAGCAATAGCCTGACACTTTGGTGTCTGACAGCAAGAAGTGTGTGTGAGCTATTTAAAATTTTTGCATTAGTACCATGCTTTCATTCCTTTATCTACTTGGTAGTGGCACATACCTGTGCCCTTAAGAGCTCTATCATTAGTCGATTAGTATCGTTAACAGATGTCCAAAGGGAAGTTTTACTTTGCTTCAGTGACTGCAGCATCTCCCAGTCTGTATCAACAAACTGGCAGCTATATTAGTATCTGAGATGCCTGCTGCTGTCAGTCATACAATCTTGTGTGGCAACAGGTCCATTTAGAATTTCAGATTCATTGTTTAGAATGGGCATGTGAAAGTCCAGCTCCTTGCTAATAGCATGGTGTGCTCAGGACTTCATCTAGGAAGGCTGGGCAACCTGTTTCAGTCTTAAACTAAGCTCACTGTGGAGAATTTCTCTTGTTGCAAGAACCATTGACCATTGTCTTAACTGCATGATGCCAAAATGAGTGACACTGTTTTTGTTATAGCTTACTAGTTAGCTGGGGACAGTGGCAGTGCCTCCCCATCCCATGCCCACCACCTTCCCTTTCCCCACTTATTCTATCTGGAAGGCTCAGCTTGGGTCTCAGTCATCTTGTGCTCCAGCTCTCTGTGGATTCTGCACATATGATCACAGAGTGACCTCTGATCACTCTATGACCAAGGTCACTAATAAAAATAGTTAACCAAATTTTCCTGGTTTGCTGATTTGGAAACAAGAACATTTCTGGCACGCCTCTACTTAATCTTTCGAAGTAATGCAGTGCTGTACAGGTGGCTCCTTCAGAAAAACCTGAGTTACTGCACACATCATGACAATATTGTTATGCTACTCCCACATTAGGAGTGATGAGAACTGGGTTTCAAGACAAGGTATTGAAATTTTCCTTTTTCACAGAAGCTTTCTTCACTTTGGAGTGAGACGACAAAAGCTCACTTCTGTGAGCTCATCATTTATGCCCCACACAGTGCAGTTTGAATTGAGAATTGTGAATTTGGCTTCTAGTTGATAAAATCTTTTGAGTACAGAAAATACTTTTCTTATAACTTTATGCAACTCCTACAACATCATTCAAATACTGATTCTTGCATATGAAAACTCCCCTTCATTGGTGAAATTCATACCACAAACATTTGGGAATCTTGGCCTTCATTGTCTACAAAGTATGAAATCAGGTCTCCTAGAAGAGTGGGAAGAAAAAAATCACACTAGTAATGCTAGACAGTTTTGTCTTTTCAAGGGCATGAGCCAATCTTCATGAAAACTCACGTTTTCAAGTTGTGTAAAAAAAAATGACATTAATGGAAGAGGGAAGGAGGGAGGAAGGAAGGGAGGAAGATCAACCAAAAGCATTTCTAAAGCATGTGATGTTGTAGGTACAGCTTTTAAGTACATGTCAAATAGCACATAAGTACGTGGACAAGTATTTGCTACTCAACAATTAACTTGTGTACATCAGATCTCCTATGATGATCAGTAAGACTTTTTTCTATTCCTGTGCTGTTCTTCAGATTCTTGATTTTTTTTTTCCCCCCCAGAGATAGTGGCATTCTGTCATTTGCCCCTGCTTTCCAACTCTAGATGTAGCAACTACTTTAAACACATATTAATTGCAACTTTTGGAGAAAGTGAATGGCTGGTAGACATCATTTAATATAAGAAAGTGACTTGCTGTAGACACTGAAAATCACCTTCCCCTTCATGTGAACTAAATTACGTCTTACCCCAGACTCCAGGAAATAAGGACTATAAAATACCCATCAAACCATTCTGAGTAACTATCAGCAAGGATGATGGATATGTCAGAGGTTCTCCAAGGCTGATCATGATTGTAAGCTCCATCAGATAGATGAAAAGTTGCATCATTCTTGCTGAGGAGATCATACTGACATGTTCCTGAACTTACAGCATTTGATCCTAGTTAAAGGACTCATTTGAATCTGCTGTTTCAAAGGCTAAGTATTTAAAGCTATCATATGGAAAAACATTTAGAAGAGAAAGATTCTGGAGAGAGAAAGGGTTTGCTATTTTCTCATTTTTGTTAAGCAGCCATGCACTGTAACCAGTATTTGCTGTTACACGTACAAAAGCCTATGGTTCTAAAATAGTAGCTTCACCTTCTGTTTCAACAATTAAAAAAAGGTCAGAAGTCAGGTCAAGCACAACTTGATTTCAGACTTGATAGTAGATTTGAATGGTTTAAACATTACAAGCTATACTTCAAAGCCCAAATAGGTATATTTAAACATGAATATAGACAAAAATTTGTGGTGAACACTGTTAGCATGCTGCATTGCATTATGTCCAAAACAACCCATTCCCAAATGCCCGAATAAAAGTAAATGATTGTGCATTGCATGATGATACCATTGGGTGTGCAACTTTGGTTCATGCAAAGTCTCATTTTATGAACACACTGCTGATAGGCCATATATTCCTGCAGATTCTGTATGTGTGAGCTTTTCAGCCATGTTCTTTCCACAGCACCAAATGGATACTATGGTCTGGCATACTGGTGGCAAAAACCAAGCCCGTATCATTTTGGCCATTTAGTCCATTTAACCAAGACATTTCACCAGCCAGAAAGCTTGAACCTCTCTTTGACTTTCTGTATTCTGGTAAAGGCCAACGGCTTATCAGTTTTTCTGTCCTCAAGTCCATTATATACAGGTATCTGTTGTCAAACAGTAGAGCAAATATCTCTCCAAAGCCCAGCAGGGACACATTTGAGAAGTCTGGAGGTTTGATAACCCTAGAAGACAAGAAAACAGTGTTAGAATCTCCCTTACAATGTAGTGATGAGCTTGAATTACTAAACCAAATCCTGTGTGTCCACAGAAAATGTGTCTAAACTCATCCTGAAATAATTTAGAAAGAACTGGATGCAAATCTTTCAAATTAAGCCACTGAACAGTCAGGCCTCTGGTTTCAGTTCCAACTTTGTGCATTCAGGACAGACCCATCGGAACATAAATAAAAGCTTAAGTTTGAAAGGGATTATTCTGCAGAGCACAAGAAAAAAAGAGCCATTTCCACATACAAACAAAAAAGCAAATGTTCTTGTGTTTTACAGTAAATTTTCATATGGATTTCATGCCTCAATATCTTTAAACTATAGGTAAAAGCTATTATTATTCTTTGGATCACTCTTCTAAAAGGCAGAAGTAAAACATAGACATGCCTTCTTGTGATAAGCAGGTTAGAGAAATCATCCAAGACTGGTCCTTAGAATGCTGGTTTACTAATGTTTTATGTTAAATTGGGCATGGGGAGAAATAAAAGTATTTTTTAGTTCCCCAACACCTTTATGATGTCTTCCCTTAACAAAACAAAACTTGGAACAGAAACTGAAGAGTTGAGTCTTCCACAACTGCCTGCACATTGGATCATAGGATTACAGAAAGCAAAGAACTGAGGCACAAAAATGTGGGGATGAAAATGTGCTCTCAGTGGTAAGACACGATCTTTCTTTTTTGTAGGATGTGAGAGTAAACTAAGAGGTGAAATTACTCAGTTGTTCTTACTGGTAAGAAGCACTTCTGCAGATCTTTTAAATATCCATAAATATTCAGGCTATTTGAATTAAAGAGTCTGCTAGCAGTTCTAAAATGCATTTTTTTTCTTTAGTAAGTTACTATCTTTAATGCCACCATTTCCAACTCATACAGCCTGATTGTTTTTGTGGAAATGTAATGCCATCATATTCCCTTATTGCAGTCTGATAGATTTCACTATCATTCCACAGCATTCGCAGGAATGACAGATCAGTAGTGCTATAAGGAAAAAGAATCTTTTTAATTTCTCATCCCATCAAAGGACCCTTGGTTCTCTGTATAGCAGTCTCCATGGTAACATTAGCTCTGGGTCACTACATTTTCACATTCACAACTACAGCATTGCAGTCTGGTGTAAGTCTGTACTGAAACACTTCAGGTTATGGAATGAAAATATGGAAGAGAACTAGCATGTGACTAGAAACCAAAACAGCAATGAATTCATATTATCAGATGACAAAATCAGAATTAAAGCACTCAATATGAGTAAAGCAAGATGTTTACAGGATTTTTATCAAAATTCTTTTGGTCCACATCTAAAGTAAGTTATTAAAACTAGTATGATCTACTTCTTATTTATTTAATGAAGACTGAATCCTAAACTGAACGGTTTACCTGAGAATATCATAGCTGGCAAAGTCCCACTGGTATAATCCTAGTGCTGAACTGCACACTATGTATTTACCATCAAAGTGCAGTCTGGGCTGTAGGGAGATGCTGCGGTCTTCAGAAACAGACAGTGTTCTTAAGCACTTGCAGTTTATTTCCCTTCCAATAGGCCAAATCTACAATTAAAACACATTTTAAAAAATAAAAAATTCACATTATAACCCATAAAAAATCGCATTAATAAACTGTTACATATATAGAGCAAGCCTCACAGTCTCTTTTTTAAGCATCAGGTAAATGTGTGCATGAGTTTTTTTCAGAAATATTTATTTCTTTCAGGTAGGAACATCAATTCTTCAAGTGACTTTGTCTTACAGTATTGGTGCAGCATGTATTGTTTCTAGCCTAAAAAATCCCAGTGAAAATGAGTACTTTAAAGAATGAAAAAAAAAAAATCAACCATCCAACTGGGACAGAAATGTAACTGTTTCAGTTACAAAGCACTTCTATAGCCACAAACTTACAGCACTCTCCACCCCAAAGTCCCCAACAGTAACAGTATTTGCAGTTACCTGCTTCACTGTCAGGTTAGCACAATAAGCGTGACCTGAAAGCACTGTTTCTTAGCATTACCATTCTTGTACAGCTATCATTTAAAACTAAATGCTAAGGTGAGCATTGAAAAATTAGCTTCCAAACAGTTTCATGTTCTGTACACAGCCTCTAAAAAGCAGGAAATGTGGGGAAAAACTAAAGCCTTCTATTATTTGTAAACTTCAGCAAAGCATTCAAGTTTTTTATTTCCCAATGTACCAAAATAATATATGCATGATATATGGTACATACCTTAATTTCATACTTATCTGCACTTAGGAGAATATAATCCCCAGGACTATGCATAAGAGATTTGACTTTGCACTTCTGCAGAACGACCTGTAATTGAAGGATGGCAATGATTTATGTTGATGCTGTTAAATAAACAAATTTTCATTTGCATTTTTCACTTCACCGACCACTTGCACAGTGAACCCATGAATGAAGGCAGTACAAATACTTTTAGCAACTGAAGGAAAACTACAGTTTATACTCCTCTTGTTCCTACTAGTGACAATTTACTGTATTAATAAGCAAACATACATACTTTATATCTACAGTCACACCCCCCACCTTTCAAGTTCTGAAATAACCAGAAGAAAAATATTATTTCATGCTCAGGTTTTTGTTATCGAGATCATTGCATTTTTTACATAACGTTTAAAGCCATATTCTTCCAGAACCAGTTTTTTTTCAGTCTTTGAATCAAAATGCTGCTTCCTAATATTAACCCAGCTGCTTTGGAATTGAAACATCTTCAATGGTCTGAAAGGTTTAATTACAGCTTAAATATTTTTTCTGCTGAAATGTTATTTTATAGTACTTCCAGCTGTTCTTCAGATTCTAAACCTAGCTGCAGGATTAGGATTAGGAAATAAAAATTTAGAACATGTTACAAGTTTAATGCAAGTAAGTGTGTGAGATTAGTTATAAATCAATATTCCCACCTTAGTGACCCATTCTGTGTGTCCAGTAAGGGTATTCAGGCACGTTCCTGTTGATAAGGCCCATACTTTCACAGTGAAGTCTGCAGAACCACTGACCAGAACATCAAGTTCATCATTGTAATCCACACTAAAAACTTCAAGCAAAGATGGAACTAAATAAGGAATACCAGTCTCTATGCTTGCATTTTTCTGAGACACTAGTAGCCTCTATATGAATTTAGCAGCTTCTAACTACATTCTTAATTGTTCTTGAACTGTACACATGAATTATTGCTCTGGGTGCCTAAATTTACATTGCAAAATTACTGGGGATTTTTGCCCAAATTAAGAGCATGTGTATCAGTGGTTCCTTTATGGCTGGATTATACAGAGTTTAACTTAAGCTAGTTCCTATTTCCAGAGTTTTAGTAAGACAATTCCACAGGATTAGTACATTTTATAAATACAAGGGGAAAAAACTACAGCTGAGCTGAGGATATTTCTAAGTACACAACAATGAATTTAATTATGAGGGCAATGCAAATACATATTCCCAGGTCCTATTTTGCTCTTTGCTTTAAGCTCATGTCCAGTCTGGGAATAGAAAGAATGGCCATGGCCATGTATGCCCTGCTACCTAAGACTTCCACCTCTTTGAGACTCGAAGCTACTGAATAACCATGGCATTTATTGTTACTTCCATGCAATTGCAAAACACTCCATGGCTAAGCTTTGGCATATTCAAGGACAAGGGTATATCTGTTCTGGTCACTTCCCCTGTTGAGGGGAACTGAAGTGACTCAGGTGACAGAGAACAGAGGCTGAACAAGCCGAAAAAGCTAGTGTGCAAAAAACTAACTCAAATTATATTTCATTTGATGATGATGTGTGTTATTTCATTGGTGAAATTACAATTTTAAGATTTCAACATACCTGCACCAGAATGTCCTCTAAAATGCTGTGTCTTTGCCCCAGAGCTCCATTCCCAACAGGCTACTGTGTTATCAAAAGATCCTGTTACAAGCTTTTGTTCATCAAACTTCACTGCAGCACAAGTGTGTGTCTGGATACCATATATGCACTGACCTGTGCTTACATCCCACAGCTTTGCAGACAAGTCATCTGATCCTAGGATATAAAAGAATAGGATAACTGGAAGATTGGTAGATTCTGGCACTACCTCTGACTGACAGTGTCTACTGAAACAGATGTATGGAAGTTTCCTGTGACACATCTCTCTCAGGTTTGCAGAACCACTGACTATACTGCAAGCTTTAGTTTCTTTCAGGAAGGAAAGGGGTCCACCAAATCCTGAAATACAGATGAATACTAGGCCCCATATCCTGCCACTTTCTTTTCTCTACCTGAAGTTCCTCTTTTTAAACTGCTAGCTTTGGAGAGCAAAATAAAACCATGGACTCCTTACACCTGTTTCTTCTCCATGGGGTTTCAGTACAAAAGTTGTCAGAAAGTTTTGGCAATGCTGTTTTCTGTGTATAACATTCACTGCTGAGTAGGTAAGTGAAAGACAGGCTAGAATCTAGCTGTTGGCTCCTAGGCATCCTAATGTACCAACAAATGAGCAGCTGAATTCAGTATTCCCAACTCAGTGTATAACACTGAGTTATACAAATGATTGGAAAATCCTTGCAATATGCTCTGACAGCAGCAGTTCATTGTAACTCTACTATTATTCTTTCATACTAAGGCTTCATATATGTTGTCTGTAAGTTAAGTTCAATCTTTAAGCCTATACTCTTCAGGGAGGAAGCTGAAATTATGTGCAAGTCAGACTAGTAGCAAGGTTAAATCCAGTTTTACAGCACTTCATAAAGCACTTACGTTAAGAACTGAAAGTGCTTACAGCCTTATTTCAAGGAAGAAGATATGACCTTTTCTTCCACACTCTGGGAGACTGAAGATCTCTCACAGCCATAAGTCCTTTTAATTGAAAGCTATCGTATAAGAGTATAGCTAACATATCTGTACTTATCAAATGGGCTTATTTATAGTAACAGCATGATCAAAATCATAGAGCAATCTGGATTGGAAGGGCCCTTAAGATAGTTCCCACCACCCTGCCATGGGCAGGGACAATGATGCCTCTTGATACTATTTCTTTATCCAACAAAGACATCGGTCTCCTTCTGTTCTTATTCAAGTGACTAATGAGTTTATTAGTACACCAGGTATTTCAGAAATTGAAAAAATAAGTAAATTGGAATCATCATCTGTATTAGCACTATGAAAATAATTTGTCTGGTAAAAGAAAAGAAAATTATCATTAATCTTATAAAGGGGAAGAGAAAACAAAGCATTTTAAGACTCCCAAGCTGTCCTTCCTACCTGTACACAGAAGTCCATCTTTATAGTAAAGTGCATATACTCTGGCACTGTGTCCAATTAAAGAGGATGTCTCAAAAGCTTCGTGGTCCTTCAGTTGCTTCATCCTTAAAATAGCTTTTAGGTAAACCTTCTTCCAGTGTAGAGGATCCTGAACAGAGTCATCTATCTGCCAACCCAAATTCTTACATGCAGTCTGCCACACCTCTGTACAGGCACTTATAACCTTGTTCCACTGCTTAGAGACGAGGCAACATGTGAGTAAGGTCTGCGGATCGAGCCATTTTAACAGATAAAAACTAAGTTCCAATGGAAGAAGTTTGAGGAAGTCCCTCTTGAGGAGAATCTCTAGATTATTGGAGAGGTGCCTGAGCTGGACTGCTCCACTCAAGCTAATCAGGTGATCCAGAGTTTCATTTTTCTGCAAGTCCGTCAGAGAAAGAAATGCAATAGAAATGTTATCAAGCCATGCTTCAAAGTCCTTTTTCTCCATAAGGTTATGGAAAAATTTACCTGTGATACATCAAAATACTGTATTAGTTCCGTTCAGAAAATAAGGTACAAATCACATCTTTATTACTGGTACATAAGTATTCTAAATGGCATGTTAACACATAGATTGAAGTGACCAAATGCATTTTAAAATATTCTTTAGGTTAGGACTAAGCATTTGCATGCACCCTGAACTATCATTTGTCCCACAGCAGACTTACAAGTAAATTGCATGTAGCTAGTGAACGTTAGCATTCATTATGAATGTTAACATATTTCTTGTTTTAAATTAACACTTTCAAATTCTGAGTCTAATAAGGTAGGGGTTAGTTTAAGTTTTAAACCTATTACAGCAAATAAACACTGTCTTAGAGTTTACTCATGGATTATACTGATAAAAGGAAAAAAACAAAGCACATAAGCAGAGTGATAAGCTACATACTAACATAATTTACTCATATCTTTGTACTGAACTATTTTAAATATGAAGCAGGTAACTAGTTAGTTTAAAAAAAACATATAAAGAGATGTCTGACAAACTGCGTTGGAGGATATGTTGGTCATCTTTCTATTTGGTCCATGTAAATATCTGAGCTTGTGCTAGTCTAGCATCAGATTTGACATGTCTGCACCACTTTGACCTAAATGCATTAAAAAAACCCTGTTGGTTTTTGTTTGGGTTTTTTGTGTTTATGGGGGGGGATGTTCTTGTTTTGTTTTTTGGTGGAGGGGGGTTTTCTATTTTCTCAGTTTATTTCCACTGAGACTTAAGAGTGAAATTGAATATCACCTCCTGAACTACATCCTGTATGCACTTATACTATCCTGTGACATCTCAAGTTCCTTTAGTGACCTGGGACCATTGATTAACAAGATAAACATCAGCTAAACAGTTAAAAATAATATTTATTTTCTCTGGAAGATATAATTTATTAGACAACTGTCTGAATTTCACAGCACTCCCAAACTGAAAGAATTGAGGTATCTGAGTGGGACTCAATAGTATGTTTATTTCTATACAGACATTTTACCATCATAGAATAAGATATTAAGAGTACACCTTTTAACAGGGCATAGAAGTACAGGAAAGTACAATCATCACTAGAAAAGGCTGCACGTGGCATGCAATGGTTGGTAAAACACACAAGGTTCTGGATGTCAAATGCACAGAAGCAGCTGCTCCTATTAAATCACAAATTGATTACAGTAGCTTGCTGCAGACAGCACTTACCAGCTTTCCTCAGCACATATGGCAGGGAATATAGTTGCTGTTCAAACAGGTATGTGTTCTCTTTAAAGCAAATAAAAAAATCCTAATAGGCCGGCTATGAATAAAAACTCCGTGAGCCCCAAGGCGTTTGTTGTATTCAATATACGAAGCTAATACTGAAATTAAGAGCTGCTGTGTGGCCGCTGAAACTGGTGCTCGAGCCTCTTTTCCAGGTGTTACGCAGCCAGCCCCATCCGCTCCCCCCGCCCGCTCCCAATATACCTCCACACGCAAAACGCACGGCGAGGACTGCACTCAGCGCCGCTGCTGCCGACAGCTCCGCGTCGCTCACCTCAGGTAGCAGCCCGGCGCGGGGTGTCCGTCGGCGGGCAGTCGCCACGGCTTGCGCGGACCCCCGGAGCCCAGCACGGCAGGGTGCTTCCCTGCGGCCATCGCTCCCGCGGCAGGACCGGCTCTCGGCACTTCCGCAGCCTGCGCCACAATCTGCGGGCAGCCACGACAGAAGGGTCACCCTCAAGACGAGACCGGGGCCTCACGACCGCCCGGCGCTGAAGGGAGGGGAGGGCTGGGCCGAGCCCACGCCGGGCGAACCGCCGGCACCGGAGAGAAGGCGCTCCCGGACCCGCCGCTCTCACGGTCAGGCGGCTTCCGGCGCATCCCGACGTCATCACTCCCCGCCGCCGCCTCGGCCGCTTCCGCCGGCCCCGCTCCTGGCGCCCGGCGCTGCTGTGAGCGGCGGCCCGTGCGGAGGCGGCGGGACGGCTGCGGCCACGCTTCCCCACAGGCGAGACATGGCTGCTGAGGAACCTCGCTGCCTGCTGGGTTACGCCGATTCCGATTCGTACCCGAAGTTTCGGCAAGTTCTGTTTGTTAAGAATATTCCTGTAATTATTATGATGAAAAATGCACTAGCGTTTATCATACTGACTTAAAATTACATATTCTCTCTTTTTCTGGCAGAGGTACGGTGTTGGTGGAACCGTGCACAAATCTAACGTGAAAACTGCCTAATCCTAACCTCTTCTTTATTAATTTGGACATAATTTAATTTTTCCTACTTATTTTGTATTTACTTACTTCATTTCCTAAATACAGGTTTTGCCTCTGCCTGGGGTCCAGCTCCATGGTTGCTGATACCTGAAATCTTCCTACTTAAAGCGAGAAGCATATCGAATGCCGCTTGTGTGTTAACGAACTGGCTTATGGCCTTCTTAGGAATCCCCAAAAATTCAGGATTTTATAGTAAGCATAATTACTCTTATTTCTTCAGTTCTTGTGTTCTTTTAACCTGGTGTACTGACTGTAATGTCCATGTGGGAATACTAATTGTATTGGGGCCAGTATCTTTTTTTCTAAGATGTAAAATAAAATCTAATTTTATAAAAAACTTTCCTTGCTTCACTCTACGTTTTCCTTATGGTGCATGTCACAGTGAAGAAGAGCACAATGCAGCCTGGGTTTAGTTTCAGACTGCAGTTAGTTTCAGACTGCAGTACTTGACGTTTGTGTGGCTGTTATTTCTGGAATACCTGACCACAGAATTAAGTCTTAATCCCAAATGGAGACGAATTCTTGGCTTTCCTGGATTTAAGGGTTTTTTTCCTATTCTTGTCAGGTGGCTAGGAATGCATTTAAATCACAAGAAGGGTTGTAGCTCTTACGAGAATGTCTTCGATTCTTCAGGAAAGAAGAAATTCCTTTTTCAAAAGGAATTGCAAGGTCTTGGAGACAGTAAGAATATACACTTAGCCAGAAAGGGAGAAAAACTATTCTGTAGTGTTACTTTACATAGTAAAGATATCCAACTGAAGCAGGTCTCTGAAAGTCTAAAAGATGCCTGTAAACATAAACCAATGCTACATTATGGCTTTTGTCAAACATATGGTAAAGCTTAAGGCACAAACAGGAATCTCATAGGTATGATACAGCAGTTCAGAAAACTCAAATGAAAAAAGCAGTGCTCTGTGCTACATCATGTCTTTGTGATTTCTTGTCTTTTTACTTTCCAAATTTGAAAGTCATTAGTCCTGTGTGTGTGAAAGAAACAGGTGGGGTCAAATTTACAGTTTATTACACATGAAGGAATAAATCATGTTTCCTCTTCACAAAGGTGATAAATAGCACTTAAAACAGTTTCAGATGTGATAGGACTGCTTCTACTTGGATGTCAGATCTAAATTACAAACCATACATGCTATCATATGACATTAAAAACAATGGTAATACATCAGCATTTAAGACCAGTGGTAAAGAGTCTTTGATCACAAATGTAGCAACAGTCTGAACAATATGCCATTATTAAATTACAGAGCAGTCTGCTACCATTTAAAGACAATTAAACTGACATTCCAGATTGATAACACCCTGCATAAACCTTTACATAACATTTGCCATTCAACCAGATAAATATCTAATAGAGCTATAAATAAATATGCAGAAATTATCTCTGTTTTCTCTTCAAGTCAAGTGTTAGTACCACAATTTCCAGTGGCAAACAGGAGTCAGTCAGTTACAGGTCAGCAACAAAATGAAGCAGCTAAGCAGTATACAGGCTGTGAAGTCGCTGTGCTCAACTAATAAGAGTAAAAATACTTTCTAACCTGCATGCAAGTACAGATGTTTGCTGCATAATCTCTTGAGCCTTCCCATATTGTTAATATTAGGTTCCCAGGGTATAATTTAGTCCTTCACAAAAACAGATCAAGCCTAGCTAAGAAAACAGTGCTTTAAGAGAATAAGCAAGCACTGTGCATATGAACCTTGACATCAAATTGTTAACAATGAAAATAGTGTGATACTCATTTTCATACACAGAAGGCAACAGAAATTATTTTGAAATACCTTATCACTTGCTGATGGGATTTTTCCTTCCCCTGCCTTTTATCATCCCATTACTTTAAATTCCTATATATATAACTCAGGATTTTTAATCCCTGAAAATATACGGTAGAAATTACAAATATATATACCTATATATGTATATATATTGAAAACCAAATCCAGATGAAAAAGGTTATATATTTCAAATGCAGACTGAGCCAACAGCTCTGGAAAAGTCACTGCATCTGCAAGCATGAATTACAGACCCATATCTTTAGGAAAACACATTCAAGCTAGCCGTTACTGGTCAAATATACATAGAACTGCAGAAAATATATGTCAGGAGTAGCAACCTTAACCATATGTAACTAGTTAGGCAATAATGTTACCCATTCCCTGGCCTCTTAAGTACAGTTTAAATATTTATTCAGTTGACTGTCACAATACTAAAAAAAATCAATTTGTATCTATCAACTACAAATACTTGCACATTTATAGAAATAATCACATGAAGGCAGAGAACAAACCTGCTATTCATTCCAGGTGCATATTTGCATGTATGTTATGCATTGAAAAACAACAGCAAACTACCACCACCACTACCACCACCACAAAACAAACAAACAAACAACCAAAAAAACCCCAGAACTTCTCCTCCAAAACCTGAAAAAAAAAATTTACAAAAAAAACCAACAAAAACCCCCCCACACCCCCAGCCTCAAGAAACCACACCAACCGAAACAAACAAGAATCCCTGCCACACCCCCAAAACAGTAAAGGACTATAACTAGAACAGGCCTTACTTCTTTGCAAACCAGGAAATTGAATGTAAGCGTACATTCACTGAACCTAAAAGCAGCTCTCTTTCTACTACGAACAGCCACAGCCCTTTCAAATTGCATGTGTCTCTTTGTTTCCTATTAGAAGGAAGTGTTTTGTTACTTGCAAACACATATAATATTTATGTGTACTGCATTGCCACTAGAATAAGGAACTGGACAAAAATTACTCTTAGTCTGTACTGGTTTCTAAAACCCAAACGGGTTTAGGGACCCTGGGAATGGCTCATCAAAACCTCAGCCTTAAGGACTCCATATTGTGTGTGTGTGAAAGAATTAACTTAGCTCATATGTCTGGGGGTTCTTGAGTCCTAGTCACAATTCAAAGTTGTGGTGATGATTTATATGCATGCTGTAATTCAAATACAGGACAAAGGTGGTGAGTAGCTCAAAATGCTGCATATCCATTTTGAGCAGATTTTTGAATGGTGGTGCATGGGTGTGTGTACTGGACTAGATGATAACACAGTGGTTCCTTCGACCCTCAACTATTTTGTGATTCCATGCATCATTACCCATGCTGGTGAGAACACACAAGTACATTCTAAATTAACTACCTGTACTATCTAATACTTGCACCAATGTAAATGACAGTCCTATAATTTAGTCAGACTAAGGCACAGGGATGAAGTGGTGACTGATACCATTCAGCCAGGAGTTAGGAGCCCTGCCACTGCCAACAAATCCAGTGCATAGGGATAGAAAGTATTTCCTGCAGAAACTTAGACAAGAGTCCAGAATGGGCCTTCAGTTAAACTTCTCTTGATAGCAAGCGTTTAATCTGGTAACCATTCTTCCTTCACAGAAACAATTCCCTCCATCCATCTCTAGCAACATTTTTCAGTTTTCCTATTAGAACGACACCCATCTTACACAGACATAGAGTCAAAGGTTATCGTTTCTCCTAACCATGAAATGTCAGCTGGCATCAAGAATGTGGCCTACAGGCATCCAGTGTGAAAGGAGAAAGGGTTGTGCTTATGGTGGACACAATTTGTGCCTAAGACTATTATAAGTTTTAGAGAGGGAATGCATGCACATGCTGGAAAAACAGAAGCCAAGCAACACGGCTCCAATGCTGGAGTGAACAACACTACAGCCATCCCAGCAGCCTTCCAACAAGCCTTGTCATCTAACACCAGCCTTAAGAAGGAGAGGTTCCGCAGATGTGTAAGAACTTGGCCCTTAATAAATGATGCACAAGAGCTTATGTGTCAATACCACCAACTGCTTCTAGATTTTAATTAGCAGTCTGAACGGTAAGGATGATCTTTTGAGAGAAACAATGGCTAGAAGCTAATCCTCCTCATGTGAAGAGACACAGAAATCATGGTGGTCTGATCAGACTACTAAAAACTCAAAAGAAGCCACATCCTTGTACAATAGAGGTTTCTCCTGTTACACCAGCAATTTCACATGATTGTGTTGGTATTTGTTCTTTTTACACAATAAATGTGATAAAGATCTTCACAGAATTTGGTTCCTTTGGCTTGTGTCAAATACAATTGGAATATTACTTCCATGTTCTCTGCCTTCTACCTATATTCTGGGCTGCTCTCATACAGTAAGTAGGTAGTAAATTACATATCCATGACTCTAAAGCCTCAGCTACCATCTCGATGTGTCATATAACCCAAAATAAATGCTGTATCGCTCTCTACTTCTTTTGCCACATTAGGTATTATCCCTCTACAACGCTGATTAAGTACAGAAACAAAAACTGAAGAAGTCGAAGCCTTGTTAAGGCACTTACTGGATAAATTAAGAATGAAGACAATAATTTTTTTCCAGGATTCAGCTCCTTCCCGTCCTCTATGAGTAATGGTCTGTTAAGGCCTGCTAGTTCCTAGTGTGACCTGCTCAACAGCTTGTACCTGACCCATTAAGTCAAGCTATGGCATAAAAGCAGGTGGGAGGTGGGCGGGGATGCAGCTGCTGGTCTTCACTCTTCAAATGGTACCAACATCCTCTTCCAGGTATGTACCATGGAGCCCGTACGATGTGGTTTTTGTCTAACTTCAGTAACCCAGTATCTCTACTCCTTACAGTTCATTTGCTAGATGTCATCAATGCTGTAATTACTGGCAGATGTTCAAAGGTTCTTTCTCTCTCTCTCACATACACACATACACACACATTCCCACCCCACAACACTCTCTTATTTCCTGCTAATACTTTACAGCCACTGCTGCACTTCTGGTTCAAGAAAATAACTCCTGCTTTATATAGCCCTTTCTTCTATAACCATATTTAGCATATAATGCAATGCTGTATCTATATGCATTCTGACTACCATCATAGCCAGTAGTCAAGCTTTCTGTCAAGCTCTTCTCATTCTTCTTGTTCTCCCTAGTGCTCCATCTCTCAGGCTAGTCTTTCAGGATACCTAAGTATGTGTTTGCTCACATTCTTCAAAGCAAATTTTACAATCTCCACATATTGCCTCAACAGCTATCAAACAACGGTTAATAATTTTAAAACATGGTGTAATAGCAGAGGTGAACATCTGCAGTGTATTTAAAATCTGATATCCTAACAGGGTAAAGCAAAGTTTCCAGTTAAAATTTAAACTAAAGTCCCAGTTTTGCAACACACTGGTACAGTCTTCAAAAACAGCCACAAACCAGAAATCAAATACTACATTGAGAAAGCTGTTCATGGAAAAAGCTGGTTCTTCTCCTTTCTAAAAACATGTAAGTGCCAGCAGTGACCCCAAAAGTGGATTCAGAAATGTTTGTAACTTCCTGGAAAATAAGTACCGCATGGTACTTTCAGATTGATTTTTTTTAAACCTTAACTGTCAAAATATAAGGATAGGGTAAAATAACACAATCTCTGGAAATAACATTCTCAAGAAACAATTACAAGTTTTTGCAAAGACTTTGATCTGGTACTTCCTTTTAGATGCTTATTAAGGTTCACCCCACACATCGATGAGTGCAAAACCCACTATAGTAATAATAGCCTTCTCCTAGACTAATTACTGTTGAAAATATTGCTTCTTCTGTTGATTAGCCACTGCAGTTGAGAGTAAGACCAGATAAGATCTGGCATATTTTCTTAAGTGAAGCAATTCAGCCATTATGTACAATAAACTGAGAAATCACTTTGCAAAACCAGTTTTACGTTCAGACAGATGGCAGCAAAAGGCACGCATCTCCAGATGATCACGCTTGAACAAAAGTGAAATCATGACATACGAGTGGTATTATGAAACAAAATCAAGGACACAGAAGTATTTCTACATATAGAACAAGAAACACTTGCTAATAAAGCTGAAACCTGAAACATCATATATAGAAAGGCTTTCATGAAAAGAACTCAAAACCAAGCAAACTCCTTGCAAAGGTGTTCTAGAGGAAAGGGTTAAAAAAAATCAAACTTTAAATATAAACCCGTATCCTTTAACACAGTAAGAGAAAAGATGATATTTCATCATAGAAGACTAGCTTATTAGCAGTGAAATTTCAGTCTGCATCCAGTTAGAAAAATACAACTATCTGAAAAAATGACTTACACTGTTGGTGCAAGTGCAGACAACAGCTAATGACGTCTGCATAAGAATCTTTTTGTAGTCAAAGGCAATTGGGGTTGGCTCCTCTGCCTTTAATGGAAAAATCTGCAGATGCACTGCAGTAAGAGTTTTCTAGTAGATGGACTGGGGTTTTTGTTCTGGCATTTTTGTTTGTTTGTGGCTTTTTAGGGTTGTTTTAATTTTCCACTTTCGAGAAATATTCTGAAAGTTTGTGTTTCCTATAGATAGTTTCTCTTGTTCAGGGATTCCTTATGTCAGAAGAGTTTTCAAGTTTCTGTAAACAATGAGCGAAGGAAACACCATCTTCATCTCTCACCTGATTCTTCAGTGAACATACCACAGATGCATCAATTTAGGGACTGACTGCACTGTTTGAAATGACCTCACCTGCAAGCCTTTTGTTGTTGTTGTTTTGTTTTTTAAAGACAAAAAAAACCCCAAAAAGCAGTGATCTATGTTATAAAATTCCTCTTCCAACATGATATACACTGTTGTAAAACAACTCATAATAGTAATTACAGCAATTAACTTGGCTGCATGTCATTTAGGTAAGTCAAATTATAAGAAGCTTAGAACAAGTAATACTTTTTCTTTACTTCAGTTTCAGCCTAAATCTCTCATTGATTACCTACTGTTAGAAAGCCACGAAAAGTAACGCTTCATTAACTGAGAAAACGTACCTATGTCAAACAGAAAAGCATCACCAAATCAGGCTGTACTAACCAGAACATGGGTTCTATAAGGATTTATCACCAGTACTTCCAGCCACATTTTACCACCAGAAGCAGTGTTTGTGACATTGCCATAGAGCTTACAGAGTTGTAAGAAAATGTGAAGTAAGGAAGAAAGGTTTTAAAAGCATCTTCATTTTAAGTCAATGATGTCTTCATCATATAAAGAAATCAGCTGAAATGGATAGCTAGGTGGTGAGCTCTCCTCCCTGTTTGCTGAAGTATCAGGATCTGAACTAGTGGAAAGATGACGTCTTTCAGAACAGCCTTCAAATGAGCCTGAGATTATCCTGCAAAGAGGAAGCAAAAGTTACTAAAAAAAATACACAGGTCAGGGCAGGAAGGAACAATGGCTACTTCTAGATTCAATCTAGTTATCCTAAAGACAGACATAGACCATTACAAGTGAGTTTCCTCCTGTTTTACTGTACAAAAAAGAATCAAAAGGTAGTAATAATGAAGCCCCTTACCCAAATAATTTCCAAATAGGGAAATACATCAAACGTAGTTTTACACTGCAAGAGAACTTTTGTTTTGTTACTCTCAGTCTCCTGTATCTTGCCAGTATTCTGTATTCTGCCAGTACTCTATACAAACATAGGTTATGGAAACAGTGAAAACAAGAGAATGGCACAGGGTCAGTGCCAAACAGACAAATGCTGTGGTATTTTTTCACAAAATTTATTCTGGAAATAGCAACACATGAGCATACAAAAAAAACTACAAGAGAGTCTGCACTGTGCAGCTGCAGTAGTCCAAATCTTTAAAGAAGGTTCAGCTGCAGCAGGTCCCCACAAAATGCCATTTAGTCTTGCCTTGCTCATTAACATGTCTTCAGCAAAAAGTGTAACTGTTTCAGTACTTACGGGATTCAGATACTCTAACAAACACAATTAGCATGAAATGCACATGGATATAGGTCTCAGCCAGCCTCATGCCAACTGAGACAAGCATGAGCAATCAATTCTGAAAATATTTATAGTCTAACTTAGGCTCTTTTCTAAAGTATATTTACCTGTCACTACTAGATGATCTTACAGCTCCCTGCTTGGGGTCTGACTGTCTTCGAGAAACTTTTTTTAGCTTCTGTGCACTTTCTGTCTTGGGCATAGGCTCATCCAAGAGGCCTCAATAAAGGAATAAAAGACTTAATACTTTCAACAGAAAACAAAGCATGCATGAAAATGTTAAGGCATCTGTTGCTGATTTCCATTATTAACTATTTCTACCTCACTTAGAATATGGCATCTTATACATGATCAGACAATGGCTATACTATTTGCAAATAAAGTTTCCTCACTGGTTTTTTTTTTTATTTTAGTAATTTATGAATACTAGCTGCATGTTACAAACCTACCTGTGATGGTGCAAAGATCAGAAAGTATATATTTGACAATTGATATGTAACACTGAGGAATGAGGAGAGTTTACCCAGCAGTTCTTTACGTGTTCTGCTTGCAATTTCTTTAATTTCCATACGAGATAAAGATAGTGAGTGCATAACTGGAAGAGAGGTAATGCCACTTGATGTTGTAGTAGTGATGACCTTGGGAGCCACAGGTGACTTCAGAGGTCGTTCAATGCTGCGCCCAACCAGATTGCTGAGAGGTATTTTGTACAGGTTTTTGCATGGAACTTCACCTGAAACACAGAAAGAAAGAAGAACATAACACTTGCACAGTAAAATCAGTTCTTAATAATTCCAAATGAAAAGTTATAAGGACAAGCTATACTTGTTGAGCTGGGCACTTTTTAACTGAAATGACAAAAACCTTTCCTGCTCTAGAGATCTTTCAATACAAATAAGCTAGGGGAAGGAAGAAATACAAGCAAATTGACTTAGGGAGAAAAAGAAGATTGACTCTTGGCAACATGATGAATCAGAAGCGGAACCAGGAAGTAAATTTATAAATTTGTGGCTGGTACTCTGACTATTACACTGCAGTCTGTGTGGTATTTCCCATGTGTTTTAAAATACTGCAAACATACTGAAGCCTGGATCCCAAGTGGTTTAAATTACAACTCCTCCTCTTAGGTAACACAAAATACCACGTTTTCCTAATTCCTAGAAGAAAAACAACCCAAAATCCCAAATTTACCATCAAATAGTACTGCCTTTAAGAAATTTGTGATTACCTTCTCCTTTTCCTTTCTGCTAACATCTGCTAAATCTTCTAGCAGCAGATTTAAGGAAGAAAGGTGTACATACATCTTGCATTATCTAGTTGATCTTCCCTTGTTTCTCCCTTATTGTCACACTATAGATTGACTGTTCACAGATCATGTTACACTAAATTGTCTGTGCAAAGTTTTTCGAGGCTTCTTTTGTTTTGCAAAAGAGCTTCAGCCATTCAGTTGTCATTCAGCTCTTCTTAAATGAAAGGAATAGCGTATGTGAAATGTCAAGCTTTCTTACAATTTAATGCCACTTTTTGCATTATTACTTGTGGTCACATCGCCAGATTCATCAAGCTATTGAGGCTTAATTCTTCCCTTCCTACAGAAGTTATTTTCTCAGAACAGTGCTACCATGTATTCAGAAGAGATAGTACAGTGCAAAATTCAGCCAAGTGCTTTATATGTGTGGAAAATCTCTTATACTCCACACTTTCAGGTAGGAACTCAGATTTTTCTACCATCTTTACTGAAGATCAGCCATACTGAGATGTGATAGCTGTTGGAATAATTAGAGATCACATTACCTTCTAGAGAAGGAAGCGGAAATTCTGGCTTTTCGCAAGCTGTCGGTGTTTGAGGAGAACTCTTTGAACTCATTTCCTTAGAGCTGCTGTCAGATGATCCACTTACTGCAGCAGTAGCTTTAAAATAAATATCTGACTGAAATGACAAATAACCCATCATTAGTACAGTGAGATTTTCTTAACCATCCTCTGATTCTCTTTGTCCTTGATATGAACTATGAGCACACAGATGAACAATTTTTGCAGAAAAAGTAGCATATATTTCAGTTTTGTTTGTTATGTTTTTAGCAGCAGCAACTTTTTATGTTCATTAGATCCCAATATATCACAGAAATAGTCAAATCAATAGATTTTTCTGTCTTACCCTTGATGCTACAAGTTGAAGCTCAGGCACAACTGCTGTGTGGACTAAGTTCCCATTCACCACTAATCGGATCTCAATGGAATCAGTAGTGAAGGCAAGAACATAAGGGAAAGCACAGACTGCAACAAAATAGAAGTTTTTTGGCAAGGAAGAAGGATTAAAACAAAAGTTTCTTGGATGCTCCACGAAAACTGTTCTTGACCTCTTCTGGCATGTTCCTTTCCTATGAAAAGTGTTGTCTAACATAGTGATGTACACCAAGTTACATTGAGCCCGAAGAAAATTTCACTCTCCATGCCCAGCAGAATGTAGAGTGAATGGAAAATGAGAAATGCAAAAAAGGGGGGGAAAGTTAAGCAAAGGATGAACTTGGTACCAAGGCTCCACTTTTCAAAATTATCATATTTGGAAACTTAAGTCAAGTGGCATTATGAATGTAACACGCTTATTCCCAGAATACTGTAATTCCACCAAGAGCCATGCACAGGCAAAAATGGTAACGAAAATCCATCTACTAAAAATAGATGTTTTCTTACCAACAGCATAAGGAACTTGATTCCAGCTGAATTGGAAGTCATAAGCTGATGGCTGGACCAGTGGAGAACCTCCACTGAAAGGATATACCTTTCTGTATTGACAAACATCTGTAGCAAAATAGAAAAAAGAAGCATCCATCACTTTATACTGTAAGCAACCACCACCCATTTTATAGGGAGATTTTGCAGAAGGGTGGACATTATGCACACAGCCAAACAGTCATGTAAAAGTCCCTCTATGGCCAAACAGCTAAGCAAAATTTGCTTTCTCTGTCAACACATTGGAAAGACCAAAATAAAAACCCTACATTTTAATAAGTTGTCATATTTCACCAAGTATTACTGTTTCAGCAGTTATCAGGTCCCTAACTTATCTATAGATAGAGTAACAGGCAAGAAAAATTCAGAAAGCAGTGTCTGCAGATTTGTACCTCTATGCCCTTTGAGTAGCCATTTGTTCATGTAATTCACTTTTTTTGAAGACTGTTATGCACATGGGTTATTACAGACACCAAGATTTCATCAATCATGTAACCTGCACATCTATAAAACTTTTAGTATGAGTAAAATACCTGAATTTCTAATTTCTCCAATATGCATTTAAGTTCCAAAGAATGTATTTGACAAACTTTCCATGAAGCATTTATTTTCAGATACAGACCTAGACTGCAATGAAAGAAGATCTAAATATGCAGATTGAGCTATTACCATTTCTGGTCTTCCCTAAACACTTACAGTTATAACACAACAATAGACCAGCTTCTCCATCTTCATATACATCAATAGCTGCAACAAAATTAACCTGCAATGATAATGGAAAAGATTAACAAACAGGCAGAGAATACTGTGGTTATTACAGCTGGGTCGTGACTAACAAGCAATACAATCAGTTGGGGAAGTGCACAACCACAGGTAAAACAAAAAAAAAAAAAAAAAAAGGAGAGAGAAATAAATAAATAAATACTTTTATAAAAATAGCCTCTTTTGTAATGTAATTTTCAGGATGTTCTCAAGATGAAAATTAGCTTCTGTTGTATTTGGCTCAGTACAGTACTGAACATTCATAACCACACCACAGTGTAAAGCAATAAAAACATATCACTTATTTAGCAATACGAATCTTGGGAAACAGCATGATTTCAGAAAGCTGTGAATCAACATGGTATGTTACAGATAACAATTATTTTCAAAAAGTGATCTTCAAATGCACATCACGACAAGCAAAAAGATCAGATACACCAATTACTGGTTCAAAACCACTAACATTTACAGAGGTCAACAGGGGTGTGCCTAAGGATTAATGAATAGTCTGAATTTACAAATTGAGAAGCAATGCTGGTTAAACCACAGTATTTTTTTACATAGATTAGGCTACATAAAAATTCTCTTAATTCAACTTTGGTTTTGTCTTTTACATTTAGATTAAAAACAAACCAAAACAGCTGCAAAAAGTAGGATATCTGTGCAGGAAATGAGACCTTATTAGTGAAATGCATAAGGTTACATTAAGCAAATGCTTCCCCAACCATATATACTACTTAAACAGGGAGAGGGCTGAGAGACTGATTCCATGAACAGCAGTCTCCTTGATTTAAGATTACTGGGCAGGTCAAGAAGCAAACTTGAAAGTTTACACATCCATACCCAATGCATTTCGATCTATCTTCTGTAGTGACTGAAACCCATTGTTGCTCTGTTGTCCAGAGAAATAAGCGGGCAACCCATTTCAACATCATAAAAATCATTAGCTCAGCTCATACTGTCTGCTTTATTTGTGTTCCTAAAGGAAATAAGGATTCTGGTGTGCAAAAGAAACGGGAGTGGTGGATGATGACGGTGACGTACTTCTCCATCTCCATTCTTTATTTCTAGTTCCTCCTCATCCAGATTAAAATTGATTCCCAGTGCTGATGAGAAGATTACACTTAATCAATCATGCCAAGAGCACCTCTTAATCACCAGATCCAAGTAAAAATACAGACAATTTTAAAAGAAAATAACTTACTGAGAATTATCAAGTGAAAACTGTAGTCCCTTATCGCATTAACAACAACAATAACAGATTAACTGTGCAAAGTGTTCCAGGTTGTTGTTGTTTTTTGTCTAAAGCTACATGTCCACATCCCTATTTAGAAATTATCTTTTGTGAAGCAGGAAATACTGCAACTTTTTTCTGGAAACCAAGACATTCACTTAAATCCCAATCCTATGTCCTAGACAGATAGATTCAGTTATTAGTTGACTGGATACCAGTTTCTTAAATAGAATGATAAGCCGTATGTAATTATTTTAGCTACAAATAGGCAAATCTGAATAAGATACTGGTGGCCAACCACTGAAGTTATTTTGATGTAATTTTTTAAACAATAAAACAAAAATAAAGCAAAAAGCTAACTGCTGGTTAAGAAAGAAGAAAAATGAATTTTTGACAACAACATTTCAGAGCTTGAAACACGGGCTTTTTCCTAACATCATATCTTATAACTACCTCTCTTGGAAGTTATCACCATATCCAAAAAGGAATATCCCAAAAAATACCCCAAAAAGAATAAATGTCTCCGAGTGCCCTTAAGCAGTAGTTATAGAAGTAAAAAGTAACACACGAGATCTCCATAAATTACACTCCTAGGAGGTCAGCACAGCATGCACTGAATCTGCAACAAATTATGTTCAGTGAGGGTCTGCAAAAAAAGTTTCAATGATGAAAACTTACCCTGTTTGTTTCAACGTGATGCAATCTATAGGACTCCCCTGTACTCTCATTGACTAAATCAAACTGATGCCGATATGCTACACAGATCATATTGTCACTGTCTCCAGTAGGTCCATCCACCAGCGTCATAACCACTGGAGGGTCCGAAAGGCATATTTCCTATAACGTAAATAATAGAATTACTCTCTTTTTCAAGTTACTATGGTGGGTGCTGCAGGTACTCCATGATTTTAAAGGGATGTTTTCTAAGCACAGAAGCATAACAAAGAACAAGCAGAAACAATTCTTAAAAAATCTGAAAGTTTTATTTCACATATATATGATTGAACTCCACCATAGGGCTTCTCACTTTTATTTGTCTGTAGGTTCAGGAAGATGATAATGCCTACTCCGCCTTCCCTGCACCCCCCACACTAGCTGAGGGCTGCTCAGTGTGTTAAGATAATTAGTAACTAGATTACACATACCCGGATGTACTGGAACTCCTCTACTGGAGATTCAGGAGATGACAGCAGGGAGGTGCTGGTTAAAGTGTGGTGTGAATTATATTTCTTTGTGACGAGAAGTAGTTTGTTCCGAACAGCCACAACAATCCTCAGTTCGCTTCCATGGTGAGTATTAATGGCATACAAATGGCAGCCTGAGGAAATAATGTTCTAGACTCTAAGTGGTTGGGGTTGGGTCTGATTTTTTTGTTCTATATTTGTGTGATGATTAGTACAACAGGGCTCTGATGGATGACTTGGCAACACAGAATCAAAAACTCCTCAATAGGATTACATTGACTTCTAGGAAAAGACAAAAGCCTATGACTCTTTTGAAACCTGTTTTTACCCCTAATCCTAAGTACATGGATTGTCACTATTCTGCAAGTTCCAGCTTTTCAAAGCAGCTTGCTTCTGAAGACCAGGAAACATTTATTTCTACGGGCAACACCCAGACTAATCTAAGCACTACTATTTAATGAGGGATTTGCCAGCATTCCTCCAACTTAAAGTGTGCTTTATTTCAGTCTGACATCCCCACTGAATTCTTCTCATACCTCCCAACCCTGAAATCCTATTTTTCTCTCAAGGCTTTCATCATCAGCAATTGCCAAGAAACATAGTTTTTTTACAACATTCACAAATGTCTTGCTGGACTGTACTAGAGTAGGTTTCAAATATAAGCTTAACAAAGTTTGAATTGACTGTCCAGAGAAAAAACTAAAGGTGAACACCTACACCTGCCTGAAGAGAGCTAATAAGCTCCTGGCAACTACCAGCATCAAAGCACAGTGGATGTTTTTAACACAGGATAACAATATCACCTTTTGTTCTCTCCAGTTTATTTTCTCTGCAGTCATATTTGCTTCTTATAATTTTTTTAGTCTCTATATCTTTTTGGACAGCACTGAGTCTGAAGACAAGGATACGAGAGTCTTTCCCTGATGTATAGAGAGAACCAGGAAAAAAGAAGTTAAAAAAAGAATGTGGTAATTTGAAATTAAGACTTCCAACGAGAAGTAGCACCTAACAAACAGAGCAAAAGTAAACAAAGCATAATACCTCTCTGGGGACAGAAGACTTATGAACTCTCTAGGACTTACAATTCTAGTAACCAACCCCTTCAGTACAGTAGCAGAGTTTCCCATTAGGTGGTGCTGCATCAAAGAATGATCAGAGAGCTTCCAAACAGTGAAATGCACAATATTTGGAAATATATAAAATCTTGAAAAATAACAAAAATATAATAGATATAAACTATAGGGCAAGAGTAAAAGGGTTAACTTTAAGAGCTGGAACCATTCAAGTGAGCAACTGATAACTGGATCATTAACAGAGTTTGAACCCTTCAGGATACAGAAGGGTTTTCTCTAGAAATTTCACAAACTTCTCAGATCTTCAGAAATATCACCCATTCTCCAAGTGTCTTGAGAGAACTGCAAATGGCTCTCACGTAGTCTGAGCTAGTTCTGTAAGATCTCAGAGTGAATTTCATCAGATGCAACCAAATTGGGCAATTCCCAGTGATACAGAAGGAACCATGTTTTACCCAAAGCTTGGATAAACAGAACTTCAGCAAATACTGAGGAAACAGACATAACAGAAAAAAAATAATAAATCAACCATATCTGTAATTCTCCTGAGTTAAACATAAAGATCTTGATCTTGCTTTGTATATGCTCCCTTTATGAAACTTGACCACAGACTACTAGGTAAAAACCACCTCACTAAAAAACTGCACATTTTATGCACATTTGATCCTTCTAAACATGACACAATTGTCATACACATATACCCAGCAACACCCAGAGTCATGCATGAATCCAGGAACAGGGACCTCTCCTACCTTTGTCTGTTCGGGCAATTAAAAGATCCAGAGCTTCCAACACATTCATCTGCTTTATTTGGAGAGTTTTATCAAATACTTGCACTGACGGTTGGCCATCTAAAAAAGAAACACTAATATATTCAAAATTCTACTAAAACTTGCTAGATGCTGGTTTTGAACCATTTCTTTCTTCTAATTAAAGTCTTGGGTTTTTCTTACAAAAATGAAGAGAAAAAAACCCCAAAAAGAACCGCACAAAGCTCCTACATGTGCCACAGCATCATAGTCAATACTTCCTCACAGGGGAGTTTTAGTATTGTCATGAATCAGATTAAGTGACTGAAATCTAAAAGTGACATTCCTTTGGCAAGCTTGGGAATTATGACCAAGAACTAACTTCATTCCCTCAGTCCCGCTGGCCTTACATAGCACACAGAGGATAATAAGGGGTCAGAGTAGCAATATCATTGCTAAGGGAAGAAGTAGGATTTCATTGTAACATAAGCCCTTGGCTGCATGCTCACTAATATCAAGAGCTAAGAAAACCAGACAAGCCATTTAGACACTTCTTGAACCTGGATGTGACCTCCTACGGCTTTTCAGATGGTCAAGAAAACAACATCTGAAATAAGAAAACATTCAGAAATCTGCATTAACACTAGCTCCCCAATATGGCTTGATTCTAGTGCAGGATGAATTTTTGCAACTAGGCTACATAAATGTATAAATTTACTTGGATTAGTAACTATCTCTCTACATAAAGACCTACTAACACCTGAACAGAGTTTATGAACACACATTTTCAAGAAAATGGTCAGATACATAAAAATTGACACAAAAACACTAGATCATTTACTAACCATCTATTAACAAGATGCCAGCATCTGTAGAAACCAGCAAGGACTGGCCCCAAGAATCTGCACAGACAACCTCATGAGGAAAATTACTGCAGAAAGACTGAGATTCCCAAGGCTATGAAGTAACATAAGGGATACATATTAAGTACACTAAAAAAATACAGATCATACAGACACAGAATGTGATGGACAATGGCAATAACATGTAAATGCTTTTGGGAGGATACATTTCCAAACAGTATATTGTTGGAATTTGAAATATCAAAATTGAATTAATTGTCTTGCAGAGGACTTTCTGCATCAGTTCTGGTTTGGAGACTAGTAAGTGTAAGACACATACCTGAAATGCTAGAATTAAAATACATGCAGCTGAAACTAAACACAACCCTCACACAATAATTTTTTTTCATTTAAAAAAACCCAAACCTATATATTCAAAATGTATGTACCACTATGCATACAATTTGCTTACATTTTATGGTTCAGTTTGTGATGTTCAGTTCTAGCACATGGTACAGTTAAAACCGTCTTTCTGCCCAACTGTTCTTCCATCCTGTGTTCTCTGTACTTACCTCCCAGAGCCTGCCCCTCCTTTCCCAATTTATATATTAGTTGGAATCTCTGAAATTCTAGAAGCACTTCTGAAGCTTCTGTATATAAAACACATGCAGAAGAGTGCAGCTGGCATATTTCACTCCCTAATGACTTCAAACGAAATCCAGTATTACAGGAAATGAAAACACAACTGAATCTTATTTTAAATGTGTTGAAATTACAATAAAAGATGACTGCATATGGAAGATGTCCCTTTCATTGAATTTTCTCAGGTATAAGAATGTCCACACTTGCTTTAACTTGAGAAGTGCTTCTGCCTCAGGCTCATCCTTTATTAATCTAATAGTGACTGCAGAATCACTTTGACATTATACCTTTCATCTTTTCTGCTGCAGCATCTAATTAGAGAAGTAAATAAATAGACACCATACTAGATAATGTTTAACGTTTCATAACTTCTCTGACAGTTTCACTCACCTCCTTTTTACAAAAGCTTGTGGTTGCCAAGTTAGCTGTGGTATCCCCTTTCACAGTAGTTTTCAATTTCAATGCCTAATACAAACAGATGTTTTATTTAAACTGAGTTTTTGTCAGCAATACCCAAACTGATGACTATATAAAAAGGACAATTTAGGACTAGAAAGTAAGTTCAGTTTTGAATTCCTATGCCATTTTAAGTAATGAAAAAAAGAAGCAGGATTCCCTATCCTCAACAATGTGGGCATAAACCACTAGATGGTTACTAGGTATCTTCTTGGCTAAAACATACGTTGGCTGTTTCTTATTTAGGGTTTTTTTTTGTTTGCTTGCTTTCTAAATGGCAACTCAGAAAAGAAGAGTCAAACACAGTAACAGAGAAAAACCTCCTACCTTAAACTACAGAATCTAACCATCTACACAGTTTACTTTATAAATCTAGTCATATAGAGGATCCTTGTCAGTTATACAAACTGACCCTTTACTTGCAAAACTTCTTAACAAACACTAAGGAAAACTATGTATATATCTGTCCGTATATATTGCCAGGCATCCCAAGGACAGACGGTCACTGGATCACAAACACTTCAGTTAGAAGTAACTAGAAGCAAGGATTTTGAAAGGGCCAAACACTCCGGTGAAATATTGTATATACATAGTTTCTTTGACTTACAAAGTAAGTCTGTTAGTCAAGCCTATATTCATTGCTAACTTTCACAGCAGTATTCCTAGAAGACTGTGATACGTGGACTTGTCATAGCATTCCTTAATGAATTCCTAAACCAATTTTACTGCCCTAGAGTATGCCTACCATCAAGCATGCCTCTCTGTGAAGTGGCACTAAACACTTGCATGCATCACCTGCATATTTGCATTAAAGCATGGCTGTCAGCTTACAGAGACTCACAAAATACTTCATTGTATGAATATTTTAATTCCATCTCATCAGTCAGAAGAGATCACCTTAAATATATTGCTGAATCAGTCATCAGTGAATTTTGTCGGCCGTCTAAGAAGTCAACTGGCTATAAATAAAGGAGAAATATGTTCCTAGTTTGGCAAGAATGATTGAGTTACTTGCAGGGTATCTTGAAATATGGTCAAGCCTACAGTTTGTAACTTAGAGAAAAGATCTTTTAGGGAAGGGAAATAGTTAAATGTTAAGAACCTCCAAGAAAAACACTAACAGGCATCTACAAATTTATAACCCACATAATAGGTTTCCCTTTGACGAAGACCATATTGAGGACTCTACTCAATTTGTTACATGAGTGTCTTATCAGCATTTAACCTGGGGGAGGTGGAAGGGGCGTACGTCTACAGGTTTCCATACTTTCAATAATCATGCTTTTCTTGTTTTTCTTTACTTCTGTAAACATAGGAGTAAATCATCGGCTACTTCTGCCTGAATATTACAGATTCAGCTTTCCTTTTTTTCCAACACGTGCCTAAAGTGACGAGTTATTTCAAGGTGACTGGGGAAAGGACAGGAAAAGCACAGGGGAGATTTTGCAGCTCTGGCAGTGCAAGCTTCAATAGCCCTGAGATTTTTTTTGAACCAGCTCTCAACTGCCTAGCTCCATTCTCTACCTTTAACCACATCAAGAACTTTTCAGACTCATCTTTAACTTACTAAGATTTAAAAAATGAGAGAGAAGAGAATTGGGTTTTGTTGGTAGTATGGGTTTTTTGGGTTTTTTTTGTTTGGTTGGGTGATTGGGTTTGGTTGGTTGGCTGGGTTTTGTTTTGTAGAGGTTTTTTTTTTTGGTTGGGTTTTGGCTTTTTGCTTGTTTGGGGTTTTTTGTTTGTTTTTTTGCTTTGGCTTTGTTTTTGCTCTGTTAAGTCCTGCTGAGTTAAATCAGCTCAGAAAAGAAGTATTCTTAACATAAGCTGCAGATCCATGAGACCAGTCTGGATCAAGAATAAATAAGTGAGAAAGAACAGGGAAACTGATGAGCATAGGTACTGTTGGCTTTTTTTTTGCTGCGATGAACTGTCAGATCAAAGCAGACTAATCTAAATCATCGGGAGGTTGCATTTCCCACGGAATCGAAAAGTTAGTAAGTCCGTAGAAGACTGCAGTCAGCATTTGGTACGTTCAAAGGTGTGTGGCAAACTGTGATTTAACAGAAAGACTGTCAAAATTTCTTCCTGACTAAAGAAGTCTAAGTATTTTCTAAGAAATTCAATCTTAAAAAAACATACGGAGGAAATCCATGAAATACTATGTTTTTCCAAAGCACAGAAAAAGACGCAGCACTCTTCTCCTTGGAGAAAGCATCTGCTGCATGAAGCAAAGAAAAATCTTTCAGGTTTGATCCTAAGGTACAATTTTTACAACCTTCATTTAACTCATGTACAATATAAATATTTGTACATGTATACCTCAGGCGTTACAGATAAATACTTCTATTCATATTTTATTTTAAAGTAACTTAAAATAATGCAATACTGCAAAACTATTTCTCATCACAGAAAACTGCATTAAATCCCAACATAACTGCAATCTAATCAAAGTCTAGCAAAAGGAGTGACACAGTCTTTGTAAACATAGCTGCATACCTTCTAAACTGATCCTACCTGACCAAGCCGAACAAACTCTGCTTGTCGAGCTTCCTCTTTTTTCCGTGTTGATTTTGGGGACTCTGGTAACACATCACTGAAGGATCTTCTATTAAGCATGTTCTAAAACAGAAAATGTTTCATTCTAATTGCATAGCTTCTCAGAGAGGAGAAACTGCAACTCTTCCAAACCTTGAGTGCTTTACCTCACAATTTGTCATAGTTTACCACTGTCATGTTCTGTACAATCATACCACATGAATATGTGACATGAATATATGAAAAAGAAAAAATTAAACAGATCTATATGGAGCAAAGAAATAAACATTGGTGGAAAAATAGCACCTTGTTAGTTTTAGAAGCACTGAACTTATTTTTAGTTAGTTAAGAATCACCTTAAGAGTAAGCCTTCATAATCTAAAATAAAGTTACCTCATAGCTACCCAGGGGTAAGAAATTTACACATCCAAATTTATGCATAATGGAACAAATTCAGACTTTATGGTGACGACACTAATGCCTGTATTTGCAGCATCTAAATTCCCTATTCCCTTGCCAAAGGCAAGCTTACATAAAGTAAGCTTAATCACACTGTTATGCTTCTCCTCACACCTGGCAAAGAGTCCTGTCCAGAAAGCACTGTCTGTCAGCTTTCATATAACTGTAAAGTAAGTTATATGATAATTGGTATTTAGCTTAGTCATATGCAATTCAGCACTCATTAGGATTACAGTCCTTTAAAGTAACAGAACATTCAAGCTACTAGTTAGAACAGGACAGTACATGTGAGGGATGCAGAAACTTCTGACTTACATTTCCCTTCTGTAGGTCAGGCATCATGTCTTGGTACAAAGAGCGGATCAGCATGTCTAGAGTGCGTTGACGTTTCTGAGAAAACGTTGGTGTTTCCAGGGTGGCCTTTTCGCCATTTATTACTAAAAGATTATGGGAAAAAGAAGTATTATGTAAATGAACTTCAGCAATCTCCACTGACTCTAGTTTGCCTCTGTACCAGAACACCTGCTCTGCCCTTAATAATTTAGAATTGCCTGCTTTTTGCCTTTTTTAAAGTGAATAACTCTCTCTTACGTTAAAGGAGATAAATTAGTAATAGAAGAATTCCACAAGGCATCAGAATAAATACCTAACTAGTAAAAACACTAAAGACAAATAGCCAGTCAATTTAAGTAGGCAAAATGAGCTACCAAGCTCCTGTCAGATCCCGTTGTAATCAACATAATCAATTCTCAAAGATTTCTTTCTTGCTGATTTAGAAGGGCAAATATGGGTCAATGAAAGCTGGAACTGAATGATTACAGAATTAAAAAGTGCTGCATAGATGTCTTTCAGCATCTTTAGGAATACATTCAGAAAAGCTGCTATTTTCAGGTTTTCAGAGCTACTAAATTAACACTTTCTATTACTAAATAATGAACAGCATTGTAAGTTCTTTCAGATCTCCCAAGCCCTTTACGAAAATGCAAAGCTAAATATGGCTGCACATTCTGCAAATGCAAAAGTCAGCCTCTGACTAGTAGCCTGAGAAGAAGAGATTTTTTTTGTTGTTAATCTGACTGTAACAGTTTGATGGAACTGACTTCCCACCCATGCTATAGGTTTGAAAAAAAAATTGTATACAGATCAGCAGAATACACAAGAAAATGTATATACATTTTAAGCATCATACATTTCAATTTGTTAGCACAATTATTAAGAGTGTTTTTAGCAAAAGAAAAACTGACTCACATTTCACCAACACAAAATCCCTGAATTCCTGGTGATTTGTAAACACAGGTGGGGATGGAAGGGGAGGCCCAAAGAGAGGAACACTTTCTTCTGAAAATATTTTCAGCCTATTGAAAGTACAAATCTTTATCTACATTGAAAGTCACATTCAAGCCCTCCTTTTTTATAGACACTATTCAGAACCAAAGAAAAAAAATGGAAACTGTTATCTAGGTATGTCTTACATTAGAATTTCAAAGGGTCTAACAAAAAAAGATTCACTTGGAATTACTCAACAGAGCAAAATTATGCTTCTTTTTACACAAACTAATACTGGGACACAGAATTAGAACAGAACTTTGCAGTTCTACTCATGCAAGCAATAGTTTTAGTGGCACTAGCAAAATACAGTCCTGTTCAAAAAAGCTGTAAAAGAACAGGTCTTCACCTACAAAATATGTTCTCCTTCCAGATTTCCACTTCATCTATGCATTCACCACATGTATGAAATATTTGATTCTTTCAAAGTAACAATGGCTTATGACATATGAATCAGTGGCTTGGAACAGCAAGTTCATGTTCACTGAGGAAGACGGAGTCAGAATAACTTCCATGACAGCTCGACCTGCTGAGCTCTTTTCATCCTTAAGGAATCCATCTAGTCAGTGGCTATCACAACATCACACACATCAATTAACTTTCATCATCGACATCGTTTACTATGTCATTGATATCACCCGGTCTGGAAGTTACCAGCGTATCTTTCATAATTTTTTTTATTTCATCTAAAAACCTGGTTTGGGTTTCCCCCTTAGCTTATGCCTGTTCCAGAATTTAATTTTTCTGATGGTTAGAAACATGCTACTTACAGCCAGTTTAGTGACATCTGTATGCATGTCCATATTGCTCTCCAGTTTCTAAAGCTCATTTGGCTTTGTAGCATAGAGACAGGTGGACCTGTCTGTACGCCAAATGTTTTCCCAGTGCCAGATGTTTTCTCATTTTTTCTAAACCATCAGTAATTCATTGTGAAATTATTTGCTACAATCAGCACCTACCTGTAACTATCATTCTGCTTATTATATCTCACTAAAGCAAAAATATCTGCCATACAGTTAAGGAAGTTAATCCAGTTCTAATAAAGCTCAAATGTATTTTAATAAACTTTTATTTTTCCTGCAGTACATTGCAGATTTAATAAAGGTAGAATATATTATTCCAGTCAATGTAAATACATAAACAATTCTAAACTATGCAGATTTTACTGTTTATAAAGAAGGTCCCATACAAAAATTTTATTGTTTGATCAACAGTTAAAAAATCAAGCTATGGCAGACACAGCAGAAGACATACTGTAGAAGTTTGTTCTATTTGTATTCGACATATTTGTGAATAAAAATTCTTCTAGTCGATAAAGTACTTTGAACTTTGTTTATACCAAAGCTTCCACTGAAGAAAGGATTCCAATGAAATAATTTAGCCAAAAGAATTATAAAATTGAGAGCATGATTTAAAGCGCAAGTTATACTAAGGCTGATGCTCTACTGAAGAACTACATTGATGTGGTAAACAACTCTCCTTAGTATTTAGGTTCCTCTGATAGGTAAAGATTTTTATTATTTTTTCAATCTTTATTCGTTTTTCATTCACCCCTAGCAAGTGGGTTCTAAGAACATTTAGTCTGCCTGAGAACTAGGTGTAGAATTCTTAAGCTTTGTGATAACTTTTTAAAATTCAGCAACAGAGTATAGATAGAAATTAGAGTTTTTCTTTTCACCCATTTTTCCTCATTTCATTCCATCTAGTCTAACAGATGGCAGGTTGAGGTCTACAGATTACTACTACTGTGACCCCATGATAATTCCAAGGGATTGGCCGCTGGTTTTTGGAATCATACAGTCTTCAAAATGTTTTCAACCAGAAGTCTGAAAAACACAGGCTGTTAAAAAACTGGAGAATATATGGTAAATGGTCTGAAAAATTTGACAAATACTGATCTAAAATACATAAATATTTAAAATAAGCAGCATCTAAACATTGAAAGGCTATATTGAATAAAATGCCAACATTTAATACCAAAATAATTTATATAACTAAGAGAAATATATTTATGAATTTATGATTTTTGAAAAGGTATAAAATTAAATTTGTGAAATGATACAAATAAATGCTTTCAATTAAAACATGATTTAAAATTCACATTTTTGCTTTTAGCTTATCTTCTAAGGGATTTAACAAACACTGTTTGATATTGCAGACTTGGAAACTCCTAGTCAGGCAGCTGAAGGTGAAGAATGCAAGAATGCAAGTGTCTTTGTAAAATAATTTTCACTTCCATAAACAGCATGCAGGGAGGACTTAGGGCAGAATTAAAAGTAATATTGATCATTAAAAAAAAAAATCATTAGAAAATGTCAGGAAAAAGATACGTGTAAAATGAGAACGAATCATGGATGGCTTGAATGTTGGAGAAGACTCTTCACCTTCCTGAAATATGATAGTGACAATGTCATTTCCAATATGTCGCTTCCTTTCTACCTGGAAAAAAAAAAAGGAAAAGAAAAAAGGAAAAAGAAAGAAAAGGCAAAAAAAAAAAAGAGATAGACACAGTGACTTACAAGACATAAGTAAGTATCTTAGCAATTCTGTGACAAAATAGTAAAACAATATTCCTAAACGGCAAACAGAAAAATTACAGTCAGCATAACTGAGGGCAATATAAAACCATTATCTAACTATAAGCAAGTAAACCTAGCAACGACATGGTGCACACAACAAGGCAGGTTCTAGAAGAACAGATATTGCATATGTTTAGAAAAGCACTCATAGTTTACGTAACTATTATTCACTAAATCGGGCACAGAACCTCAAGCATTCCAAAAAAAGCAAATCTATTGCATGAAATAAAAGGACAAAAAAACTCCAGTGCTGAGTTATTCTTTAAAAAAATATCCCTCATTGGTCTCCATTTTCTTCTGTGATCTTGTCATCAGTCCAAGTAAAAAAGCATGAGAAAACTGACATAGAAACAGAAAAAGTACATTTTAATTATATCGTCTAAATATATTACTGTATAATAATAAACCAAGTTATTTGTAAGTAATTTAGGTAAATCATTACGGATGTACAATGTATAGTAAACATATATGCCTATAAAGCTTTTTTCCTCATCATAAATACAAAAAAAGGCTTGAGCAATGAATGACTGCACATTTGAACAAGAATCCACCTAGTTAATCCATGAGAGTGTGACAGCACTTCTTTATGGTTACCAACATTAACATGCTCACAAGGGGAATTTCTTCCAAGCTACACAAATTGCTACTCAAGCAGAAGTTGTGTTATACATGTGAATATTCCTACAATTCACACACAAGGCTAATTTCCAGTTTTCCTAAAATCTTTGAGGTAATAATTACAGCAGTGAAGCTCTTCAAGTCATCTGAACACCACACTTAATCACTTGTCAGTGAAGCAATTTAGATTTTCTTCACAAGTATCTTTTGTACCTTAATGGAGACGATAGCATGCATTATTTCTAATAAATATAATGAAATTTTCAGCATTAGGTAGAATATTGAGGAAAAAAGTGCAAAAGTCCCAAGGCTTACATTTCTACAATATTAACAGACAAGAAATCCTTTATTTTTTATAAAAGTTTTGGACTTTGTGATTTAACAAATAAATAGGGAAATAAAAATGAGAGACAACCATGTACCTGCTGCTTGTTCTCTCTAGAATATGGTAGCATGGTTGAAACATGGAACATAATTTCATGCCCTTGAAAAACTGTATAGATGGAACAGGTTCCTGTTGTATCATCTGCAAGGGAATACAACATTTTAAGGAGGAGTATGTCCTCTAAGTTTTCTGAAAATCAAAAGATATTTCAAGTCCTTCTACCAAATCTTCTTCAGTTATCCTGTTCTGTCTGATCCATCTTAGAAAATATCCACACTGCATGCTTCATGTGAGTCCAAACCCAAGTTTGCAACTAATCTGCATATTCACACTTAAAACCTACAACATCTTTCACCTACCCTCCTGAAATCACACGGGTCTTCAAGCCACAATGTCCTACAATCATGAAGCAAGTAACATGTCAGGTTATTGTTCACCTCATTCCAACTTAAAATGAAACTGTTCACCTTGATTATACATGTCATAACTGCATTCCATACCACTGCCTTAAGCTGACCTGACTCTTCCCTGATGAAGCAGAGCGTTTAGTATACATATGAGGCAGTCCATTTTGGGATTGTTTCATAACTACGACATTACAACAGGCACAGTATGCAATAAGAAGAAACATTCAGAATGCAGCTCCACCCCCCACCTTTATTGCTTCAGGTGACTTCTTACTTTTAGTGTCCAGTCCTCCTCTGTAGCCTGACCAGCCTTTCAAAGTAATTGTGTCACCCAAGAGATGCAAAAATCGTTGAAAGCTTTCACTTCCAGTTTCTACATGTGGGAGGGAGAGATGTTACCAAAAAAGCACACAGGTGGTAACTGAACATGTCTTAAAAATAGCCAAAATAAGGAAATGGGTCCTGCTTCCAGGACACAAGTTTCAGCTGAATTAGTTTGCTTTCATATCTTCCAAGCCTACTGCCTTTCCAGAAACAGCATCCCAACCTTGCAGAATAGGCATCATCACATCACATTAAACAGTGACCTCCTTTGCTAACACCAATGCTGTTCAAGTGCATAGGAGAACGTGATCGTGCCATAAAAGAGTGAAAGAACTACAAGCAGTGAGTTAATGAGTCGTCCCCTTCAACTGCTGCCTTTTTTTAAATGTTATGTCACACAGCACTTCTAGAAGAGAGATTTCACTGTCTTTCAAGCTGTAACAGCAGGCTTCCCACAGCAACTTCTTATAGAAGAATTAGAAGGCCCCATGCTACAATTTTTAACCCAACACATGAAACCTAACAAAATGACTGTTCATATAACCATTACCTCCCGCCTTGCTTCCAGCTGTAGGCATTATCTTCCTTTTTTTAAATTCCGATTAATAACACAATTAAGGAGAAGGTGAAAAACTCACCATTACTGAACATTTCATCATCTGTAAGCTGACCATCCTTAGCATAAAGGACTCCAAATTTAAAATTCACAGATCCCTGAGAAATAAAACCAAATATTATATGGTAAACACAAAATCAAACAGAAGACCTAAAAATCTGTGTCCTCTAAGGACTTATATATATATTTATCTTTGTATACATCCCACACATCAGAACATACACTTTATACCATCTCCTGTATACCATCTCCTAATACAGAATAATTTACCTTTAAACTTCTATAGTATAGCATAAAATTATTAATCTAAGTTGGTGATCTATTATTATGAGGTATTAAGTTGGTACTTAAAGTTATTTTTGATATTACATTCTAAAAACATTAATTTTTTACCAAAATCAACAACTGATTTCAAAGTCATCACAAGCATGTCAAAATACAAAGTTATATTCACTGGACAGGTCTGTGAGCTAGAAGTGGTTAAGTTTATACTTACCTCTTGCTCTTCAAGAACCAATAAATCCTGTAAACAAAAACAGTATCTTTAGCACACTCATATTAAAGATTCTACAAGGATGTGTTTGTAAGTTTTGATTTGAAATGGCCAGTTCAATAGATAAATTTTAAGTAGTATTACATATAATCATCATTATATTTACACTTAATTACTTATATTTCCAGAAAATAATAAAGAAAAAGAACCAAACAAAAAAAGTCACTTCCTACCTTTTGTATCTCAGGATGAAAAATTTCTCGTGGGCTCTTCTCAAATTTATCAAGGCTCATAGCACTGAAATGCAAATGAAATAGTGCTTTATAGGGCAAGTACACATTTCAATGCTGAACTGCCAACCGATTGCAGTTACAACCAGTTACAAAATTAATTGATTGAAGAGCCTCCGATAAATGGAATATTTCTTTCCACAGAAAGAAATGCCATTTCTTTTCCAAAATACTAACTTCCAGCAATTCCTTTTAAAATATAAACTTCTTTTGCATTTTAAAAACAGAAATTAGCAAGACCCTGCGTGGAGATCAGGTTTAAATTTATTTACTTATAAAGCACACAGCTCTACTACATCATCCTTCACTTTGGCTTTAAACATAATTGCCAGAAGCATTTTAGGGGGGCTCAATAACCACTTCTATTTTTTGCGTTCTCTCTCTTCCTAAATAATTCAAGGCAAGTCAAATGAAAAATGAGAAGTTCAGCATCAAATTCACACAGCAATGATTCACAGGCAGAACAGAAAAGGTATTCACATAAAAAGCAAGATCAACTACCTCAAATAAACAGAAATATCTAATTCATGGCATCTTTTTCTTAACCCATACTTCTGCATTTACTATTGTTTCCATGCCACTTCCCCCCCCACCCCAAAATCATAGAACTGTGCAGCGTGTCATGGAGCGCCAAATGCAATCTGCCTGGGGCACAGCGAACCAACAGAGAGGTGAAGTCTTTCACTGTTGCTTTTGTTAGATCACAGTGCAGAGATTATTTTCTTTAGTTCCTTTTGAAAGGTACTAAAGCATTCCAAAGAATTTAGAAAAATGACATTCGTTAATGCAACCAAAACTCTTTGAGACAGTCTGTACCTAGACTGACACCAGATGTGAACAGGTTGAAATGTCAAAGGACTATCAGTCAGGCCTGAGGGATGTTTCAAGGACCATAAAGGCAAAAAAAAAAAAAAAATAGTCAGGAAAGAGTTTTCAGTCCAAGCTGAAGCAGGCAAAAGGAGATGGCATTTATGCAACTGATTGTATGTGGCACAGACCCTGGGAGAAACAAGGTCTGAAACAAGCCTACCACTTTCCTCTGTAAAATACTGGAGCATCACAGGATGGAATACGTCAGGGTGTTTCAGCCACAGAGTTACAACCCTAGCTAACAGATGACAGTTACTCCACCCTGGGATGCCTGAAAAATCCACACTTGTGGGTGGAGCAGAGAGAGAGGCTAGGTTGGAAAGGGATGTTAGGAAGAGTGGCTTCAGTAACTGGTGGGCAGACATGGAAAATCAGGTACTTAAGCAGGTCAAGAATGCAGCACAGACAATCAGGAACACTATTTGAGCCAAAATGGTAGGAATTCGAAGAGGGCACTTAGCTCAACTTGATGAAGAAGACGAAAGGTATCTCAAGTGTTTTCAACTCACATCTTGATGCTCCAAAACAGAGCCCCAGCCCAGGAAATCAGATTTAAGAAACAAGCCTCAAAGGCCTGACAGCCTCTCAGGCAAATTCAGTAGTCTAGGACCTCTCATAAATCTTGTGCAGTAGCAGGAACATCCAGATCTGTTGGTAGTGACTTCACACCAAAACACAAGGTCTGCTTCCAGAATTCCCCTTTCACATAGGCACTGACATTTGTTCCTACTCTATACAGATTACGGGTTTTAAAAACCTGCAAGTCACTCAATTATCTGGTACACACTACTTGTTTAGTAAAAGACACTTTTAATGGGTTCCTAGAGAAGCTAAAACTCTTACAGAAGATCCATTTGATGACATTGACAAAGAGGGATTTGAGAAAATGCACCACATGATGGGATTGTAAAAACTGCAGATTAAATTTGAATGAATGCTTTGAAAACCAGTGCTCTGACAATTCAGCTGATGGAATTGTTCAAAGAAATAGAAACAGTGTTGTGTTTGCTCACTTTCTATTCTCTTCTATCACAAAAGAGGCAGGGCAGAGTACACGCATCCTCATACAAACTCTAGCTGAGAGTAGGAATTTTCTTGGCTTCATTGTGCATAATACACCCCTAGTGAGGCCTAGATGAAGACAATCAGCTAAAGAAATAATTCTTGGCATCTTAACTGCTTGCTTCCTCCTGCTAGGGCCACATAATAACCACCAGCAAAAATCTGCTATTCCTTAGCTCTTTTTATTGCCTAATTTTAAAAGATATTTCTTCTCCATCACTGCAGTTCCACTTAGTACCTGTTCGCCAATTAACTTGAAAATTATCCCTCTGCTGAAGAAAAAGTGCTAAGAATTTCTCTCCATTATAGATTTTCACTTTGCCTGTTCAAAAACAGGCTTTAAAACCACTTTTTGTTGCCTTCAATGATTAGGACTTGCAAAACCATTTTTACAGATTTATCATGAAAACCACAGAATAGAAGCTCTGAATTTCAGGAAAAGGTATACAGGCAAATGTCTAAACTGATAACTTACTTGTAAATACATACCTTAATATAGATTTCACTGATAACGTTTTTGTGGGACTGTAAGGGAGACATATTTTTTGAGTACCCTGTAAACAAGAAAAGCTAGGATATATTACAGGACATACCAACTTTTTCTGCATATTCAAATAGGAATAATAATAAAATCTAAAAAAAGAAGAAAACCAAGGTAATTTTGCTTAGTTATATTTACTGCTGATTTAGAGAAAAAAAAAGTCATACGTTGCAAAGAAAAAAAAAGCAAACCATGCATGCCTTCAGCAGAGCTTTAAATCAATTGCTCGGCTAAAAGACTCTCATGGAATATTAAGTGGGAAAAAAGTGAAACCAGTATCAGTTCTGTCTATTTTCTTACCATTGCACAAGAAAATCCTAAAAGCAGTATAAAGTCATTACCTAAACTGATCATGGGACGTAATCAAGAACAATTTAGGCATCATTTCTTTAAAAAAGCAGTTCTTTGAACTATTAGAAAATATCTGACATTACAGATTTCTGTCAAAAAGTTTAGTATAATGTTATCTGCAAATTTAGTTTAGTTTTTTCTACTGAGATAGAATTATATGTTATTATATAAAATGAAAATATGTAACAAATACTGGAATTCTGGAGAAAGAGAAAAAAGCATATGACAAACATATCCAAAACAAAAGTCAGAACAGCAGTTAAGTATTTGTTTCTTACTGTTTTTCTCCAAAGTATTGAATGGTATTGAGGAATGCGCTGATTATTTTGGTCAGACAGTACAACAGACAGAAAGAAAGGGTTCTTCTCTGCATCTGTACCTATATAATTCTGATGAACTGTTGGGAGAAAAACAAGCAGCACTATCAATCCTAAGGAAGACACACCCACCCACTTGTGTGCAGAATCAGAGTGACGCCTGTAAATATATGCATTCATACATAAAAAGTATATAACTGTCTGCATAAATAACTTATATGTATTAAGTAAGTATATGTACTTATATACACATGTGTAAAAAACCCGCCCCAAGTGACAAGTACAGCTTTCAAAGCCAAGAAGGATTTCAAAACATCCCTTTTCAGGAGCAGGCGTTTCACTTCTTACAGACACCCATCCTCTGTTCTCAGGTTAAAAACATAAGTCCTTGTTTCATGTGCAGGACAGAAAATGTTTTAATACTAAATTAACACCTACCTTTTTCCATATTGAAACAGTAACAATTCAAAACTACAGTACATTTTCATTGGTCCAAATTCCAATCCACCCATGAAAAAATAATTACCTTTCCCTAAAAAGTACTTGAAGTACCATCTTGTATGATACTCTGGGTTTTCCAAATGCACATCCGTTCTGTGCCATGTACCCGGAGCATAGTCTGTATTCTGAAATAGAATTGGGAGACTGTTACATTAAATGCCAGGTGAAAAAAAGAGGACAAAATATAGGCAAAAGCAAATAAAGACTGGCTGATTCACCTGAAATTTTAGCTGTACACTGCTTTTTAAAAAGCAAGGATTTTTCTGAAATCATTTGGTGTGTAGCTGAAAAAAAAATTTCCCCCGCTCATCTACCCTTTTTTGTAATTTCTCTCTAAGTAGGTAAGTCTTGTCCTAGTGCACCACTCCTATGGGTAATGTCTTAGAATATCAGTGAAACGAAAGCCTTTTAATGTGGAATTTGAAGACAAACATTTTTAAAACTTAAATAAATTAATGCCTTCAGGTTGAATTTTCTCAATTCTTCCCAAATTAATCCTCAAAGTCTCCTTCCTTGACCAAAGCAATGCTTTGAAGTTCTTCAGTACTGTTTTTCATAAATTAAGGTAAATTCTCAAGCATCCCCCAAGTCCTTTCCCAGTATGAATTAACAAGTGAAGAAAAAGCCATTCTCCATATTTATTCACCATGTGGCTGTTCATCACCCACTCTACAAATCTTTCCGTGATACGAGCTAATCGGCTTTTGAACTGCATGAAACTGAGCTAAAAAGACAGACGACCAAACATGACCCCCTCAAAGAATCAATGCAGATTACTTAGATGGCTTTCAACTCTGCAGCCAGTGCTGATGCAAGCAGATGATCAGTACCAGTTTGCTGTTACTTTTAGTTCAATACGCACTTTACCAAGATCTTACAAGTATTTCTAGAATACGAGGTCTTCTTTCTTCCAGTAGTAAGACGGTATTTACAAATGAAAAAGTTTTGCAAAGGAAGATAAAACATAAAGGTACGTGGAAACCGAAGTGTCACTGGAGTAGCTACAAGGACACACAGTGAGTTTAGCAGCAAGAAAGATGAAGGGAATGACTCTCTAAGGCTCCACTCAACTTCTTTCTCTTTTATTTAAAGATAAGCACAGCTGCCAAAAGACAGCTAAGGGTCCAAAAACTGGCTAAACCTCATCATGCCACGGAGCACACTTTAAAGCACAGAGATCACCTTGAACATCATAGTACCAACAGGACAGCATATATATATATATAGTGATGAACTAGAGACTGGGAAGTGTCATTCAGAGGTATTTTTCTCCTAACACAATTGAGTGAGTAAAAGTGTTACAAAAATGAAAAAAAGGCCAGAATTTTCAAAGTCCTCTTCCTTAGTAAATGACTGCAAATGCATCTTCCGTAGGTGAAAATAACGGAAGCTGAACAATTTTTTCTGCTTTCTATGAGCATTTTTGAGCACTTACCTCACCAGAGGAGCCATTTTCCACACGGAACCGTCCAGCTCTTTGAATGGCTCCATCAGCATCACTAGATATAAGCTATAAAAGAGTTTAACATAGAGGTTCTATTTCCAAAAATAGCTGTAAGATCAGCAATCAAAGCTTACTACCACTTCTTTTTGTTCCAGGCTTCATGACTCCCCACAGAGAAGGAATCAGTCTAGCTATTACAAATTTGACTAAAGATTTTGACAACCCAGTAAGAACTCTAACAAGGCATGAATGATATGCTACTGTGGAAAACATGAAGCAAGAAAAGCAAAGTATTAAACATTTAGAAATTTGAAAGGGCAACAAGAACCTTTAAACATCTGTACTCCAAAAATGACACACTTTCATAAAATGCTAGCAGAACTTTTAAGAAAAACAACCAAGAAACAAGACCATTCATGAATGGTCATTCATAACATGAATTTATAATTATAAATAACTTTTTATTTTCCAGCAAAAGTCTCTAAGTACCAGGAATGAAAGAGCCTCTTACCAGAAAACAGTTTACTTGCATTTCTGGATTTAAACACCACACTTTTTATGCAGAATGTATAGAAAGAAAAGAAAGATACCTGGTATTCCCACAATGCAACTTCCAGCAACTAGGCCACCAATTTACATCCAATTTACACACACATTCTTAAATATACTACCCAAGAACTTTAAAATTCCAACTATAGCTAGTGGAAAACTTGTGATTTCTTCCCACAGTAACACAGCTGGAGTTCATTTTCTTAACTCCTCCCCACCTCTGCTATCTTACAGTAAATTTATGTAATTTCATTATGACCTTGTAATCAGAATGACACTGTTTTAAATGCTGACATATTTTCACAGTGGAGAAGAAACTTAATATATGAGAAGAATGAAGTGCCAACTTAATCTCTGAATTTCAAGAAAACGCAGAATAACTGATAGATTCTAGGGAACCATTTTCGAAATCCCAATTCTGACTAGTTCACTCAGTTTTAAGCTCTCTCTCGCTATTATGAGTCACGTACATACAAAAATTACATACACATGTGAGCATGTATACAGTTTATAACATATAATTGCAAGTACTCATTAAATATTACCCTAATATTTTGCCATCTGCAGATTCTAAGAGGAAAAAAGGCTCCATTTCCATCTGGAGGTAAACACAGTGTTTATATAACACTTCCTTTCCTGTTAATGTAATATTAATTAATAAGGTAATAAAAAGATCTCCTATCACACATCTGATGTGTATCTATTCAGAAGCTGCTTTATATTAGCTTATAACTTTCAAGTCTAGCTGAGAAAGCACATTTTCCAAACTACATCCAATTTTTGTACTTGGAAACGAAAAGGATTAGAGCTCTACATTATAAGCTGATAAACTGAAGGACAGGCTATGTAGACTTACAAGCTCCACAGATCCATAATGCTTTCTGCTAAACTCCCCGCGTCTGCAACCCAGATCTTCAGAGACAGAGCTGGAATAGAAACACCTCATCAGCACACGTAAGTCAACTAGCCTTACATTTCCCACAATGCTATACCTTGCCATGAAAAAAAAAAATTTCTGCTGAACAAGCATTACAGCATATAAACTCATTGCTTCAGGGAACACTTCTTACAGCACGCACAATTTCTAGCAGCCATTGCAGTCAGGCTTTCACATTACTCCCAAAGGAAAAGTCCGTGTCCTGACTGGAAGCAAAAGCTATGATTAAATTAAATACTTAGGCATGATGCAATCAGAGTTCCAAAGTGGGTGGTGGCTCATAATCTCGTTTGAAATGTAAACTTAATGCTTTAAAGAGGACAGCTGCACTATACAACTCAGTAAGACCACACTTAGTAGGCTGCTACTGATTTTTTCCATCTTTTTTCAGCCTACACACAATGAGAAATGAAACTAGTACTTTAATTTAAGAGCATAAGGAAACAACAGCATTTCAGAGGTTTCCCTCCACCACCTTACCAAAGATAGCAAACAAAAGTAATCCCAGAACACGAAGTTCAAAATCCTCCTGCATTACCAACTTCATACCATCGTATCGCATTACACACCACCTCTTCCCAAACTACTTTCCAATAATTTGAAGACATAGACTGTCTTGCCACGAACCACACCCTTTGATATCAAAAGCATTTTTCTGACAGCACTTTCAATAACTAAAAAAACAGGAATATATCTGAGATAACGATTAAAACAAGACTGCTTTAATAGCAATATTCTCATTTGTGTCCCAACTCAAACTACCTAAAACATACCTAACCTTCAAAAATGCTAGTTGGCCTTTCAAAAATCAGAATTATACCCAAGAGCTAATCTCTGCTTCTTCTCAATCTAACTTTGTACTTTATATCATACATCACCTGCTTTGTATCTTGTAATTAAAGCAGAATCTCACACCAACATAAATGCTACAGAGACAACCTCATAAAAACTAGACATCTTAGCATCAATTTAGGCACAGGTAAGATTCATATTATCACGCTAGTGTGTAAGCACATATACTCCCTAATGAATTCTTGCCTGCACACCTCTTTGGCTCTCCATTCTCCGTTACCATAAAGACTTGTGCTCAACTCTCTGACATACCACATCAGCTAATTTAAAAAATACACTGTGATTAAAATCAACAGTTCATCCTAATTTTCTTCATTGAATTACATCCTTCCTCAGTTTTCATCTATATAAGAAAAACGGCTGCTCCGGTTATGACAATTTTAGAGTCGTTTTCATCCTATTTAGAGTAACTGCCAGCACTGAAGAGGTTAGTTCATTGGTGCCTCAAATTAGCTGGGCTCAATAGTTTAAAATTTACTTACACTGCGAAGTATTTAAATACAGATGCACCTTTATTCACATGATTATACCTAACCAGCTTACATGCATTGTACAGCATCTACGCAGTATCCTCCACCTCCCTTTCCCATTTGTTTGGAAACACACGTGCAGTCGTATAAATTAACAGTAATGACAGAGAGAGGACTAGCTTCCTGCCGTTCCAATAGAAGCTCCTACAAAACAGTCCTGAAAGCTGAACAACGAAGCACAATTAAACGTATTTGCTAACCTAAACGTAGACTTTTTAGGATCCTAGCGTCGAATCACAAGTTTTGTCTTTCAGAAGTTCGACACTGGAAAGCACTTTACCTGGGGGTCGGGAAGGTAGTGACAGAAAGGGGTAAATTTGCAGATTGCACCTGTGTGATCAGAAGGATGCCCCTTGGGCTTGCCATTCTCCTTATCATCTACATGTTTACTGCTCAGTATCGGTCAACCTGCTTTCATTTAAGAAAGAGTCACGAGCACTAACGCAGACAGCAATCGTCTAATTCCAATGATACCACGAAGCGCTATTCGCCTGCACGAGGGCAACGCTGACTACGCAGCGAAAGACTCCGAAGCGGCTCGTCGGACTCCGCCCACACCACCTGCAGCAGCCCGAGGGAGACGGCTGCAGCTCGGGGGCTCCCGCTGCTCCGCCAGCCCGAGGGCCAGCCGCCCCACACCGTGGGAGCGTCCAGCACCGCTCGCCCGGGCGGCCCCTTCACCGCCGGTCCGCGGAAACAAAGCACCGCCTCCCCCTCCGCCATCGCCGGTCGGCAGCGCGCCACGCCCCGCCCCACCCGAGCTTAGCTCCCTCCTCCGGTACCGCTGAGTGAGGCCGAGGAACCGGGTGGACGCCCCTTCCGCGCTGCTCAGCTCCATGCGGGCGGCCAGACGGAGGCTTCACCTCTCCAGCGTCGCTCCCGCGGCTCTGTCCCGAGCGGGAGAGGCGCCGGGAGCTCCCCGCGCACATCCCGCTACCCCGGCGCAAGGTCCCGCGCGTCCGCCCCGGCCCGCCAACCACTCACACGCCGCGTCGGCCGCTGCGTCGGCCGCTGCGCCGCCGGCAGGGCCCGCCGGGAGTTGTAGTCTGGGGCTGCGAGCCACCGGTCTGTCCTCCGCCGCCGGGAGCTGCAGTCCCGCGAGGGGAGCGAACGGGTCCTTCGCCCCTGTGCGGAGAGGGACCTTGGCCAGCAGCGCCCCTCCCGAATGCCGGCTTTGTAAACGTCAAGGTAAAACATCGTTTCAGACATCTGCTGAGATCGATATGCCTGCAAGTAGCAGAAACTAGTCAGTTCCAAGACAGCAAAGCGAATGGGTCAGATTTGCTGCGGAATGCCGCTCTCAAGTCCAGATGCCACACCACAATGTTTTCCATTTACACTACATGACTGAAAGTGAGCTTACACGGTGATTCGCCTGCCAAATGAAAAGCAAAGGACTACAAGACACGTCTACACAGCATTGTACTTAAAACTGAGAAAAGCCAGTCATCAGAGTTTGTCACAGATCTATTATTATAATAAAATTTTTACTCAGAAGTATGAAATTAGAAGTACCACAATAACATTGTGAAGTGTAGTCAGCATGCCATTTCATACCAATTGGACATGATGCAGTGGAGAATTTACACGCTTTCAGCTGTATTGACCGAGAGAGAGCCGTGCAGCAGCGGCGGGAGGGCTGGAGCTGTCGCGGCGGGTCTGTGAGCGCAGCTCCCAGTCGCGGCGCGGCCGCGTCCTCCAGCCTCACGGTGATCTCCGTGCAGCAGGGTCGGCAGGGAAGGGATGAGACACCCGGCACTGGCTGGAGCGCAGGAACAGAGGAGGAACGAGGCAGAGAAGAGCCTGAGAAAGGGGACGAGGCACCATCCTCGGATAGATTACCCCTTGCTGTGGGGCAGCCGCCAACCTGCGAGACAGAAGCTGGGGAGGGACTTCAGCCGTTTGGGGGGCTGCCTTCCCTTTATTCGTTTAGCAGAGGCGTCTTTCGGAGGGGGGATGTACGTATGTAAATGACATTATTAAAGCAACATACTGCCGTCTGGGCTGATTCTTTTTGTGCCTTCTTTGTGGGCAAGTATAAAGGGAGGGTGTCGGAGTCTGTGGGATGATGATGTCACTCCTGGCACCCCAATGTTACTGGGAGAGTGAAGATGCAGTGGAGGACAAGGTGAATAAGGTATGAGACGGGTTAGGTGGGTCCTCCCAAAAAAGGCAGGTTACAGCCCAAAAATGCTTGGAAGTTTAGGGGGCATGTTCGTGCAAAAAACCAAAAAACAAACAACAACAACAACAACAAAAACCCCAAACAGAAAAACCAAACAAAAAACCCCCCAAAAAGCCCCAAAACAAAACACCACAAAAAACCCCCGAAAAATATAGATATACAGAGATTTAAAAAGCCAATAAAACTTTAGTATATATAAATTAAACAATAAAGGGCTTGAAATGGAAGAAACTATCTTTGTGAAGGCAATAGAAATAGCTCTGACTATTCAGAGTTTTTTTCTGTCTCAGTGAAACACAGTCTGAGGTCCCACAGGCTGGGACTGTAATCGCTGCTGCCAGCCAGTGATAAGTAAGTACCATGTACTGCAGCCGCTTGGTGAGGACATGCCACACTCAAAATGGCATTAAATTTTTATTTAAATTAGCGACCCCTGGGAAAGCAAAGGTGAGGTGGGATTACTTGCAGCCCCAGGGGACTGTGGTGAAGGTGATAAAGAAGCAGACAACAAACAGCTTCCACTGCTTGTCACGCCAGTAAGGCAAACATCCCTGCAGTTTCATGTCCAGCGTCTCTTCCAAGCTCCACAGGCAACAAACAAGTACCCCAAGACTGATTTCCTTTGTACCTCTAGCAGCGCAGACCCTCTGGGAGGACCTGCAATCCAAGGACACATGTCAGCAGCTGTCTTCCCACTTGCCACTCTCTCCACATTTTCCCTTTCCAGCGGGAGGCAGGTGCCACCACCTCCTCCACCACCCCCCCAGAGGCAGGAAAACTGCCTTGCAATCCGGTACAAAACCTGTCTGGAAAACCCAGGATGCAAGGAGCCATCAGCCATTCCTCTTGTATTTCTTGCATACAGGCATTTTAGGCCTGCTTTGCATCACAGGTGCTTTTCTGACAAGGGCATTCCCATCCTCTTTTAGCCTGATTCAAGTTTTGGAAAGCTGAGTTTCATGAGAATTGGTTCATATTTTGATTAGTCTTAACTTGGAGTTTCCCTTGGCACCAAAACCAGTGGGTAAACCCAAAGTGGCCTGGAAGGGCCATAAGATCCCAGCTATCCAACCCCCAATCCCCTCAGGATTCGTTCGTTGAACCTTTTCAGGATTAATTTAACAAATTTAAGGTTTCTTGGTGTCTTGGTGCAATTTTTCACTGTATTCTGTAGAATCCATGGCTGCCTCTCAGGGTTCTGAAGGAGTGCTGTATTTGGAGTTTTGGCTTCAGAGTGGGAAGTGCATGATCTGAACTGTGCCATCTCACCTATATTCTCAGAACCCTGGAAAAGCAAGCTCTTATTCATGAGGAACTGCTTACTCTTGAAAGTTGAGCAGTCTTGGAAGAGGTGCTGCAAAGGGTGAGATTTAACTTTATATCCTTCTTTGTTTAAATCACCCCTGTGAAACATTAATAGGCTTCAATAGTTTCTGCAGAACAGCTTTTTCACCCAGAGCAATTCAGTGTGTTGTAACATGTACTGGACTGCTTCATGTAATTGGTACCTTGTGTCACGCAAGATTTTCAGCCCCTTTTCCTTCAGTTTTCATGGTAATTAGCCTTTTCTGTTTATCACGCATGGCCTCGGTTTCCTATTTATGTGTCAGTAATTTCATATGTTGTTTCTAGTTAGTTCCGGTTCACTTCTCCAGATCTTCACTTTTAGTCAAGTTTCTTCGGCCTTTTGTGCAAATGAACTTAATGCTTTTGCTGTAACTTTGTATTGAAATCTGAATCATAAACTAATCATGATAACCCTGTAACCCTTTGGGACCTGTGGAAACATTGCAAAGACTGGGAAAGAGCTGAAAGCCATGGGTGGCCTGTGCTGCAGGGGAGCAGCGCTGGTCGAGGCTGTGTCCCAGCCAAGGAGCTCCTCTGATGTCCTGGTGCTTAAACCAGGGCTGTTTTCCTTAATAAAGACTTCTGAGCAGTCAGTCTGTAGACTTCTGGTTTAATGTAAATATTTATTTAAATTTTTGTCCCTGAAAGCAAGTTATTCATCTCCTGTCTTCCCTGCCATTCAGTATGTACTGAACTGGATGTGCATTTTCCTAAGCTAGTAAGAAACCTCTCTGTGATTCTGTAATTTCCAAAGGAACAGCACTAAGTCACTTTTCTTGTCTCCATAACTTCGCTTGACTTGTGCTCAAAGACAGGAATGACTCCATAACTCTATGTGGTGACTTGTTAGTTTGGTGGGGGATTTTTGCAAGTGCAGGGCTAAAATATGATGTAAGAAGAGGCTTTTTTTTTTTTGCAGCATTAGAGAAATGCTTTTGCATGAGGTGTTGAAGGCCAGTTGTTTTACAAGTTCAAAGGGAGGGAAACCAAACCAGCCTGATGGTGACACTCCTTTAAGCAAGGCTTGGCATATATTTGAGCAATTAATTCAGCACTTTATTGGTGTTAATGCTGACATTTTGGTTGTGTTTGGTTTTCTGTGCATCAGGTGCTGTTGGGGTCCGGGAAGGGCAGCGGGAGCTCCCCGTTCAGGTCCCGGACGGCAGTTCTCCCAGGGAAACGGGGAGACGGCGGGGAGCGGGGCGGAATGGCGCGAGCGGGGCCTGAGGGGACAGCGGGGGGTCGCGGAACGGGCGGGCTGCGATTGGCTGGGCCGGAGACTTGGTTCTGTTGATAAACACACATGGTCCATCCACCTCTACCAGCCCTGGGTGCGCTCAGCCCTGCCCCAAGCTGACTGGGATGCCATTGAGAACCTGCTTAAGATCTATTTGCAGCAGTTCAACCATCTGATCAATGAAGGGGCCATGCAAAGGGACGTCCCCTGTGAGTACCCAGTCTTCACTGCATGCCCTTTCTGAAAAGCAACTGGGAAGTGGGGAAGGATCTGATAGTGCTGGTGCTGTATAGGAGACACTGACCATGGCTGCAAGAAGGCAATCCCAGCCCCTCATGCAACCTCTGTCTCCTGTCTGCTCCACCAGACCCCTTTGTGGTTCAGTGCTGATCTCGGCCAGCGCCCAGTCGGGGCAGCCCAAGTCCCCGCAGAAGCGGAACCCCTGCGGGGAAAGAGGCGCCCAGAGCCGCCAGCGGGCTCCGCAGGCGCTCCCCGCCGCCGCGCCCCCCCCCCCCCACGATGTCCCCGCCGGTCCCTGGTCCGCGCTGCCGCCGCTGAGTCCGCCTTTCCGAGCCCGACCCGCCCCCGGGCGGGCTGCCGGCTACGCCCCTCCCCGCCCCCTGCCCCGAGAGCCGGCGGGGCGCTCCGCTAGGGGCTCTGCGGGGAGCTTTTAGCCGGGACCTGGGCACGAGAGAGGGTCGGAGAAGGGGCCGGGGGTCTCGGGAGCGGGACTCAGGGCGCCCGCGGAGCCTTGGAGCGCTCCTGGCTCCGCCCCACTGAGCGCTCCCGCTCCCCACGGGCTGCAGCCTCACAGCTTCCAAGCCCCGCCAATCCCGGTCCGCCTTTCTCCGCGCTGTCCAATCACAAGCCGCCCTTTCAATCCGGGCGCGGTGCCGCCAAGCTCAGCCCGCTCAGTCGCGGCCCGGCCCCGCTCCTCCGTTCTCTTGAGGCGTCTCTCCCGCCGCCGCCGCTTTGGGAAGCGGCGGAGCCGTGCTCCCGCTGCCGCACTCTCGGCAGGTGCTGTTGGGGCCCGGGAAGGGCAGCGGGAGCTCCCCGTTCAGGTCCCGGCCGGGAGTTCTCCCAGGGAAACGGGGAGACGGCGGGGAGCGGGGCGGAATGGCGCGAGCGGGGCCTGAGGGAACAGCGGGGGGTCGCGGAACGGGCGGGCTGCGATTGGCTGGGCCGGAGACGGGGCTTAAATTCCATTGGCTAAGCGGGCCCGCCCTGGGGCATAAATAGCGTGCGGTGAGGGGGTGGGGGCTTCAGTTCGGCGGCGGAGTTGAGGGCGGCGCTTGTGCGTGCGCGGGCTCAGGAGCGGCACTGCGCCACGGCGGGGTCCCCGCAGCTGCCGAGCCGGGAGGCAGCGGTGAGCACTGACGCGACTCGTGCGTCTGCCTGCGCCGGTGTCTGGGGGCTGGCGGTGCCCCGTTCTTTACGCCGCGCCCTGCGCGGCTCGGGTTGCTGGGGGCGTAGGCGGGGCCTGGTGCGGGATAGGGGGGCTCTTACCGGGGAACGGGGAGAAACGGGCTTCCGTGGTTTCTGCCTTTAAAGTAATGTTTAATAAATAAATAATTATATATTTTTATATATAAATATATTAATACAGAATATAATATATTCTGAATATATATTATATATTATGATATATGATATATTATGATATATTATGATATATGATAAATATTATATATTCATATATATGAATAATATAGTAAGAAAATAAATACAGAATAAAGCTGTATTTTTTGCTTTTTTAATTTTGTTTTCTTTAGAAATAACTGAATCGCTTTTTTATTGTATTACTTCATTATTTTACTCCTTTTATTATGTTATTTTGATTGGTTTTGTTTTCTTTTGCTAGATAGCTGATGTTAATTCAGTAAAGGTTGTAGGGCTGGGGCTGAAACACCAGTTGGGAGGCCAGTGGAGACATAATGCCCCAGGGTGTAGAATAAGGACCCTGGCACTAGAGTCAGTCCCAAACCGATGTGGAGCAATGGAAAGGCTGGGGCTGGAGCTGGATAAATGTCATGGGAGAAGGGGATGGAGCTGCAGCTCCGGGCCTGGCAGGGCAGTGCCTGGGGAGTTACCGGCCCGTGCCCTGTGGCACCAAGCAGAGGCTGAGGGTGTGGGGGCTTGGAGGGCTCCAGGGCCTGAGAAGCAACCCCGAGGGCACCTTTTGGGATGGGGGAGCAGGGGCCCAGTGGCTCTTGCCAGCCCCTGGTGCCGCCTGGGGGAGGAGAGGAGGCCTTTGGGCAAGTGCTGGGCTGAGACCCAGGGGGAGGGGGAAGAAAGATGTTGGGCTTCAGGCTTCAAGTGTTGTCCCCAAGGTTGGGAACCCAGGATGGTGGGGGGTACAGCTCCTAAGGACATTGAAGTGATGACTGCAACTGACGTGTGGCCTTATCAACAGCCCCGGGGCAGCAGTGAGAAGCAGTAGCAGCTTTTAGCTGCAGGCAGTGGGAAGCTGAGGAGATGGAGCTGAGACAGCAGAGCTGGAGAAGACGCAGAGATGGTTGGTAGGGTTTGGGGTGAAACGCTGTGGGGCTGGGATAGGGACTGTGGAGGCGGGATGGGAACTGGGTGGCTGGTGCTGAATCACTGTAAGGGCTGGGGTAATAGGGACTCTTGCTGCAATAAGGATTATCACGTTGGGGCTGGAATAAGGGTTCAGGAGCTGAGCTGAAACAACACAGAGCTAGAGCTACAACAAAAATCCTACCCTGAGAACCAAGAGCAGCGTTATGTGCCACAGCTGGGAAGATGTGGAGACAGAAGAGAAAGAGAAGAGCTGCAGTGAAATAAAGCTTTTGTGGGTGGGGAAAGAGCTGAATTCACTGGGGTCAGAATGGGGACTGCAGTGCTGCAACTGCAATAGCTGTTCAAAGGGGATAGTGACTGTACACCTGACAAGCGACCGTGAAATGGTACACAAACCAAGGGGCTGGAAATGGAATAAAGTTTACCGGGATTGGGGTGCAATGGTCTTTCTGGAGCTGAAGCTGAAACCTCACAACTGGAGACAAAAAGTCCCTGGAGCAGCTAGAGCAAGAAGACCGGGAGAAAAGAGGATGTGGAGCTACAGAAACTGAGCTGGCAGTGGAATAAAGCTTGTGGGCGAGAGCTGAATTCACTGGGGCTGGGAGGGAAGGGCACTCCAGGGCTTGAGCTGCAATAACTGTCGGGCTGGGATAGAGACTGCCAACGGCACAGAGACTGTAGGACTCGTGTGCTGAAATTGCTGTAGGCCTGTGATTCTGTTTGTCGGGCGGGATGTGGCGAGTGAAAATGGAACAGGGTGCATAGAGCTGAAAAGGCTTTTCTGTAAGGTTGAGCTTGAAATCCCAGCATTGCAGGGATATTGCCTGAAACTCTGGTAGCCACTTCAGGGCTGAAGCCAAAATCACCATGGGGCTGGGATATTCACTGCGGGGTGGGCTTAGAGATTGTAGGGTGGGTGCTGAAGGTTTGCTGCAGAGCAGAAGCCAAGACCAAGATGCTGCCCTTTGAAGCTGGAGAAGATTCAGCTGCCAGAGTTGGAGAAACGTGCATCTGGAGACAGAAGAGTAGACCTGGCTGTGAAATAAAGCTTGTGGGTGCATAGAGCTGAATTCACTGCAAATAGGATGGGGACTCTGGGGCTTGAGCTGCAATCACTGGGGCTGGGAAGGGCAGTCTGGAGCTGCAACTCAAATCACTTTTAGGGTGGCATAGAAACTGTAGGGCGGACATAGAGACTGTAGAATTCGTGTGCTGCAATCATTGTAGGCCTGTGCTATTGACTTTAGGGTGGGATGTTGTGCAGTGCTGAAAAGGCATTGCTCTAAGGGTGCGCCTGAAGTCCTGGCAATGCTGGGATATTGCCTGGGTCTGTGCTAGCCACAGTAGGGCTGGAGCTGGAATCACTCTGGGGCTGGGATATTCACTGCAGGGTGGGCTTAGAGATTGTAGGGTGGGTGCTGAAGGGTTGCTGCAGAGCTGAAGCCAAGACCAAGATGCTGCCCTTTGAAGCTGGAGAAGATTCAGCTGCCAGAGTCGGAGAAACGTGCATCTGGAGACAGAAGAACAGAGGTGGCTGTAAAATAAAGCCTGTGGGTGCATAGAGCTGAATTCACTGCAAATAGGATGGGGACTCTGGGGCTTGAGCTGCAATCACTGGGGCTGGGAAGGGGACTCTGGGGTGGGAACTCAAAACCCTTTGAGGGTGGGATAGAAACTCTAGGGTGGACATAGAGACTGTAGGATTTGTGTGCTGAGATCACAGTAGGGCTGTGATACCGATTTTTGGGTGGGAAGTTGTGGTCAATAAGGAAACTGGGGGTGCAGTGCTGAAAAGGGATTGGTGTAAGTGCGCCTGTAATGCTGGCAATGCTGGGATATTGCCTGGGTCTGTGATAGCCACAGTAGGGCTGGAGCTGGAATCACTGTGGGGCTGGGAAATTCACTGCAGGGTGGGCTTGGAGCTTGTAGGGTGGGTGCTGAAGGGTTGCTGCAGAGCAGAAGCCAAGACCAAGATGCTGCCCGTTGAAGCTGGAGAAGATACAGCTGCCAGAGTCGGAGAAACGTGCATCTGGAGACAGAAGAACAGAGGTGGCTGTAAAATAAAGCCTGTGGGTGCATAGAGCTGAATTCACTGCAAATAGGATGGGGACTCTGGGGCTTGAGCTGCAATCACTGGGGCTGGGAAGGGGACTCTGGGGTGGGAACTCAAAACCCTTTGAGGGTGGGATAGAAACTCTAGGGTGGACATAGAGACTGTAGGATTTGTGTGCTGAGATCACAGTAGGGCTGTGATACTGATTTTTGGGTGGGAAGTTGTGGTCAATAAGGAAACTGGGGGTGCAGTGCTGAAAAGGGATTGGTGTAAGTGCGCCTGAAATGCTGGCAATGCTGGGATATTGCCTGGGTCTGTGATAGCCACAGTAGGGCTGGAGCTGGAATCACTGTGGGGCTGGGAAATTCACTGCAGGGTGGGCTTGGAGCTTGTAGGGTGGGTGCTGAAGGGTTGCTGCAGAGCAGAAGCCAAGACCAAGATGCTGCCCGTTGAAGCTGGAGAAGATACAGCTGCCAGAGTCGGAGAAACGTGCATCTGGAGACAGAAGAGTAGACCTGGCTGTGAAATAAAGCTTGTGGGTGAAACAGCTGAATTCACTGCAAATAGGATGGGGACTCTGGGGCTTGAGCTGCAATCACTGGGGCTGGGAAGGGGACTCGGGCTGGAACTCAAATCAGTTTAAGTGTGGGATACAAACTCTAGGTTGGACATAGAGACTGTAGAATTCGTGTGCTGGAATCATTGTAGGCCTGTGATATTGACCTTAGGATGGGAAGTTGTGATCAATAAGGAAACTCGGGGTGCAGTGCTGAAAAGGGATTGCTGTAAGTGCGCCTGAAATGCTGGCAATGCTGGGATATTGCCTGGGTCTGTGCTAGCCACAGTAGGGCTGGAGCTGGAATCACTCTGGGGCTGGGATATTCACTGCAGGGTGGGCTTAGAGATTGTAGGGTGGGTGCTGAAGGTTTGCTGCAGAGCAGAAGCCAAGACCAAGATGCTGCCCTTTGAAGCTGGAGAAGATTCAGCTGCCAGAGTCGGAGAAACGTGCATCTGGAGACAGAAGAGTAGACCTGGCTGTGAAATAAAGCTTGTGGGTGAACAGCTGAATTCACTGCAAATAGGATGGGGACTCTGGGGCTTGAGCTGCAATCACTGGGGCTGGGAAGGGCAGTCTGGAGCTGCAACTCAAATCACTTTTAGGGTGGCATAGAAACTGTAGGGCGGACATAGAGACTGTAGAATTCGTGTGCTGCAATCATTGTAGGCCTGTGCTATTGACTTTAGGATGGGATGTTGTGGTCAATAAGGAAACTGCGGGTGCAGTGCTGAAAAGGCATTGCTCTAAGGGTGCGCCTGAAGTCCTGGCAATGCTGGGATATTGCCTGGGTCTGTGCTAGCCACAGTAGGGCTGGAGCTGGAATCACTCTGGGGCTGGGATATTCACTGCAGGGTGGGCTTAGAGATTGTAGGGTGGGTGCTGAAGGTTTGCTGCAGAGCAGAAGCCAAGACCAAGATGCTGCCCTTTGAAGCTGGAGAAGATTCAGCTGCCAGAGTCGGAGAAACGTGCATCTGGAGACAGAAGAGTAGACCTGGCTGTGAAATAAAGCTTGTGGGTGAAACAGCTGAATTCACTGCAAATAGGATGGGGACTCTGGGGCTTGAGCTGCAATCACTGGGGCTGGGAAGGGGACTCTGGGGTGGAACTCAAATCAGTTTGAGTGTGGGATAGAAACTCGTAGGGTGGACATAGAGACTGTAGGAATTCGTGTGCTGGAATCATTGTAGGCTGTGATACTGACTTTAGGGTGGGAAGTTGTGGTCAATAAGGAAACTCGGGGTGCAGTGCTGAAAAGGCATTGCTCTAAGGGTGCGCCTGAAATGCTGGCAATGCTGGGATATTGCCTGGGTCTGTGCTAGCCACAGTAGGGCTGGAGCTGGAATCACTGTGGGGCTGGGAAATTCACTGCAGGGTGGGCTTGGAGCTTGTAGGGTGGGTGCTGAAGGGTTGCTGCAGAGCTGAAGCCAAGACCAAGATGCTGCCCGTTGAAGCTGGAGAAGATACAGCTGCCAGAGTCGGAGAAACGTGCATCTGGAGACAGAAGAACAGAGCTGGCTGTAAAATAAAGCCTGTGGGTGAAACAGCTGAATTCACTGCAAATAGGATGGGGACTCTGGGGCTTGAGCTGCAATCACTGGGGCTGGGAAGGGGACTCGGGCTGGAACTCAAATCAGTTTAAGTGTGGGATACAAACTCTAGGTTGGACATAGAGACTGTAGAATTCGTGTGCTGGAATCATTGTAGGCCTGTGATATTGACCTTAGGATGGGAAGTTGTGATCAATAAGGAAACTCGGGGTGCAGTGCTGAAAAGGGATTGCTGTAAGGGTGCGCCTGAAATGCTGGCAATGCTGGGATATTGCCTGGGTCTGTGATAGCCACAGTAGGGCTGGAGCTGGAATCACTGTGGGGCTGGGAAATTCACTGCAGGGTGGGCTTAGAGATTGTAGGGTGGGTGCTGAAGGTTTGCTGCAGAGCAGAAGCCAAGACCAAGATGCTGCCCTTTGAAGCTGGAGAAGATTCAGCTGCCAGAGTCGGAGAAACGTGCATCTGGAGACAGAAGAGTAGACCTGGCTGTGAAATAAAGCTTGTGGGTGAAACAGCTGAATTCACTGCAAATAGGATGGGGACTCTGGGGCTTGAGCTGCAATCACTGGGGCTGGGAAGGGCAGTCTGGAGCTGCAACTCAAATCACTTTTAGGGTGGCATAGAAACTGTAGGGCGGACATAGAGACTGTAGAATTCGTGTGCTGGAATCATTGTAGGCCTGTGATATTGACTTTAGGGTGGGATGTTGTGGTCAATAAGGAAACTGCGGGTGCAGTGCTGAAAAGGCATTGCTCTAAGGGTGCGCCTGAAGTCCTGGCAATGCTGGGATATTGCCTGGGTCTGTGCTAGCCACAGTAGGGCTGGAGCTGGAATCACTCTGGGGCTGGGATATTCACTGCAGGGTGGGCTTAGAGATTGTAGGGTGGGTGCTGAAGGTTTGCTGCAGAGCAGAAGCCAAGACCAAGATGCTGCCCTTTGAAGCTGGAGAAGATTCAGCTGCCAGAGTCGGAGAAACGTGCATCTGGAGACAGAAGAGTAGACCTGGCTGTGAAATAAAGCTTGTGGGTGAAACAGCTGAATTCACTGCAAATAGGATGGGGACTCTGGGGCTTGAGCTGCAATCACTGGGGCTGGGAAGGGGACTCTGGGGTGGGAACTCAAAACCCTTTGAGGGTGGGATAGAAACTCTAGGGTGGACATAGAGACTGTAGGATTTGTGTGCTGAGATCACAGTAGGGCTGTGATACTGATTTTTGGTGGGAAGTTGTGGTCAATAATGAAACTGCGGGTGCAGTGCTGAAAAGGGATTGCTCTAAGGGTGCGCCTGAATGCTGGCAATGCTGGGATATTGCCTGGGTCTGTGCTAGCCACAGTAGGGCTGGAGCTGGAATCACTGTGGGGCTGGGAAATTCACTGCAGGGTGGGCTTGGAGCTTGTAGGGTGGGTGCTGAAGGGTTGCTGCAGAGCAGAAGCCAAGACCAAGATGCTGCCCTTTGAAGCTGGAGAAGATTCAGCTGCCAGAGTCGGAGAAACGTGCATCTGGAGACAGAAGAGTAGACCTGGCTGTGAAATAAAGCCTGTGGGTGAAACAGCTGAATTCACTGCAAATAGGATGGGGACTCTGGGGCTTGAGCTGCAATCACTGGGGCTGGGAAGGGCAGTCTGGAGCTGCAACTCAAATCACTTTTAGGGTGGCATAGAAACTGTAGGGCGGACATAGAGACTGTAGAATTTGTGTGCTGCAATCATTGTAGGCCTGTGCTATTGACTTTAGGGTGGGATGTTGTGCAGTGCTGAAAAGGCATTGCTCTAAGGGTGCGCCTGAAGTCCTGGCAATGCTGGGATATTGCCTGGGTCTGTGCTAGCCACAGTAGGGCTGGAGCTGGAATCACTCTGGGGCTGGGATATTCACTGCAGGGTGGGCTTAGAGATTGTAGGGTGGGTGCTGAAGGTTTGCTGCAGAGCAGAAGCCAAGACCAAGATGCTGCCCTTTGAAGCTGGAGAAGATTCAGCTGCCAGAGTTGGAGAAACGTGCATCTGGAGACAGAAGAGTAGACCTGGCTGTGAAATAAAGCTTGTGGGTGAACAGCTGAATTCACTGCTAATAGGATGGGGACTCTGGGGCTTGAGCTGCAATCACTGGGGCTGGGAAGGGGACTCGGGCTGGAACTCAAATCAGTTTAAGTGTGGGATACAAACTCTAGGTTGGACATAGAGACTGTAGAATTCGTGTGCTGGAATCATTGTAGGCCTGTGATATTGACCTTAGGATGGGAAGTTGTGATCAATAAGGAAACTCGGGGTGCAGTGCTGAAAAGGGATTGGTGTAAGTGCGCCTGAAATGCTGGCAATGCTGGGATATTGCCTGGGTCTGTGCTAGCCACAGTAGGGCTGGAGCTGGAATCACTCTGGGGCTGGGATATTCACTGCAGGGTGGGCTTAGAGTTTGTAGGGTGGGTGCTGAAGTTTGCTGCAGAGCTGAAGCCAAGACCAAGATGCTGCCCTTTGAAGCTGGAGAAGAATCAGCTGCCAGAGTTGGAGAAACGTGCATCTGGAGACAGAAGAACCGAGGTGGCTGTAAAATAAAGCCTGTGGATGAACAGCTGAATTCACTGCAAATAGGATGGGGACTCTGGGGCTTGAGCTGCAATCACTGGGGCTGGGAAGGGCAGTCTGGAGCTGCAACTCAAATCACTTTTAGGGTGGCATAGAAACTGTAGGGCGGACATAGAGACTGTAGGATTTGTGTGCTGCAATCATTGTAGGCCTGTGCTATTGACTTTAGGGTGGGATGTTGTGGTCAATAAGGAAACTGCGGGTGCAGTGCTGAAAAGGCATTGCTCTAAGGGTGCGCCTGAAGTCCTGGCAATGCTGGGATATTGCCTGGGTCTGTGCTAGCCACAGTAGGGCTGCAGCCAAAATCACTGTGGGGCTGGGAAATTCACTGTGGAACAGTTTGTCACCTCCTCCCTGGGAGCCCCATCCCCAGAATTAGGTAAGTGATGCAGGAGCAGCCTGAGCTGGAGGTGACAAGAGTGGGAGGGGGTGATCCAAAGTATCCCTTCTCCTGGTTTAGGGGTTGAGTGGTCAGAAACCATCTTTCTCCGGTCAGGTGCAAAATCCAGAAGCGATCTTCACCTGCACTGGGGCTGATGCATCCCACAAGAACAGGGATAGGACAATGTAATATTGCTGGGGAGGGGGAGTCAGGAAAACCCAGCTTGAACATCTTTTTTCCTAATCTGTTTCCTGGGACTTTTTCCCTGCCTTCTCCTTCTGGCTGGGCCTTTCCCAGCCCCAGCCTATCACGACCTTATTTCAGCTTTTGTCCCTCCCACACGTCCCCAGCCTTCAGCTTGAGACCTCTGGGCCCCTCCCTGACACATTGATTCTCCAATCGGTGGAGAGCCACCGCAGTGACTGCTGGGCTGGGTTGAAGCTCGGGATCTCAGGGTCCCTGCTGCTGCTTCTTCTGCCTTACCACATGCACCATGCAGCCCCCTCACCTCCTACTCTTCCTCTTCCTCCCGATCCTCCTCCCTGGGATGTGGGCAGAGCCAGCGGGTAAGTGGGAGCCCTGGCTCACCTCAGCCGTTCTCACCCCCCCGCCCTGTCAGAGGACCCCACAAATTCAGCTCAGGGGAGGCATGGCCAGGCCACTGTGCCCTATGGGGGGGCAGATGACTCCCAGCATCAGGGGGGCACCTCCCACCGTCACCACGCAAACATGCTTTGTCCCTGCCCGCCCTCTCTGCTCCTGCCTCCAGCGCAGGACTTCTGCCCCACCAGCTCCAACCCAGAGCCTTGGGCACACAAGCAGAACAAACAACAGTGGTCCCAAAACAGCCCTTGGGTGTTGAGTTTCCCTGCGAGTTGTCCTCCCCCTGCAGAGAGCCCATGGGTGCCAGGCAGATCTCAGCTCCACGTGCTGCTGAGGGCCCCTCACAGCAGCCCCTCGTTTGTTAGGGAGCTGCACCTGCCAGAGGGAGTTTCGGGCCCTGCTGTCACACAGAGAGTTTTACCACAAGCCCGTGAGACTTTATGCTTCCAGGGCAGGCAGTATCAGACACACAAAGGCAGGATTGATCTCTGGGCTGGGCTGGTGTTTTGGCCCTATCAGGGAGCCCCAGGCCTCGACAAAATGCCCTTTCCTATCAACCATCCTCTGTATCCTCTGTACCACATCCAGGTCTTTGGCAGCTACAGGCCCTGGCACTGGTGCTTCTCCTGTGGGGAAACATCATCCCAAACGAGCACCAAGGTGCCCCTTCATGTGCTCTGCACACTCAGACAGCAGCTCTAGCTGGGAGGGAGGCATGGAAGGGAGGGGATAAAATGCCTAAAATCTTCTACAGCAGACAACCACTTTGCTGAAAGTAAAATAGAGAAGGAAAAAGAGCAGTGAAGTCAGAGGAAGTTCACACAGGAAAGCAACCCTGAACAGGATGAAGAGCATAGAATCATAGAAGCACAGAATGATTCGGCATGAAAAGGACCTTTTAAGGCCATTCAGTCCAAGCCCTGTGCCATGAGCAGGGACACCTTCCCTGTTCAGAGCCCCAGACAACCTGGCCTTGAATGTTTCCAGGGATGAGGCATCCACCATACATCTGGGTAATGTATTCCAGTGTCTCACTACCCCTCACATAAAAATATTCTTTCTTATTATCTAGTCCAAATCCCCTGTTCCCCCGCCAGCACCTGCACTTCCCATTTCCCCTTTAGCACCTCCAGTCATCTCCTTCCTGCACCCTTCTGTCTCCTAGCAGAGCCACAGGTTATCCAGTACTTCCTGACAAAGGAGGACAAACTGTTCCACCTAGTCCCAAGCTGTAGGACACTGCTGAGGAGCCCCAACTCTGCTCTAAACACCTGGGGGTGGGCCTAGCAACTCGATTTTCTCAAAGGAAGAGAAAATTTGGGGCAAATATTTTGGGAGACAGAATTGTTTTTAAGCAAGCACCCCTCACTGGTATCCACCGCGTTGTTCCAGGGGGCCTGAGGGCTTTCAGGGTGTCTGGGGTTTCCTGAAACACGGCCTTACCCCCTGCTGCCCATTGCACCCAGCTTTCCCTTGCATCCCTGTACATGCCCTCAGCCACACCCCACCTCATGCCACCCACGTCCCACACACTCATGGGCCCTCTTCACTGGCTTTGCCCTGGACAGACCCAGCGGTGGTCCAGTTCTGTGCAGGCTGTGTGCTGTACCCCAATACAACAAGCCGGGGCTTCCTGAACAGCAGCTGAGGTGGCAGAGACCTCATAGCTTTTGAGGTAGATAAACAGTGCTGGGAGGTCCTGCAGCCATCCCAGCTGGCAGAGCTGGCCAGCAAGAGCCTCAACAAGCAGAGGCCTGTCACAGTGTTCCTGAAGCACCTTCTCTCCATCTGGATATGCCAAAGTAACTTCCTCACCCTGAAGAAGTATGGGAGGGAAATTCTGGAGAGACAAGGTGAGGCCACCCTGACCCTGCAACAGCCACCCCCACACTGGGGCCCAGCTGTGCCCCACCAGGGCTTGCCCCACCCCTTTGCCCTCATTCCCCAGAGCTGCCTGTGGCCACGGTCTTTGCCCGCACCCCCAGCCTAGACCAGTTGCTGCTCCTTTGCCACGTCACTGGCTTCTACCCCCGTCCCATCAGCGTGGCCTGGCTGCGGGATGGCTAGGAGGTGCCTCCGGGCCCGGCGCTCAACACCAGCACCATCCTGCCCAACGCCGACCTCACCTACCAGCTCCGCAGCGTCCTGGCCGTGGCCCCCCGTGATGGGCACAGCTCTGTCTGCTGTGTGCGCCACCACAGCCTGGGCACGCGCAGCCTTCTCATCCCATGGGGTGGGTGCCACCCACGGGGATGGGGTGCAGGCTGCAGATAGCAGCCACTGGCCCTTTGAGGGGCAGCTTCTGACTGGCGCTGCCACCTTCACACAGTCACTCTCTTCCCTCCCTGTCCCAGAAAACGACAGCGCAGCTCCAACCATCAGCATCACCACTGCGGTGCTGCTTCTTGCGGCCACAGCCTCTGATGGAAGATTTTGGTGGTGAGAACAGTGGTGAGCCCTCCCTTCTTGGGAGCAAGATCCTTCCCTTACCTGCTGTAAGATTTATGGGCATGTAGGTCAGTCCAGGGGTTGCAGCAGCAGCAGCTCTGTAGGGGTGAACTGCCTGACTGTCATCACAGCTCACACATACCCTTTGCAGGAAGGGTAATGGGGCTGTATGGGAGACCCAAGAATTCATCATTTGAGGCGTGGTTGCCCACACAGCAACAACTGCTTGCTCTCCTGTGGAGTCCCTGGAACCCCTTGGGGCAATTCCCAGAGTCCTGCCTTGGAAGGATGGACCATAGAGCCTTCCCTGCCTAGGCTGTAAGAAAGTCCTTCCCCATGGTGCTTTGCACAGTGTGCTCTGCCCTGGTCTCTTCTCTCCCCCTGTCCCTGGTTCTTGTGGTTTCTCCTTTCCCTGCTTTCCTGTTGGTGCTGCTATGCCAGGTGTCCGACCCCATCCCCTCTGTAGGTCACTGACCCCTGCCCTGCTCTTGTACCACCCGCATGCCCTTAGATCATTGGTTCCTGACCCCTAGTTCAACCTGTGCACAGCACATGGCCAGGTCCTTTTGTCCCTGATCCCTTTGGTGTGCTGGAATAAACCTCGCTGGAATTTATCATACAAAAAGGCCCTTCTTGCCTCTCCTTGCCAAGCCTAGCAATGGCAGGTGTGATGTGTGAGCTTGACTGCTTTGCCTGAATCATCCCCAAGTGGCTTTTCCACAGGAGATGCTTATGGGTAGCAGCTCCACCATCTAAGAAGCACACTGCTACAGATCTTTGCCTGGGCTCCAGCTCTGCAAAAATTCAGCTCACCCCCTACCATCTCTAAGCCCACCCCAGAATCAATATCCCAGCCCAACAATCCTTTTCAGCTCCAGCCCTCCAATCCCCTCCAATCCCTCCAATCCCTGCTCCATAGTCACTATGCCAGCCCTTCCATCATTTCACCAGGCATCTCTCAGTCCCTTTCTCAGCTCTACAGTTTCTTTTCCATTTTCACTCACAATCCCAGCCCCAGTCAATATCCCTGCGCCAGTGATTTAGCCCCAGCCCTGCAGTGGTTATCCCAGCCCCAGGCAATATCCTCACATCACTGGGATTTCAGCAGCTATCTTACAGTCCCCTTATGAGCTCTATGCACCCTGTTCCACTTTCAGTTGCAAGACCCAGCCCAACATCAATATCACAGACCTACACTGATTTCAGCATACAAATCCTACAGTCTTTATGCAGCCCTAGAGTTTCTATGCTATTTGCAGTCTCTATCCCACCCCTCCGGTGATTTGAGCTCGAGCCCTAGAGTGCCCTTCCCAGTCCCAGTGAATTCAGCTGTTCACCCACAAGCTTTATTTCACAGCCAGGTCTACTCTTCTGTCTCCAGATGCACGTTTCTCCAACTCTGGCAGCTGAATCTTCTCCAGCTTCAAAGGGCAGCATCTTGGTCTTGGCTTCTGCTCTGCAGCAAACCTTCAGCACCCACCCTACAATCTCTAAGCCCACCCTGCAGTGAATATCCCAGCCCCAGAGTGATTCCAGCTCCAGCCCTACTGTGGCTAGCACAGACCCAGGCAATATCCCAGCATTGCCAGGACTTCAGGCGCACCCTTAGAGCAATGCCTTTTCAGCACTGCACAACTTCCCATCCTAAGGTCAATATCACAGGCCTACAATGATTCCAGCACACGAATTCTACAGTCTCTATGTCCAACCTACAGTTTGTATCCCACACTTAAACTGATTTGAGTTCCAGCCCGAGTCCCCTTCCCAGCCCCAGTGATTGCAGCTCAAGCCCCAGAGTCCCCATCCTATTAGCAGTGAATTCAGCTGTTTCACCCACAAGCTTTATTTCACAGCCAGGTCTACTCTTCTGTCTCCAGATGCACGTTTCTCCAACTCTGGCAGCTGAATCTTCTCCAGCTTCAAAGGGCAGCATCTTGGTCTTGGCTTCTGCTCTGCAGCAAACCTTCAGCACCCACCCTACAATCTCTAAGCCCACCCTGCAGTGAATATCCCAGCCCCAGAGTGATTCCAGCTCCAGCCCTACTGTGGCTAGCACAGACCCAGGCAATATCCCAGCATTGCCAGGACTTCAGGCGCACCCTTAGAGCAATGCCTTTTCAGCACTGCACAACATCCCACCCTAAAGTCAATAGCACAGGCCTACAATGATTGCAGCACACAAATTCTACAGTCTCTATGTCCGCCCTACAGTTTCTATGCCACCCTAAAAGTGATTTGAGTTGCAGCTCCAGACTGCCCTTCCCAGCCCCAGTGATTGCAGCTCAAGCCCCAGAGTCCCCATCCTATTAGCAGTGAATTCAGCTGTTCACCCACAAGCTTTATTTCACAGCCAGGTCTACTCTTCTGTCTCCAGATGCACGTTTCTCCAACTCTGGCAGCTGAATCTTCTCCAGCTTCAAAGGGCAGCATCTTGGTCTTGGCTTCTGCTCTGCAGCAAACCTTCAGCACCCACCCTACAATCTCTAAGCCCACCCTGCAGTGAATATCCCAGCCCCAGAGTGATTCCAGCTCCAGCCCTACTGTGGCTAGCACAGACCCAGGCAATATCCCAGCATTGCCAGGACTTCAGGCGCACCCTTAGAGCAATGCCTTTTCAGCACTGCACAACATCCCACCCTAAAGTCAATAGCACAGGCCTACAATGATTGCAGCACACAAATTCTACAGTCTCTATGTCCGCCCTACAGTTTCTATGCCACCCTAAAAGTGATTTGAGTTGCAGCTCCAGACTGCCCTTTCCCAGCCCCAGTGATTGCAGCTCAAGCCCCAGAGTCCCCATCCTATTAGCAGTGAATTCAGCTGTTCACCCACAAGCTTTATTTCACAGCCAGGTCTACTCTTCTGTCTCCAGATGCACGTTTCTCCAACTCTGGCAGCTGAATCTTCTCCAGCTTCAAAGGGCAGCATCTTGGTCTTGGCTTCTGCTCTGCAGCAAACCTTCAGCACCCACCCTACAATCTCTAAGCCCACCCTGCAGTGAATATCCCAGCCCCAGAGTGATTCCAGCTCCAGCCCTACTGTGGCTAGCACAGACCCAGGCAATATCCCAGCATTGCCAGCATTACAGGCGCACCCTTAGAGCAATCCCTTTTCAGCACTGCACCCGCAGTTTCATTATTGACCACAACTTCCCAGCGCAAAAATCAGTATCACAGCCCTACTGTGATCTCAGCACACAAATCCTACAGTCTCTATGTCCACCCTAGAGTTTCTATCCCACCCTCAAAGGGTTTTGAGTTCCCACCCCAGAGTCCCCTTCCCAGCCCCAGTGATTGCAGCTCAAGCCCCAGAGTCCCCATCCTATTTGCAGTGAATTCAGCTGTTTCACCCACAGGCTTTATTTTACAGCCACCTCGGTCTACTCTTCTGTCTCCAGATGCACGTTTCTCCGACTCTGGCAGCTGTATCTTCTCCAGCTTCAACGGGCAGCATCTTGGTCTTGGCTTCATGCTCTGCAGCAACCCTTCAGCACCCACCCTACAAGCTCCTAAGCCCACCCTGCAGTGAATATCCCAGCCCCACAGTGATTCCAGCTCCAGCCCTACTGTGGCTAGCACAGACCCAGGCAATATCCCAGCATTGCCAGGACTTCAGGCGCACCCTTAGAGCAATGCCTTTTCAGCACTGCACAACATCCCACCCTAAAGTCAATAGCACAGGCCTACAATGATTGCAGCACACGAATTCTACAGTCTCTATGTCCAACCTAGAGTTTGTATCCCACACTTAAACTGATTTGAGTTCCAGCCCAGACTGTCCCCTTCCCAGCCCCAGTGATTGCAGCTCAAGCCCCAGAGTCCCCATCCTATTAGCAGTGAATTCAGCTGTTCACCCACAAGCTTTATTTCACAGCCAGGTCTACTCTTCTGTCTCCAGATGCACGTTTCTCCAACTCTGGCAGCTGAATCTTCTCCAGCTTCAAAGGGCAGCATCTTGGTCTTGGCTTCTGCTCTGCAGCAAACCTTCAGCACCCACCCTACAATCTCTAAGCCCACCCTGCAGTGAATATCCCAGCCCCAGAGTGATTCCAGCTCCAGCCCTACTGTGGCTAGCACAGACCCAGGCAATATCCCAGCATTGCCAGGACTTCAGGCGCACCCTTAGAGCAATGCCTTTTCAGCACTGCACAACATCCCACCCTAAAGTCAATAGCACAGGCCTACAATGATTGCAGCACACGAATTCTACAGTCTCTATGTCCGCCCTACAGTTTCTATGCCACCCTAAAAGTGATTTGAGTTGCAGCTCCAGACTGCCCTTCCCAGCCCCAGTGATTGCAGCTCAAGCCCCAGAGTCCCCATCCTATTAGCAGTGAATTCAGCTGTTCACCCACAAGCTTTATTTCACAGCCAGGTCTACTCTTCTGTCTCCAGATGCACGTTTCTCCAACTCTGGCAGCTGAATCTTCTCCAGCTTCAAAGGGCAGCATCTTGGTCTTGGCTTCTGCTCTGCAGCAAACCTTCAGCACCCACCCTACAATCTCTAAGCCCACCCTGCAGTGAATATCCCAGCCCCAGAGTGATTCCAGCTCCAGCCCTACTGTGGCTAGCACAGACCCAGGCAATATCCCAGCATTGCCAGGACATTCAGGCGCACCCTTAGAGCAATGCCTTTTCAGCACTGCACCCCGAGTCCTGCACAACTTCCCATCCTAAAGTCAATATCACAGGCCTACAATGATTCAGCACACAAATTCTACAGTCTCTATGTCCACCCTACAGTTTCTATGCCCACCCTAAAAGTGATTTGAGTTGCCAGCTCCAGACTGTCCCCTTCCCAGCCCCAGTGATTGCAGCTCAAGCCCCAGAGTCCCCATCCTATTAGCAGTGAATTCAGCTGTTCACCCACAAGCTTTATTTCACAGCCAGGTCTACTCTTCTGTCTCCAGATGCACGTTTCTCCAACTCTGGCAGCTGAATCTTCTCCAGCTTCAAAGGGCAGCATCTTGGTCTTGGCTTCTGCTCTGCAGCAAACCTTCAGCACCCACCCTACAATCTCTAAGCCCACCCTGCAGTGAATATCCCAGCCCCAGAGTGATTCCAGCTCCAGCCCTACTGTGGCTAGCACAGACCCAGGCAATATCCCAGCATTGCCAGGACTTCAGGCGCACCCTTAGAGCAATGCCTTTTCAGCACTGCACAACATCCCACCCTAAAGTCAATAGCACAGGCCTACAATGATTGCAGCACTCAAATTCTAGAGTCTCTATGTCCGCCCTACAGTTTCTATGCCACCCTAAAAGTGATTTGAGTTGCAGCTCCAGACTGCCCTTCCCAGCCCCAGTGATTGCAGCTCAAGCCCCAGAGTCCCCATCCTATTAGCAGTGAATTCAGCTGTTCACCCACAAGCTTTATTTCACAGCCAGGTCTACTCTTCTGTCTCCAGATGCACGTTTCTCCAACTCTGGCAGCTGAATCTTCTCCAGCTTCAAAGGGCAGCATCTTGGTCTTGGCTTCTGCTCTGCAGCAAACCTTCAGCACCCACCCTACAATCTCTAAGCCCACCCTGCAGTGAATATCCCAGCCCCAGAGTGATTCCAGCTCCAGCCCTACTGTGGCTAGCACAGACCCAGGCAATATCCCAGCATTGCCAGACATTTCAGGCGCACCCTTAGAGCAATGCCTTTTCAGCACTGCACCCCGAGTTTCCTTATTGACCACAACTTCCGTCCTAAGGTCAATATCACAGGCCTACAATGATTCCAGCACACGAATTCTACAGTCTCTATGTCCAACCTACAGTTTGTATCCCACACTTAAACTGATTTGAGTTCCAGCCCGAGTCCCCTTCCCAGCCCCAGTGATTGCAGCTCAAGCCCCAGAGTCCCCATCCTATTTGCAGTGAATTCAGCTGTTCACCCACAAGGCTTTATTTTACAGCCAGGTCTACTCTTCTGTCTCCAGATGCACGTTTCTCCGACTCTGGCAGCTGAATCTTCTCCAGCTTCAAAGGGCAGCATCTTGGTCTTGGCTTCTGCTCTGCAGCAAACCTTCAGCACCCACCCTACAATCTCTAAGCCCACCCTGCAGTGAATATCCCAGCCCCAGAGTGATTCCAGCTCCAGCCCTACTGTGGCTAGCACAGACCCAGGCAATATCCCAGCATTGCCAGGACTTCAGGCGCACCCTTAGAGCAATGCCTTTTCAGCACTGCACAACATCCCACCCTAAAGTCAATAGCACAGGCCTACAATGATTGCAGCACACAAATTCTAGAGTCTCTATGTCCGCCCTACAGTTTCTATGCCACCCTAAAAGTGATTTGAGTTGCAGCTCCAGACTGCCCTTCCCAGCCCCAGTGATTGCAGCTCAAGCCCCAGAGTCCCCATCCTATTAGCAGTGAATTCAGCTGTTCACCCACAAGCTTTATTTCACAGCCAGGTCTACTCTTCTGTCTCCAGATGCACGTTTCTCCAACTCTGGCAGCTGAATCTTCTCCAGCTTCAAAGGGCAGCATCTTGGTCTTGGCTTCTGCTCTGCAGCAAACCTTCAGCACCCACCCTACAATCTCTAAGCCCACCCTGCAGTGAATATCCCAGCCCCAGAGTGATTCCAGCTCCAGCCCTACTGTGGCTATCACACACCCAGGCAATATCCCAGCATTGCCAGCATTTCAGGCGCACCCTTAGAGCAATGCCTTTTCAGCACTGCACCCGAGTTTCCTTATTGACCACAACTTCCCGTCCTAAGGTCAATATCACAGGCCTACAATGATTCCAGCACACGAATTCTACAGTCTCTATGTCCAACCTACAGTTTGTATCCACACTGAAACTGATTTGAGTTCCAGCCCAGAGTCCCCGTCCCAGCCCCAGTGATTGCAGCTCAAGCCCCAGAGTCCCCATCCTATTTGCAGTGAATTCAGCTGTTTCACCCACAGGCTTATTTCACAGCCACCGGTCTACTCTTCTGTCTCCAGATGCACGTTTCTCCGACTCTGGCAGCTGAATCTTCTCCAGCTTCAAAGGGCAGCATCTTGGTCTTGGCTTCAGCTCTGCAGCAACCCTTCAGCACCCACCCTACAAGCTCCAAGCCCACCCTGCAGTGAATATCCCAGCCCCAGAGTGATTCCAGCTCCAGCCCTACTGTGGCTAGCACAGACCCAGGCAATATCCCAGCATTGCCAGGACTTCAGGCGCACCCTTAGAGCAATGCCTTTTCAGCACTGCACAACTTCCCATCCTAAAGGTCAATATCACAGGCCTACAATGATTGCAGCACACGAAATTCTACAGTCTCTATGTCCAGACCTACAGTTTGCTATGCCCACCCTAAACGTGATTTGAGTTGCAGCTCCAGACTGCCCTTCCCAGCCCCAGTGATTGCAGCTCAAGCCCCAGAGTCCCCATCCTATTAGCAGTGAATTCAGCTGTTCACCCACAAGCTTTATTTCACAGCCAGGTCTACTCTTCTGTCTCCAGATGCACGTTTCTCCAACTCTGGCAGCTGAATCTTCTCCAGCTTCAAAGGGCAGCATCTTGGTCTTGGCTTCTGCTCTGCAGCAAACCTTCAGCACCCACCCTACAATCTCTAAGCCCACCCTGCAGTGAATATCCCAGCCCAGAGTGATTCCAGCTCCAGCCCTACTGTGGCTAGCACAGACCCAGGCAATATCCCAGCATTGCCAGGACTTCAGGCGCACCCTTAGAGCAATGCCTTTTCAGCACTGCACAACATCCCACCCTAAGTCAATAGCACAGGCCTACAATGATTGCAGCACACAAATTCTAGAGTCTCTATGTCCGCCCTACAGTTTCTATGCCACCCTAAAAGTGATTTGAGTTGCAGCTCCAGACTGCCCTTCCCAGCCCCAGTGATTGCAGCTCAAGCCCCAGAGTCCCCATCCTATTAGCAGTGAATTCAGCTGTTCACCCACAAGCTTTATTTCACAGCCAGGTCTACTCTTCTGTCTCCAGATGCACGTTTCTCCAACTCTGGCAGCTGAATCTTCTCCAGCTTCAAAGGGCAGCATCTTGGTCTTGGCTTCTGCTCTGCAGCAAACCTTCAGCACCCACCCTACAATCTCTAAGCCACCCTGCAGTGAATATCCCAGCCCCAGAGTGATTCCAGCTCCAGCCCTACTGTGGCTAGCACAGACCCAGGCAATATCCCAGCATTGCCAGGACTTCAGGCGCACCCTTAGAGCAATGCCTTTTCAGCACTGCACAACATCCCACCCTAAAGGTCAATAGCACAGGCCTACAATGATTGCAGCACACAAATTCTACAGTCTCTATGTCCGCCCTACAGTTTCTATGCCACCCTAAAAGTGATTTGAGTTGCAGCTCCAGACTGCCCCTTCCCAGCCCCAGTGATTGCAGCTCAAGCCCCAGAGTCCCCATCCTATTAGCAGTGAATTCAGCTGTTCACCCACAAGCTTTATTTCACAGCCAGGTCTACTCTTCTGTCTCCAGATGCACGTTTCTCCAACTCTGGCAGCTGAATCTTCTCCAGCTTCAAAGGGCAGCATCTTGGTCTTGGCTTCTGCTCTGCAGCAAACCTTCAGCACCCACCCTACAATCTCTAAGCCCACCCTGCAGTGAATATCCAGCCCCAGAGTGATTCCAGCTCCAGCCCTACTGTGGCTAGCACAGACCCAGGCAATATCCCGCATTGCCAGGACTTCAGGCGCACCCTTAGAGCAAATGCCTTTTCAGCACTGCACAACATCCCACCCTAAAGTCAATAGCACAGGCCTACATGATTGCAGCACACAAATTCTACAGTCTCTATGTCCAACCTACAGTTTGTATCCCACACTGAAACTGATTTGAGTTCCAGCCCGAGTCCCCGTCCAGCCCCAGTGATTGCAGCTCAAGCCCCAGACTCCCCATCCTATTTGCAGTGAATTCAGCTGTTTCACCCACAGGCTTTATTTCACAGCAGGTCTCTCTTCTGTCTCCAGATGCACGTTTCTCCGACTCTGGCAGCTGTCTTCTCCAGCTTCAACGGGCAGCATCTTGGTCTTGGCTTCAGCTCTGCAGCAACCCTTCAGCACCCACCCTACAAGCTCAAGCCACCCTGCAGTGAATTTCCCAGCCCAGAGTGATCCAGCTCCAGCCCTACTGTGGCTAGCACAGACCCAGGCAATATCCCAGCATTGCCGGACTTCAGCGCACCCTAGAGCAATGCCTTTTCAGCACTGCACAACATCCCACCCTAAAGTCAATAGCACAGGCCTACAATGATTGCAGCACACAAATTCTACAGTCTCTATGTCCAACCTACAGTTTGTATCCCACACTGAAACTGATTTGAGTTCCCAGCCCGTGTCCCCGTCCCAGCCCAGTGATTGCAGCTCAAGCCCCAGACTCCCCATCCTATTTGCAGTGAATTCAGCTGTTTCACCCACAGGCTTTATTTTACAGCCACCTCGGTTCTTCTGTCTCCAGATGCACGTTTCTCCGACTGGCAGCTGTATCTTCTCCAGCTTCAACGGGAGCATCTTGGTCTTGGCTTCAGCTCTGCAGCAACCCTTCAGCACACCCCCCTACAAGC